>CM065723.1:5320302-5325302 GCA_033310375.1 Conus canariensis | reverse complement strand
CACACACACACACACACACACACACACACACACACACACACACACACACACACACACACGCATTCTCTCTCTCACACACACACTCACACACACTCTCTCACTTTCACAGACAGACAGACACACACACACACCTGCACGGTCGCAAGTACGCACCCCCCCCCCCCCACACACAAACACACACAAACCCGTATGCACACACACACACACACACACACACACACACACACACACACACACACACACACACACACCACTCTCTCTCTCTCTCTCTCTCTGGCTGTCTGTCTCACAACACACACACACACACACACACACACACACACACACACACACACACACACACACACACACCGCACGCACACACGCACGCACGCACACACACAAACCTAGAGAGCAAAGTGTCTGGCAACACAGCAGCATTGCTGGACGAGACGTTGTTTTTCTACCGTCAGACAGGCCATGAATGATAAAGATTATACAGGATGGGAGATAACTCTGGGGAGAAAGGTCCAATGGTCAAAACACATTTGCAGAGAGAGAGAGAGTGAGAGAGAGAGAGAGAGAGAGAGAGAGAGAGAGAGACAGACAGACAGACAGACAGACAGACAGAGACAGAGAGCAAAAAAAACACGAAAGAACGAACGGTAAGAGGCGCAGAGAGAGAGAGAGAGAGAGAGAGAGAGAGAGAGAGAGAGAGAGAGAGAGAGAGAGAGAGAGAGAGAGAGAGAACAAATAAACGAACGAACGGTAAGAAGCGCAGAGAGAGAGAGAGAGAGAGAGAGAGAGAGAGAGAGAGAGAGAGAGACAGACAGACAGACAGACAGACAGACAGACAGACAGACAGACAGACGCATATATAAGACCACAATTAGAAAGGTGACAGTATATTTTCTTGAGTATTCGTTTCCATACGGTTGATTTGGAGAACTGTAATGATGTGATGCACGCAACAGGAGAGCTCCAAAGAGAGTCGTTTGCGTAACAATAATTTGGAAAAGTTTGTTTGTCACAGAGAGCTGTAGGATAGAATTATTATCATTATTAGTATTCTTTATTATTTTGAGTACTGATATAGCGCCTATCCTCGGTTTGAGACAAGCTCTAAGGGCTTAATAATCCACGCTCTCGTTTACACGATGGGCTTCCTACCCGGGTAGCGCCTACTGAAGAGCTGCCTGCTGGGCGCTACAAACTGTCATGTCTCCGTGCCATGCGGTGGAATATCAGTCTCTCGGGTCTTCTTCATTCCTACATTCTTTCGGTGCCTGCAATGTGTGTACGTGTCAGCCATTCCAACGGCCAAAACTGACCTTCTCTTCTGAAAGTTGGTGATGGGATTTTACGTGTGTGCAAGATGTTTTACATGCGTTCACTCACGGAACCTTGCTTTATAGTCTCATTCCAATGACTTTCCCGGAAATGGAGTCAGAACGGACGATAACTCCGAAGGAAAAATCACCCTCTACCGAAACCGCTCGGCGGAGATTCGAACTCGTAACCCCGTTATCGCCAGGATCACGAATCCGGCGCTCTGCCAACTGAGATATTCCGATCCTCCGTTTATGCAAAGAGTGAATTCTGTCCTTAACTGAATATTGCTGGCACTATCCCAGAAGATAGATACGTTGGTTAATTTCAGGAAGGTAGTCAACTTCAAATTATAACTGTCAGATGTCAGTGTCAAAATAAAATGCAGGTTTTGTGAAAAAGAAAATGCCATGCAGTTGCTTCCCAACATGTTGGGCGGCGATACTGCCTGGCCTCTCTCTCTCTCTCTCTCTCTCTCTCTCTCTCTCTCTCTCTCTCTCTCTCTCTGTGTGTGTGTGTGTGTGTGTCCGAGTGTGTGCGTGTGTGTTGGATTTCGCAATTGGTTGCCAAAGGATTTCTTTAAATGTCGCACAAAGTTAGCGCGATGTCTAAGGCCTATAGCACAGTAATCTGCGTTTTGCTGTAGCACACAGAACTTCTAAAATGATGTAAAACGTTTGAAAATGTCAGGTTACACGTGGTTTATAATGTGGTTTTGCTGTGTGCACAATTTGTAAGCTTGAAGACAATTTTTCTGTGTAATTTCGTATCTGAAAAAAAAAAAGCCACTCATTTTTTTTGTTGCTGACGGATAGTTATGGATAGTCATTGCACATGCTTACATGGAAAATATGGCCATCATTTAGCTGGTCAACGACAGTGTTCATCCACACCAGACTGACAGGAGACAGGTAAACAGAGGGATCGTCACAGTATATATAGACATGGCGAGGCATTAAGCAGTGTAAACAAGCCAATCAATCAGAGATCCATTATGGAAGATTGGCTGGCGATGCGGTTGATCTGCCACCACCACCATCCACTTTCTACACACACACAACACACACACGCGCACACACTCACACCCCCCCCCCCCCCCCCTTTGCTGACACTAACAAGACGGATGCCATTTTATACTTCCCAAAGAAGACCAGTCATTTTCTATAATCTGAAAGTTGAATGGAGCAATCTTCGAAAACATGGGAGAGAGAGAGAGAGAGAGAGAGAGAGAGAGAGAGAGAGAGAGAGAGAGAGAGAGAGAGAGAGAGAGAATGCATTATTTTGCGATCTCGCTGTCATCTTGCCGATCCATCCTATTCTAACCCTCATTTTGTCCGCGTCGTCTCTCTATTTCTGTCTCTGTCTGTCTGTCTATGTGTATGTCTGTCCGTCTGTCTGTCGATCTGTCCGTCTGTCTGCCTGTCCGTCCGTCTGTCTGTCTGTCTGTCCCCTCTTCTGTTTGAATATTATTATGTTTTCCCCCGCTCTTCTTGCCCTTCCTCCATTACCCATCCTTGTCTATTTTCTTTTCCATGTAACCGGGGTATATTGCCGGATATGAATCCCCTGCAAACAAATTGTAAACATCAGTTCGATCAGCAGCAACAAAATAAACAATACAACCTCTCAATTTGTTCTTTTTTGCATGTTGCCATCGAAATGTTGATTGTATGATATCTCTCATTTCTGTACTCCCAGTTCTTATAGAACAGGGAGTACTTTACAATGGGAACGAAGAAATGCTGTCTGTCTGTCTGTCTGTGTGTCTGTCCGTGTGTCTGTCCGTGGTCAAAATGTGTTCCACTCGCTCCAGACAAAACTTCTGGGCCGATCTTTCTGAAAATTTGTACGCATGTTCATTATGGATCACGGATGATGCCCGATGTTTTATTTTACCGGAATAGCCGTTACTAACGGCTATAACGGCCCAAAACGGTTTTTCTTCTTTATGGAATATCTCAGAAAGTACTTGTATTCAAGATAAACTGGGAGTACGTTTATATGCTTTGCATCTTGTTCTTTCTAATACCTTTCCTTATAAAACATCTTTCCTAGATAATTCAATAATCGATCGACTATTTGTGTGGGAGGCAATGATTGAAGATATCCTTAGTCTGCTCTTAAGGACCAGCTCCATCCTCATATGTCCACCTTCCTCTTCTTTTTTGGCATTCAACAGCATCATGATCATTAGCATCACAAGTTTCATCGCCCTCATCATCATCATCCTCATCAACGCCGTCACCGTTCTTTTGTTGACTTGATGGCATTTGATGCTGAGAGGAGTTTGCACACTGCATGTAAATCGACAGTCTGTTCTGTGCAGTAGAAAGCTGACAAATGAAACGACGAGATTAGAACAAAATGTGTCAAGCTAACAGTTTCTCAGCTACGAGATGGAGTGGGGTGGGGTGGGGTGGGATGGGGATGGGTTGGTGGGGTGGGAGGAGAGTGGGGGGCGGGGGGGGGGGGGTTGCATTGTATTGAAAGCAGGAGAGATAAGAGTGTGAAGAAACCAAACAAAAGATCGTGGGTTATTTGAATGAAGGAAAGCATTGTGAACGGGAGGTAAGATGACCTCGTCAATGTTTCAGAAAGGACAGTGAGCAAACTGAAAAGTGTCAGGATGCTCGGTGAGGTATGATGCTAGATGACGAGAGACAACTTAACTTCCTGACTGGAGAGGTCAGAGCAATGGGGCGATAATCGTTCAATGTCAAAGGATTCCTCGGAGGGAATTAGGACTGACAATAGTTTTGTTTCCGGGTAACAAAGCCAGTGCCTTCCTCTAGACACCAGTCAGAGAGTTTTGAAAGCACACCAGACACCTTTAGAGCCGCACCAAGTAACAAGGTATATGCCTTCCTCTAGACACCTGTCAGAGAGTTTTGAAAGCACACCAGACACCTCAGAGCCACACCAAGTAACAAGGTATATGCCTTCCTCTAGACACCTGTCAGAGAGTTTTGAAAGCACACCAGACACCTCAGAGCCACACCAAGTAACAAGGTATATGCCTTCCTCTAGACACCTGTCAGAGAGTTTTGAAAGCACACCAGACACCTCAGAGCCACACCAAGTAACAAGGTATATGCCTTCCTCTAGACACCTGTCAGAGAGTTTTGAAAGCACACCAGACACCTCAGAGCCACACCAAGTAACAAGGTATATGCCTTCCTCTAGACACCTGTCAGAGTTTTGAAAGCACACCAGACACCTCAGAGCCACACCAAGTAACAAGGTATATGCCTTCCTCTAGACACCTGTCAGAGAGTTTTGAAAGCACACCAGACACCTTTAGAGCCACACCAAGTAACAAGGTAAATGCTTTCCTCTAGACACCTGTCAGAGCGTTTTGAAAGCACACCATACACGTCTTCAGCAATTCTTTACGAAACGTTTTATGAGCACACTATACTCAAGGCATTTAGTGGGAAAAAACCCAAACCAATCAATAAAAAAAACAAACAGATGAAACAAAGGAAAAAAAAAAGAGAAAGACAAAACGCATGAGTCTACAATATTTGCCTTGATCTCCTTCGTCTCGCTCATTGGTCTTTTCCCTTAACCCTTCCCTGCAGCTGTGACGTCAACTGGTTCAGTTTCCCCCTTCCAGACCATTGCCTTCAATACCCGCCACAGAAACGTTCATCTCTTCACTCATTTGTTGCATGTGACAAACAGTTCTTTTC
>CM065723.1:5312802-5315302 GCA_033310375.1 Conus canariensis | reverse complement strand
AATATGACCCTTTTCAATCACACCGTGTACGTAGCCACAGACATTCCTTCCTCGTGAATGACGAATATGACCCTTTTCAATCACACCGTGTACGCAGCCACAGACATTCCTTCCTCGTGAATGACGAATATGACCCTTTTCAATCACACCGTGTACGTAGCCACAGACATTCCTTCCTCGTGAAAGATGTCTGAATACGACACAAATGTGCACAGGCTTGTTTTAGTTTTGTTTCTAATTTGCATGATCCTTTCCACAGGCGTGTGATGGCCAAAGTACTTCTACAAATGACGGAGTGGGATCCAACATATGTTTTGCTAAGAGCACAGCTATAACTATCAAGAGGAGCACAGCTATTACTATCAATGATGGAGTGGGATCCAACATGTGTTGCATTGCTAAGAGCACAGCTAGTACTATCAATGATGGGGTGGGATCCAACATGTGTTGCATTGCTAAGAGCACAGCTTTACTATCAATGATGGAGTGGAATCCAACATGTGTTGCATTGCTAAGAGCACAGCTATTACTATCAATGATCCAACATGTGTTGCGTTGCTAAGAGCACAGCTATTACTATCAATGATCCAACATGTGTTGCATTGCTAAGAGCACAGCTATTACTATCAATGATCCAACATGTGTTGCATTGCTAAGAGCACAGCTATTACTATCAATGATCCAACATGTGTTGCATTGCTAAGAGCACAGCTAATACTATCAATGATCCAACATGTGTTGCATTGCTAAGAGCACAGCTAGTACTGTCAGCAGCTGGTGATTCTCATTTAAAGAGAGACGGTGGGATGCAGGCAGGATGGAGGGGTTGAAGGAGAGAGAGAGAGAGAGAGAGAGAGGAGAGAGAGAGAGAGAGAGAGAGAGAGAGAAAGAAGTCAGAGTAAGTCACAGAGAGAGAGAGAGAGAGAGAGAGAGAGAGAGAGAGAGAGAGAGAAAGAGG
This sequence comes from Conus canariensis, assembly GCA_033310375.1. Taxonomy (NCBI): domain Eukaryota; kingdom Metazoa; phylum Mollusca; class Gastropoda; order Neogastropoda; family Conidae; genus Conus; species Conus canariensis. Next base: position 5,314,344 of record CM065723.1, on the reverse strand, counting down.
TCAGAACACGTCACACACACACACACACACACATACACACACACGCGCGCGCGCGCGCGCGCGCAAAGAGAGAGAGAGAGAGAGAGAGAGAGAGAGAGAGAGAGAGAGAGAGAGAGAAGGAGGAGTATGAGAAGTGAAAGGAAAGAGAAGAGAAGAAAGGAGAAGCAGTCGCAGTCGCCGACGTATGACTGTAACGTGATGAGCGAGCAAAGACTTTTTGAAAAAATGCAAACGTCCACATACAGGAATCCTCGATGCTTCATGATTATGAGGTTGAAGTTGCAAAGCGAGAGGACTGCAGGCGGAAATCTAAACAAATCTTAAATAAATGTTAGCGAACCGCCCAGAGAACGTGGACAAACGAGTCACAAGACGAAACACAACTAGTTTCGACCTCTTAGGTCTTCATCAGGTGAGACATTAACGAATAAAACAATGAAAATTCACTTAGCTTTGATCGCTTCAGATCACTTGGTAGGGTTCAGCGCAAGGAAGAAGGCGTTTGACGCCTTCTTCCTTGCGCTGAACCCTACCAAGTGATCTGAAGCGATCAAAGCTAAGTGAATTTTCATTGTTTTATTCGTTAATGTCTCACCTGATGAAGACCTAAGAGGTCGAAACTAGTTGTGTTTCGTCTTGTGACTCGTTTGTCCACGTTCTCTGGGCGGTTCGCTAACATTTATTTAAGATTTGTTATGAGGTTGAAATCTCTCCTCATCTGGCTGGCTAAAAGGGGGATCAGACCCGTAAGCTTCGGATAAAGAGAACAATGATATGTCCATTAGTCCCCTTCCCCACAATAACAACACCATCAGAAGAGAAGGACTAAAGAACGACCATGTGCTTATGAGACCTTTATATAGTCTAGCTTTCTACGTTGCTGTAGAACACACTGACCCTACATGACGTCCCTCTTTATGGACAATGGAGGGTGCCATGTTGTCTGTCGCCTGGCGCTAAACCACACTGATCACATCATGGTGTTTATAGCCCCGCTGACCACGAAAGCCACACAAGGATAGCAAGGAAGTGAAAAAAAAAGAAACAACAACAAATATAACAACTACAATAACATAAAAACCCCACACAGCTACGTGAAAATCAAAACACCAAGAAAAGCTGAAAAGCAAGTCATCGAATAAAAAAAAACAAAAAAAAAACCAAACGAAAAATCCAAAGTCCATAACCCAGCACGTTTAAAAGCCTTTCGTGGCCAGCTTTCCCCAGGCTGACCACAGCTGTGAGAGGGTCATGTACAGAAATTCGCTGCTGCTGAACAACAGCAATGCATCAGAGCTAAACCGTCAGTGAAGTGTGGGGTGGTGGTGGGTGGTGGGGGTCCTCATTTTACACGACCATAGTTTCCAACCCACTTCACAAGTTGTGCTTATCTCTACATCATTTCAACAAACAGTGAACTCTGCACGATCGTTATTGACTGCTGTCATCACTGATGTGACTGACGATGCCTGGAGTATGGGACAGTGGTGCTGACCACTCTGACTGTTGACACCTTTTGACTTCCCTTGTATCCTTAAGTGG
>CM065723.1:5280302-5307802 GCA_033310375.1 Conus canariensis | reverse complement strand
TTTTTCCCTGAGCTGGACTGATCTCCCCTCCCCCATATCCGTTCCCCCCCCCCCCCCCTCCCCACACACCTCCCCGCAGTTCCTGACTAGGCCCTTTCAACCATGCTACAGAACCACATTCCTTCTTTGCAGATGACGTCTGAGCATGACGCAAGTGAGCACGGGTTTGTTTTGGTGTTGTTTTTGTTTAGTGTTGTCCACTCCAGGGGCACATGATGGCCTAAGTACTTCTACGAACCATGAAGTGGAATTAAACGTCTGTTGCATTGCTAACAGCACACTTAGTACTCTCGGCACAAGAGACTCTCATTTAGAGGGAGACAGTGGGATGAAGGCGGGGTGGAAGGGTTAGAGAGAGAGAGGAGAGAGAGAGAGAGAGAGAGAGAGAGAGAGAGAGAGAGAGAGAGAGAGAGAGAGGAAGATGAGAGGAGAGGAGGAGACAGGGTGAGATATAGATAGATCAATCAATAATTAGAAAATAAAAATAGAAAGACAGTTAGAGAGACATGCGTGTGTGTGTGTGTGTGTGTGGTGTGTGTGTGTGTGTGTGTGTGTGTGTGTTTATGTGTAGTGGAGAAGACGGGGTATGAGTGTGTGTGGGGGGGGGGGGGGGAGGGGGAAGGGGGATTGTAGTCAAAATCATTCGTGTTTACAGAAATAAGCGATCAGTGAAGTAAAATCGTTGAGCACGGAAAGAAGGGAGGAAGGAAGGGGGCTGCTGTTATGGAGGAAAGATTAGGGCTGGGAAAGATGGTGGCAGACTGTATTGTTCAGCTGAGGAGGGCAGAGGGACACAGGGGTATTGTTCAGCTGAGGAGGGCAGAGGGACACAGGGGTATGTTCAGCTGAGGAGGGCAGAGGGAACAGGGGTATTGTTCAGCTGAGGAGGGCAGAGGGACACAGGGGTATTGTTCAGCTGAGGGGGCAGAGGGACACAGGGGATTGTTCAGCTAGGAGGCAGAGGACTCAGGGTATTGTTCAGCTGAGGAGGGCAGAGGGACACAGGGGTATTGTTCAGCTGAGGAGGGCAGGGGACACGGGTATTGTTCAGCTGAGGAGGGCAGAGGACACAGGGGCATTGTTCAGCTGAGGAGGGCAGAGGACACAGGGTATTGTTCAGCTGAGGAGGGCAGAGGACACAGGGTATTGTTCAGCTGAGGAGGGCAAAGGGACACAGGGGCATTGTTCAGCTGAGGAGGGCAGAGGACACAGGGGCACGGGGAGGAAGGGTATAGAGAGGGTGAGGGCAGTGCATCAACACGCATTACCGGCCAGGATGAAGTCATCGTTTTTGTTTATTTCCTTCCTGCACTCTGTTCGTTACAGCGCTTTCACATTGTTGGTGTTGTCTGAATAGGGGTGTTGAGTGGGGAGGCTGTTGGGGTGGGAGGGGTGTTTTCTGAATAGGGGTGTTGGGTGGGGAGGGCTGTTGTCTGAATAGGGGTGTTGGGTGGGGAGGGCTGTTGGGGTGGGGAGGGGTTTGTTTCTGAATAGGGATGTTGGGTGGGGAGGGCTGTTGTCTGAATAGGGGTGGGGTGGGGAGGGTGTTGTCTGAATAGGGGTTGGGGTGGGGAGGGGTGTTATCTGAATAGGGGTGTGGGGTGGGGAGGGGTGTTGTCTGAATAGGGGTGTTGGGTGGGAGGGGTGTTGTCTGAATAGGGGTCGGGTGTGTGGGGTGGGGAGGGGGGGTGTTGTCTGAATATGGGGTGTTGGGTGGGGAGGGGTGTTGTCTGAATAGGGGTGTGGGGTGGGGAGGGGTGTTGTCTGAATGGGGTGGGGTGGGGAGGGCTGTTGTCTGAATAGGGGTGTGGGGTGGGGAGGGGTGTTGTCTGAATAGGGGTGTGGGGTGGGGAGGGGTGTTGTCTGAATAGGGTGTTGGGGTGGGGAGGGGTGTTGTCTGAATAGGGGTGTGGGTGTGGGGAGGGGTGTTGTCTGAATAGGGGTGTGGGGTGGGGAGGGGTGTTGTCTGAATAGGGGTGGTGGGGTGGGGAGGGGGGTGTTGTCTGAATAGGGGTGTTGGGTGGGGAGGGGTGTGGGTGGGGAGGGTGTTGTCTGAATAGGGGTGTGGGGTGGGGAGGGGTGTTGTCTGAATAGGGGTGTGGGGTGGGAGGGGTGTTGTCTGAATAGGGGTGTGGGGTGGGGAGGGGTGTTGTCTGAATAGGGGTGTGGGGTGGGGAGGGGTGTTGTCTGAATAGGGGTGTGGGGTGGGGAGGGGTGTGGGGTGGGGGAGGGGTGTTGTCTGAATAGGGGTGTGGGGTGGGGAGGGGTGTTGTTCTGAATAGGGTGTGGTGGGGTGGGGAGGGGTGTTGTCTGAATAGGGGTGTGGGGTGGGGAGGGTGTTGTCTGAATGGGGTGGGGTGGGGAGGGGTGTTGTCTGAGTAGGGGTGTGGGGTGGGGAGGGGTGTTGTCTGAATAGGGGTGTGGGGTGGGGAGGGGTGTTGTCTGAATAGGGGTGCGGGGTGTGGGTGGGGAGGGCTGTTGTCTGAATAGGGGTGTTGGGTGGGGAGGGGTGTTGTCTGAATAGGGGTGTGGGTGGGAGGGGTGTTGTCTGAATATAGGGGGTGTGGGGTGGGGAGGGGTGTTGTCTGAATAGGGGTGTGGGGTGGGGAGGGGTGTTGTCTGAATAGGGGTGTTGGGGTGGGGAGGGGTGTTTGTCTGAATAGGGTGTGGGGTGGGGAGGGGTGTTGTCTGAATGGGGTGTGGGGTGGGGAGGGGTGTTGTCTGAATAGGGGTGTGGGGTGGGGAGGGGTGTTGTCTGAATAGGGGTGTGGGGTGGGGAGGGGTGTTGTCTGAATAGGGGTGCGGGGTGTGGGGTGGGGAGGGGTGTTGTCTGAATAGGGGGTGTGGGTGGGGAGGGGTGTGGGGTGGGGAGGGGTGTTGTCTGAATAGGGGTGTGGGGTGGGGAGGGGTGTTGTCTGAATAGGGGTGTGGGTGGGGAGGGGTTTGTCTGAATAGGTCGTGTGGGTCAGGAGGCGCTTTTGATGCTGAATATGGGTGTGGGGTGGGGAGGGGTGTGTCCTGACATAGGGTGTTGGTGGGATGGGTTTGTCTAATATGGTGTGGTTCCGACAAGCGTAGTTTTGTCTTTATTTGGTGTGAGGTGGGAGGTGTGTTGTCTGCACTAGGTTCCTGACTGGGGTCCGTAGGGTGAATTGTCTGAATAGTGAGTGGAGTGGAGGGTTGTGGGTTGTTTTGAGTGTGTTGGGGAGAGGGTAGTTGTCTGAATAAGGGGTGTGGTTGTGGATGCGTGTTGTCTTGATATAGGGGGTGGGTGGGGGGGTGGAGGTGTTGTCTGAATAGGGGTGAGGAGGTGGGGAGGGGGTGTGTCGAATAGGGGTGGGGAGGAGGAGGGGGTGTACTGAAAGAGGGAGCTGGGGTGGGAGGTTGTTGTCTGAATAAGGGAGAGTGAGGCGTGGGTGGGGTGTGTGGTGGTGTGGTGGGGTGTGTTGTTGAATAGGGGTGTTGGTGGTGGGGGGGGTGTGTCGATGGGGTGGGGGGGGGAGGGGGTGTATTCTGAAATAGGGTGTCGTTGGGGAGAGGGGGGGAGGGGTGTGTCTGAATAGGGGTGTGGGTGGGAAGTGGTGTGTCAGAATTATGGTTGTGGGGGGGGGAGGGGTGTTGTCATGAAACAGGGGATGTGGGGTGGGGAGGGGTAGTTGTCTGAATAGCGGGTGGGGGGGGAGGGGTATTGTCTGAATAGGGGCTGTTGGTGGGAGGGCAGTTGTCTGAAAGGGGTTGTGTTAGGTGGGAGGGCGTGTGTCTGAATAGGGGTTTGGTTGTGGGAGGGCGTGTTGTCGAATGGGGTATGTGTGTGGGGGGCAGGGGCAAGTGTATGTAATAGGGGGCGGGGCGGGTTGAGTGGGAGGGGGTGGCAATAGGGGATTGTTGTGGGTGGGAGGGGGGTTTTCCTGATAGGGGTGGAGGGGGGGAGGGGGTGTGTCTGAATAGGGGTGTGGCGTGGGGAGGTGTTGTTATCTTGAATAGGGTGTGGGTGTGGGTAGGGTGTTGTCTGAATAGGGGTGTTGGGTGGGGAGGGCTGGTTGATGGGGTGTGGTGGGGAGGGGTGTTGTCTGAATAGGGTGTGGGGTGGGGAGGCTGTTGTCTGATGGGTGGGGGAGGGGTGTTGTCTGAATAGGGGTGTGGGTGGGGTGTTGGGTGGGAGGGGTGTTGTCTGAATAGGGGTGTGGTGGGGGGGTGTGTTGATGGGGTTGTGGGTGGGGAGGGGTGTTGTCTGAATAGGGGTGTTGGGTGGGGAGGGCTGTTGGGTGGGGAGGGGTGTGATGGGGTGTTGGGGGGGGGCTGTGGGTGGGGAGGGGTGTTGTCTGAATAGGGGGTTGGGTGGGGAGGGCTGTTGTCTGAATAGGGGTGTTGGGTGGGGAGGGTGTTGTCTGAATAGGGTGTTGGGGTGGGGAGGGGTGTTGTCTGAATAGGGGTGTTGGGGGGGGAGGTGGTGTTGTCTGAATAGGGGTGTTGGGTGGGGAGGGCTGTTGTCTGAATAGGGTGGTGTGGGGTGGGGAGGGTGTTGTCTGAATAGGGGTGTTGGGTGGGGTGGGGTGTTGTCTGAATAGGGGTGTGGGGTGGGGAGGGGTGTTGTCTGAATAGGGGTGTGGGGTGGGAGGGGTGTTGTCTGAATAGGGGTGTTGGGGTGGGGAGGGGTGTTGTCTGAATAGGGGTGTTGGGGTGGGGAGGGTGTTGTCTGATAGGGTGTGGGGGGGAGGGTGTTGTCTGAATAGGGGTGTGGGGTGGGGGGGTGTTGTCTGAATAGGGGTGTGGGGTGGGGAGGGGTGTGTCGATAGGGTGTGGGGTGGGGAGGGTGTTGTCTGAATAGGGGTGTTGGGGTGGGGAGGGCTGTTGTGTGGGGTAGGGGTGTGGGTGGGGAGGGGGTTGGGTGGGGAGGGTGGTTGTCTGAATAGGGGTGTGGGGTGGGGAGGGGTGTGGGGTGAGTGGGGGCGTTGGAGTGGGGAGGGGTGTGGGGTGGGGATGGGGGTTGGGGTGGGGAGGGTGTTGTCTGAATAGGGGTGGGGTGGGGAGGGGTGTTGGGTGGGGGGGGTTGGTGGGGAGGGTTGTGAGGGGTGTTGGGTGGGGAGGGCTGTTGGTGGATAGGGGGTTGGGGTGGGGGGGGTGTTGGGTGGGGAGGGGTGTGGGGTGGGAGGGGGTGTTGGGTGGGGAGGGTGTTGTCTGAATAGGGGTGTTGGGGTGGGGAGGGGGTTGGGTGGGGAGGGGTGTGGGGTGGGGAGGGGGTGGGTGGGAGGGCTGTTGTCTGAATAGGGGGGTTGGGGTGGGGAGGGGGGTTGGGTGGGGAGGGGGGTTGGGTGGGGAGGGGTGTTGGGTGGGGAGGGGTGTTGGGTGGGGAGGGGTGTTGGGGTGGGGGAGGGTGTTGGGTGGGGAGGTGTGGGGTGGGTGGGGTTGGGGTGGAGGGATGGTTGGGGTGGGGAAGGTAGGGGATCCCCACTGTCTGCAATAGTGAAAACATAATCAGACTGGAACATTAGCACAACTTACAGATATCAATTTGACAAACTAGTCCCCGCAAATCAGGTGCAGCTTGTGTGACCAGAAACCAGGAATAGGAGAGATCCGATTGGCTTCAACAACAGAAATAAAGGCAACCATAAGACTCGTTTTTTCTTTAATCGTCTGAGATCTGATTGGCTCAAACAACAGAAACAAAGGCAATCACAAGACTCGTTTTGTGCTAATCGCCTGAGATCTGACAGAAATGAAATATACAATGGAATACAAGACCGTAGGCTCGATTATTGTCTGATTTCTGTGCAAGGAACAAAGTTACCATAGAGGTATTGTTATTATTCTCATCATGAATATTTTGCACGTCAGCGTAACGTTCTAAATTTGATCAATATGATATCTGATTTACCGGTCTCTGTCGCTGTTATATTTTATGTATGCATCTCTGTATTGATTCATAGTCTATTATTCCCCCTCCTGTCCGGTACTTCTTTTTTTTTATTTTATTGATTTAAAACAAAACCGATACGTGGCTATGGAAATCGCTATGACAACAGTGGCAAACTGTGCTATACCCACACTGATAAACCAGGCCAACTCTTGCTTCTCCCCAAACCAGTAAGCCTTTAACAGTATTTGTCTGGATCTAGCCACCTGACCAACAGAAAAAAAAATATCAAAGGCATCGAGCTCATCGATAAGATGTGTCAATTGAATCTAAAAGAGGAATGGTGGATAAACAAACAAACAAAAAGATCAGTAGAAGGACCTTCTTTTTTTCTTCTTAAAAAAAGGGTCCAGTAACCCCCCCCCCTCCCCCCACCATCTTACCCCCCACCCCAGCGCCAAGTTTCAGTCTTCATGACTCCTGGGCAAACGTTATTCACTTAGATGTGGAAGATCAGGTAGCACGTGGGTGTCACAGAAATTCTTTGAGCCGATGATGGAGATGTCTGGTGGTTTGACACATGGCCACAATACCGTCAGCAACGGACGTTTATCGATGATATCAAATCTGTGACCAACATACCAAGGAGAGCCCTTTTGCCACCGACTAACGTAATCCATCATTCTGAAGTGAGCGTGAAGATTCCATGAAAGCCTTGAGAAAGCCTGTGAAGGAAGCGGCGATGAGAGAGGTAGGCTACTACGTCATCTGTATGATGAATGCCGTTGACGTGAAATACGTGTGACGCTCCTTGACCAAACAGGTTTAAAATTAAAGTCATTCTTCTGCTAGTTCCATTTTGTGCTGCACTTTCTCAAACTAGTGTATTACTTTTCACTTGTCAAACCGGTTTCACTCCAGGCAGTGTTATAGCTATTAAAAAGATTTACAAAATGTCTCGAAAACATGAAATCTTTTCTGACCACTCTCAAAGAGTTTCTAAGGAAAGGGTACAGAAAGCATTTTCCAGTCAAGACTGTAAACTCTAAACAATCTTACCTACCACACACACACACACACACCACATCTGTATATCTATCTGTTAGGTAAGAAGGGGTTACGAGACAGGGGAAGAAGGGAGTGGGAGGAGGTAGTGTAGTCAGAATTATTCCTATTTAATGAGTTAATCAGTGAAGTAAAATCGTTTAGTGAGGAAGAAAGGTAGAAGGAAAGGGAGGAGGGAGGGACTGCAGAGGGAGGAGGAAAGATTAGGGCTGAGAAACAGATGGCAGCAGAACACACACACACACACACACACACACACACAAGAGAACACAGCATATTGCTGAGCAACGGAGGGCGGAGGAACACAGGGGCAGGGGGAGGGGGAAGTACAGTCGGGCGCGGGGGCAGTGCGTCGTCCGCACATGATCATCTTGGATGACCGTCGTTGTTTTTGCTTTGTTCCTTTTCTGGAATCCATTCTCCACAACGGTTTCGTGTTGTCCATTTTGTCTAAGTTGGGGTATTGGGGGCGGGGAGGGATATTGGGGGCGGGGAGGGATGTTCGGGTGGGGAAGGTGGGAGATCCTCACCGCCAGCGATATTGGAAATATAATCAATTTGGATAATTAGCTCAACTACAGAAATCTGTTTGACGGATTAGTCCCAGCCAATCGAGAGAAGTTCGTGTAACCAGACACCAGTCGCAGAAGAGATCTGGTCGGCTCAAACAGCAGAAACAAAGCCAATCATAAGACTCGTCTTTTGTTAATTGTCCAAAATCCCCCAGTGATGAAATATAGAATGCAAAGCTTCAGTTCAGTTTCAGTTTCATCAAGGAGGCGTCACTGTGTGCGGACTAGTCCATATACGCTACACCACATCCGCTAAGTTTTGAGACCACACTACGCATGATTTGAAGCTGATGGATAAATGAATTAACAACAAAGATGAGACAATTGAAGAAGAGGGTCTCGTGGCTACGACTCAGCGGATGTCTGACCTACGCATTAGCCCAACGCGCTGGTCAGACCTCGAGTGCCTACCTACCATTTTTTTTTTTTGCAAAGCAAAGACAGTAAGCTTTATCATTGTTTGATTTCTGTTCAAGGAACAAAGACACAAAAGAGTTATTGTTGTTATTTTCATCATCAGTATTTTGCATGTCCACGTAACGTGTTGAATGTGATCTATATGCTGTATAGTACCATGCGCTATCGCTGTTATATAAGCATAAAACGTGCGCATGTTTGTTGATTCATTGTGTACTATTACCTCCCCCTTTCTTTCCTGTATCCACGTCTGTATTGTTTATGTATGGATTTACTGGGACAAGCCTGAAATGAGGCAGCGGGAATCACTGAGAGAGCACAGGCAAACTCTGCTACACCCAAACTGAACAGCCAGGCCAACTCTTGATTCTCCCAAACTGGTATATCCCCCCTCCGAGTCTACCCATCTATCCAGCATAATAAATAGCAGAAGCGTTGAATACATCTGTATTGTGTATAAACTGATTCTGAAACAGAAATGGTGAATAAACCTGAAAAAGGTCAGTACATTTCCTGGGGCGTTCTTTCTTTTTCTTTATCATAACGGATCCAGGACCCCCCCCCCCCCCCCCCTCCCCAGTTGTAGTCTTCATGACTCTTGAGCAAACTTCAATCACAAGATATTGAAAATTATGTAGCACGTGGGTGAAACAGAATTTCTTTTGAGGCAGTGATGAAGATGTCTGGAGGTTTGACACATAGCCACTATACCGTCAGCAACGGACGTTTATCGATGACACTAGATCTGTGACCAGTTCTACAGAGACTCCTTTGGCCATCGACTAACGTGATTCATCATTCTGAAGTGAACGTGAATATCCCACCAATGCCTTAAGAAATTCAATGTACACAGCGACGGTAAGGGAGGCACTACGTCATCTGTATGACGACGCACATTGACGTAAATTGCGTGTGACGGTTCCTGACCAAAACAGGTCTGACGTCATTATTTTGTTCTTTTTCCATTTTGTGTCGCACTTTCTCAGAATAATTTATTCCTCTTCAGCTGCCAAACCTGCTTTCAAACTAGGCAGTGCCATTGCTGTTAAAAAGATACCCTGGTTATCAAACTGTTTCCAGAAAAATGAAATCTTTTCAGATGATCGTCGAATTTCAATGGAAAGTTTTCACAAGACATTTTCCAATTAAGACTGTAACATCTAAACACGTCTTTTCCAAACAATCCTTTTACGTCTTTTTTTTGACAGAGCTAGTGTTCGAGGTTCACCATGTAATGATCCCCACCCCCATCCCTCCCCCTTCCTCTCGTTCCCGAATATGCCTCCTTTCACTCACACCGTGTACATAACCACAATACTTCTCGCGGATGATGTCTGAAAACAACACTAGAGTGCATGGGCTGTTTTGGTTGTGATTATATTTTGTCGTCTGTTCAACGGCCTCATAATGGCGTAAGTACTTCTCGAATGACAGTGAGACTAAACGTGTGTTACATGCTAAAAGCACAGTAAGCACTATTTGTACAGCTACTGATTTTCATTTAGAGAGAAAGTAGGTTGAAGATGGGGCGGATGGGTTGAGAGAGAGAGAGAGAGAGAGAGAGAGAGAGAGAGAGAGAGAGAGAGAGAGAGAGAGAAACGCTGAATGAAGTGAAATGAAAGAGAAGAGATGACCGGAGAAGCGGTCGCAGTTGTTGACGTATCAACTGTAACGTAACGGGCGTGCAAAGATTATTCTAACGCACACGTCCACATAAAGGAAACCTGGATGTCACTTGACTATGAGGTTGAACGCTCTCCTAATCTGGCTGGCTAAAAGGGGGATAAGACCCATGAGCCTTGCATAAAGAGAACAATGATATGCCCATTAGTCCCCTTCCCCACAATAATAGCACCATCAGAAGAGAGAGAGAGAGAGAGAGAGAGAGAGAGAGAGAGAGAGAGGAGGAGAGAGGGGGTTGATGAACGAACATGTGCCCAGTGTGACCTTTCATGACGTCTAGCTTTGTGCATTGCTCCAGAAGTCAACGACCACTGATGACGTCCCTCATTATGGACGTTTGAGGGTGCATGCTGCCTGTCACCTGTCACGAAATCACACTGATCAGACCAAGGTGGTTACAGCCCTCCTGACCATATACGTCATTAAAAAAAAAGCTTAAGCTATGCGCAGCCGCAGTCAGTACTGATGTGTCTGACGAGACCTGGATTATGAAATAGCAGTGCTGACCATTCCGAATGTTGACACCTTTTAATCTCCATAACAGCAGTGCTGACCATTCCGAATGTTGACACCTTTTAATCTCCATTGCATCCTAAAATGGATCCTAAGACAAACGTTGAAAGATTTCCCCTTGTATTTGAAACGCTTTACTTAATGATTTCAGCTTCCAAGCAGCTTATTTCCTTACCGTATTTTCTTCACCTTTCACTTTTCTACCCTTCAGCGTCTGCTTCATGATACCGTTGGACTCTGCCCTTGATCCATTGGTGGTAGGAATACCATAGAATTGTAAATGATATATCTCCCCTTGATCTCAGGGAGGACCAGCACAATCAGCCGTGTCCCACTGATGAATTTTAATCAGCAGACGAAAGGTTTCTGGGCAGGCGATATGAATGGGTTTTGTTTTCAAGACAGACAGTGACAGTCTCCATACGCTGCCAGAAAAGAACATTCTATCTGTGGTTTAGCCGCTTCTTTTCCATTTCCGTTTTCTTTCTTTCACACTTCCTCCACTCTTTTCCCTTTCTTTCTTTTTTTTGTCTTTACAATGTCATTGTTGTAATAAAAGATGAATGGTTAGCCTGCACTTGTTTTCCTTCACTACCTTTTCATTCAATTCATTCTGAAGAATAATAAATGGAAAAATATTACATGCTTTGCTCTTTTTCATATCATTATTTCTATATGCTTCAAGATATTCCTTTTTGACTACGCCCACTTCATCAGAGTCACTGGTTTTGTCAGACGATTAGTGAAGTCACTACCGTTGTCACTCGTCACTTGTCGCCACATGCCATGAATTCTTCACAATCACTGTCAGCAGCTGGATCTCTCGCTAACTGCTGGATTTCGACAAAATTGGTGGGACTCATTATCATCATCGTCATAATCATTATCATCAGCAGCATCTTCTGTTTCCTCTTTTCCATCCTCTTCCTCTTTCTTCTTCTTATTCTCTCACCTCCTCCATCTCTTAGGTCTTTTCCTTCTTCTTCTATTTTTTTATTCTCCTTCTCCTCCTTTTTCTCCTCCTCGTCCTCCTCCTTCACTCCGTTTTTCGAGCCCCCTACAGTTCAAACAACGAGGGACAAGAAAGATCATTATGACTTCAAGGCTTCATCATATTATTAAGCCCGAGCCGTCACCGGGGACTCCTTAGTATTACGCTAAATTACCATCAAGTTTAATCAGTATATATTACTTACTACCTCTATCGCTGAGTGCTCATAGAGAATGACATCACCAATAGTAAATGTTTTTTTTGTTGCTGATAACCATTAGTAACACACACACACACACACACACACACACACACACACACACACACACACACACACACACACACACAATATATATACACTAAAAGCAGACACTTGCGATCCGCGATCATCTCTCTCTCTCTCTCTCTCTCTCTCTCTCTCTCTCTCTCTCTCTCTCATCTCATATATCTATCTATCTGTCTGTCTGTCTGTCTGTCTCTCTGTCTGTCCTTTTGTCTGTTGTCTTCTCTCTCTCTCTCTCTCTCTCTCTCTCTCTCTCTCCTCCACTACAAACAGACCGTCGCGTTCATCTATGCACAAAATACCAAAACAAAGTAAGTTTTTATCATAAGTAAAAAAAAGAAAAAAAAAAAAATTCATATCAAATGTTCCATTTTCCAGCTAAGCAGTGTTCACCAACATGCGATGTTCATTTAACATCTTTTATCCGCATCCGCACGTACACGACGCACACACACACACACACACACACACACACACACACACACACACACACACACACACACACACGCACGCACGCACGCACGCACGCACACACACACACACACACACACACACACACACACACACACACACACACACACACACACACGCACGCGCGCGCGAATGTTTCAGGCAGAAGAAGACGTAAGGTGGAAAAGATGAAGTTCTTAGTGTTTTTAGAAAGAATCAAAGGTAAGGGAAGGCTTTTCAGTTAGGTAATCAGCTGCATCCCCAAACCTTTCAGAACTTCATTATAAATCTTTGCAATACCGGGAATGCCAGCCATTCCGAAATGATAAACGCACTTAGTAAAAAACAAAACAAAACAAACAAACAAACAGCACGATTTTTGAATCATTTCTCCCCGAGATGATTAAGCATGAGACCCCTCCTTCCTCCGTTACCTCCTTTATTCCCCCTGTCTCCCATCCCCCGTCCCCCTGTCTACATCCTTGTACCTCATGGAGAATGCACTGTATGTCCTTTTCTCATTAGTTTGTTTTCAGTCAAGATCACATTAACCCCCTCCCCTACACCTCCACACACACACACACACACACACACACACACACACACACACACACACACACACACACACCCATTCCACCTCCCAAGGTGCGTGTTGTCTCTAGAACAACAGTGTCCGTGCTCCTCCCCCCCGTGGACTCTGGAATGTCTCGGTGCAGCAGGCTGACGACACTCTGCTGCCACAGTGCGGAAGACGGATGGAACACTGGAACCCTGCAAATTGACGCGGGGGCCGGTACAAACTCTGTGACGATGTTCATGGGTTGCTGTTGACGCAGGGGCCGGTACAAACTCTGTGGCGATGTTCATGGGTTGCTGTTGACGCAGGGACCGGTACAAACTCTGTGACGATGTTCATGGGTTGCTGATGACGCAGGGACCGGTACAAACTCTGTGACGATGTTCATGGGTTGCTGTTGACGCAGGGGCCGGTACAAACTCTGTGACGATGTTCATGGGTTGCTGCTGACGCAGGGGCCGGTACAAACTCTGTGACGATGTTCATGGGTTGCTGTTGACTGTCACTGTGTCTCCTCCTCCTCCAAGTTGAGTCCCTGGTGGCTGACAGCATGCAAACGGAAGAGGGAGCTAGGGCAAGAGGGGCCATCCAGCGGTTCAGTACCTCAACCGTTGATTCCTGTTTCGACTTCTGCCTGCAGTCATTAAGCTTTGAAACTTGGCTAGAACAGTCAGGAAAACGGCAACGTGGCTTTGTGTCAAGTATACAGGATGCCTCATTCAGGGCAAAGCAACACCCAAAACACAGGCGGGGGTAATTGACGTCGAGGCAAAATAGGAAAAGATGATTTGAAAATAAGAGGGTGAGTCGCGATGTCACTGGGGACACGCTCCCACACGACTGGTCAGTGGATGGTGTGACGACAGTCGGTCAGTCTGGGGGTTCGTGAAACACAAGAAACGTGGGGGACAGCGGGGTCCGTCGTCAAGTGGACAGTTGATAGCGCTTCGGGAATGTCGACATCTGCGCCCAGTCCTCTCTGTCTCTGTAGGCCCGTGTGTAGCTAGCCCTCGTCTTTGTCTCTTGGTCCTGTATCTTTCTGGGTCTGTCTGTCTTTCTGGTGTTCTGTCTGTTCTTTCTGGGTCTGTCTCTTCTCTCTATCTGGGTCTGTCTATCTTTCTGGGTCTGTCTATCTTTCTAGGTCTGTCTCTCTTTCTGGGTCTGTCTATCTTTTTTCTGGGTCTGTCTTCTTTCTGGGTCTGTCTATCTTTCTGGGTCTGTCTTCTTTCTAGGTCTGTCTCTCTTTCTGGGTCTGTCTATCTTTCTGGTCTGTCTATCTTTCTAGGTCTGTCTTCTTTCTGGGTCTGTCTATCTTTCTGGGTCTGTCTTCTTTCTGGTCTGTCTATCTTTCTGGGTCTGTCTATCTTTCTAGGTCTGTTTTTTCTTGTCTGTCGTCTTTCTGTCTTCTATTCTTTTCTAGGTATTTCTTTCTAGTCTTCGTCTTCTAGTCTTTCTTCTCTATTTCTTTTCCTGCTGTATTTCTTTCTCAGCTCCTACATCTGTTTGTATCATTCTCTTTCTGTCTGTTTCTTATCTCTCTTCTATCTGTCTCCTTTCTGTCTCAGCACTCTGTTCTTCTGTCTCTGTTCTTTCTCGCTTCCATCTGCCTGTCTGTCTGTGCGTGTGTGTGTGTGTGTGTGTGTGTGTGTGTGTGTGTGTGTGTGTGTGTGTGTGTGTGTGTGTGTGTGTGTGTTTGCATGCATGCGTTTGCGTGTACGTGCGTGCGTGCGTAAGTGGCTGTGCACTTTCACCCCCTCTTTAACTGTCCCTCCTCTTTCTCAACTGTTCCTCTTCCACTTTCGGTTTTTCCCACTCTTTGTCTGTCTCTGTCTCTCTGTCTTTGTTTATTCACCATGTCCCTATCTCTGTCTCGCTGTCAGTCGGTTAATCTGTGTGTGTGTGTGTGTGTGTGTGTGTGTGTGTGTGTGTGTGTGTGTGTGCGCGCGTGGTGGTGTCTCTGTTGAAAACTGATTTTCTCTCTTTCTTAGTCTGTGTTTATTTTTCTGTCTCTGTCTCTGTCTCTGTCTCTCTTCTCTCTCTCTCTCTCTCTCTCTCTCCTCTCTCTCTCTCTCTCTTAAACAAAAATCCTTTATGAAGTCGTCTTGGTTAGAAGAAAGTACTCCCTGTGTTTTTTGAAATGTTCATAGTTGACAGCGTTTCTTTGTTTTAGTGTTCTTTTACATACTTTCATTCCTGCAGTATTCATTTTCTATCCTGGCGGGGCTAATGCGAACTTATACCTCTTGACATGAAGGCTGTATATACCACTGTTACTATGACAACCAGAGCTGTCTCGCCTCCACTCTTCCACATGTATACGCGCACATGTGCGAATAGATATGTCTGGAGAGAGAGAGAGAGAGAGAGAGAGAGAGAGAGAGAAGAGAAGAGACAGAGACAGAGACAGAGGACATTTTTGTTTATTGGGGTGTTATTACGTACAGGCTTCTTGTCATCCTGCCTTCAAGAACAAACAATGGCATTTGGTGTTATGGCATATAAGATTATACGAAGTCAAAACTCTCACAGTGAGTAAAATATTCAAGCAGTACTATGATGTACAACAAACTCAAACGCCGAAAATGACATTCAAGGCACAATAAGGTCTACCAAGTGACGAGTAGCGACGACAAAACAGGAGTGAAAACAAAGAAATATTTAAAAGAGGACAACTACGACAACAAACAACAAAACAGGGGTTGGAGAGACGGATGGGAGAGGGGGGGGGGGGGGGGGGGGGGGGATGGTCAGGGCTGGATGCAGGCAAAGTACAAGCCACTGATGGAATGAGTAGAAAACCATACTAATTCAATAACAACTATGTCTAAGAATAGAACATCTATGAATGTGAATGTGCTGTTGCGTCCATAACAACCTGAAAAAAGTACAGGGGAGAAGAAAATGCACAAAAGAAAATTTGAGGGAGAGAGAGAGAGAGAGAGAGAGAGAGAGAGAGAGAGAGAGAGAGAGAGAGAGAGAGAGAGAGAGAGATAAATCAACGAAGTACATTAATACAATACATAATGAAAAAAAAAAACAAAGCAGGCGCAGAAACAGAATCAGACTGCAACAGGTATGTACTGCGCAAGAAGAACATACATTTTTCATTCAGAAGTTGCCTTGCTTTGTGCACGGTGATGAACCCCTATGTTGAGCACATGTCAGGAGAATGAGCCATAGACAGACTGTGGTCATACCCCACAGTCATACTTTCCTCTCTGCCTTTGGGAGAGGCAGATTTGGGTCTTTCATTGTCAGATTTCTCCCTCCACCCCACAGTTATACTTTCCTCTCTGCCTTTGCCCACAATCCATACACACACATGTACATTCACTACACACACAGACAAAACAAAAACAAACAAAAAAAGACAACCAATCTTAGGTAGGCACTTAAGGTCTGACCAGGTCTGATTGGGCTAATGCGTAGGTCAGACATCTGCTAAGTTGTAGCCATGAGACTCTCTTCTTCAATTCTGTCGTCTTAGTTGCTAATTCATTTATTCATCAGCTTAAAATCATTCGTAGTGTGGTCTCAAAACGTAGCGGATGTGGTGTAGCGTATATGGATTAGCCCGCACGCAGTGACGCCTCCTTGATGAAACGGAAACTGAAACTGAAAGGTATATACACAAAATCGCACTTGATAGTAGATTCAGAATAATACCTGTAGACAACAGTCACCTCAGCTGCCATGGCAGAGTGGGCAGCGTCGCAGACTCTAGGAATCGATTCGCCACAGAGCCACTTAGCGGTGGGAATTTTCTGCCCTTTCCGACTCCTACCCAGAGTTGAGTTGGCTATGGTCTCCGTTGGGAAGACTGGGACCACACAGTCAAGTTTCATCCACTTAATGGATGCACCTCTGACAATGTTGCTCAAATTCCCCGATCACACTGCAGGTGTCTCTCTGGGGCCTGGTTGACGAGAGGATATGTTATGAAAGTCAGCGTAGAGTACAGCCCACACTGCAGGTGTCTCTCTGGGCCTGGTGACGAGAGGATATGTTATGAAAGTAGCGTAGAGTACAGCCCACACTGCAGGTGTCTCTCTGGGCCTGGCTGACGAGAGGATATGTTTGAAAGTTAGCGTAGAGTACAGCCCACACTGCAGGTGTCTCTCTGGGGCCTGGTTGACGGGAGGATATGTTATGAAAGTCAGCGTAGAGTACAGCCCACACTGCAGGTGTCTCTCTGGGGCCTGGTTGACGAGAGGATATGTAGATCATGAGAAATGTCAGCGTTAGAGGTAGAATCAGCCTGATCACTGCAGTGCTCATCATAGGCACGTGACGTATTATGAAAGTTAGCGTAGAGTACAGCCCACACTGCGGTGTCTCTCTGGGGCCTGGTGACGAGAGGATATGTATGAAAGTCAGCGTAGAGTACAGCCCACACTGCAGGTGTCTCTCTGGGCCTGGCTGACGAGAGGATATGTTATGAAAGTCAGCGTAGAGTACAGCCCTGTCATGCAGTCATAAACAGTATTATGAAGTCACGTAGAGTACAGCCTGTCATGCAGTCATAAACAGTATTATGGAAGTTAGCGTAGAGTACAGCCCTGTCATGCAGTCATAAACAGTATTATGGAAGTCAGCGTAGAGTACAGCCCTGTCATGCAGTCATAAACAGTATTATGGAAGTCAGCGTAGAGTACAGCCCTGTCATGCAGTCATAAACAGTATTTAATGTAGCGTAGAGTACAGCCCTGTCATGCAGTCATAACGTATTATGGAAGTCAGCGTAGAGTACAGCCCTGTCATGCAGTCATAAACAGTATTATGGAAGTCAGCGTAGAGTACAGCCCTGTCATGCAGTCATAAACAGTATTATGGAAGTCAGCGTAAGTACAGCCCTGTCATGCAGTCATAAACAGTATTATGAAGTTAGCGTAGAGTACAACCCTGTCATGCAGTCATAAACAGTATTATGAAAGTTAGCGTAGAGTACAGCCTTGTCATGCAGTCATAAACAGTATCATGAAAGTTAGCGTAGAGTACAATCCTGTCATGCAGTCATAAACAGTATTATGAAAGTTAGCGGTAGAGTACAGCCTTGTCATGCAGTCATAAACAGTATTATGAAAGTTAGCGTAGAGTACAGCCCTAGTCAGCGTAGAGTACAGCCCTGTCATAAACAGTATTATGAAAGTTAGCGTAGAGTACAGTCTTGTCATGCAGTCATAAAAAGTATTATAAAAGTTAGCGTAGAGTACAGCCCTGTCATGCAGTCATAAACAGTATTATGAAAGTTAGCGTAGAGTACAGCCCTGTCATGCAGTCATAAACAGTATTATGAAAGTTAGCGTAGAGTACAATCTTGTCATGCAGTCATAAACAGTATCATGAAAGTTAGCGTAGAGTACAACTCTGTCATGCAGTCAAAAACAGAATGGAAACCGGAAACACCATCTTCACCATCCTTACCTTCATCGAACATCATTTTAAAAAAAGTCACAACTTCTGTGATCTTTCACGCACTGCCCTCATGGTCACCCCAGTTTCCATGACCTCTCCACCTCTGTGCCCTTGGTGTGGTTCTGTCGGGGTCAACGATATTACCAAATTTATGGACATTGTCCTTGGGCGGATATGGTGGCGCTCTCCAGAGGGACAGCTCATTCACGCCAACTACAGGACTAAGCAATTATTGTCGTCAGTCGGGGGCTTAGTAGGTGGTGTCCCGGGTACGTTGGATCGGGAGTGCACTTGTAAACACCACCGAGGTGACCAGGCAGCAGTGAGGTGTGTCCTCTGGTGGGTTGCCTCATGACGACTTGACACTGACTGCTCCCTGTTGGTTTCCATCACCCGGACTGTGGCGCTGCAAGCCAGGCTGTGGCTGTGGACGAGGGGACAGAGTGAGGGGTGTGGGTGCAATACACAAGCCAGGCTGTGGCTGTGGACGAGGGGTCAGAGTGAGGGGTGTGGGTACAATACACAAGCCAGGCTGTGGCTGTGGACGAGGGGTCAGAGTGAGGGGTGTGGGTACAATACACAAGCCAGGCTGTGGCTGTGGACGAGGGGTCAGAGTGAGGGGTGTGGGTACAATACACAAGCCAGGCTGTGACTGTGGACGAGGGGACAGAGTGAGGGGTGTGGGTACAATACACAAGCCAGGCTGTGGACGAGGGGACAGAGTGAGGGGTGTGGGTACAATACACAAGCCAGGCTGTGGCTGTGGACGAGGGGACAGAGTGAGGGGTGTGGATGCAATACGCAAGCCAGGCTGTGGCTGTGGACGAGGGGACAGAGTGAGGGGTGTGGGTGCAATACCAAGCCAGGCTGTGGCTGTGGACGAGGGGACAGAGTGAGGGGTGTGTGGGTGCAATACGCAAGCCAGGCTGTGGCTGTGGACGAGGGGACAGAGTGAGGGGTGTGGGTGCAATACGCAAGCCAGGCTGTGGCTGTGGACGAGGGGTCAGAGTGAGGGGTGTGGGTGCAATACACAAGCCAGGCTGTGGCTGTGGACGAGGGGACAGAGTGAGGGGTGTGGGTGCAATACGCAAGCCAGGCTGTGGCTGTGGACGAGGGGACAGAGTGAGGGGTGTGGGTGCAATACACAAGCCAGGCTGTGGCTGTGGACGAGGGGACAGAGTGAGGGGTGTGGGACAATACACAAGCCAGGCTGTGGCTGTGACGAGGGGACAGAGTGAGGGGTGTGGGTGCAATACACAAGCCAGGCTGTGGCTGTGGACGAGGGGACAGAGTGAGGGGTGTGGGTGCAATACACAAGCCAGGCTGTGGCTGTGGCGAGGGGACAGAGTGGGGGTGTGGATGCAATACGCAAGCCAGGCTGTGGCTGTGGCGAGGGACAGAGTGAGGGGTGTGGGTGCAATACGCAAGCCAGGCTGTGGCTGTGGACGAGGGGACAGAGTGAGGGGTGTGGTGCAATACACAAGCCAGGCTGTGGCTGTGGACGAGGGGACAGAGTGAGGGGTGTGGGTGCAATACGCAAGCCAGGCTGTGGCTGTGGACGAGGGGACAGAGTGAGGGGTGTGGGTGCAATACGCAAGCCAGGCTGTGGCTGTGGACGAGGGGACAGAGTGAGGGGTGTGGGTACAGTGCAATGAAGATGAGAGAGAAAAAAAAACACGTCGTGGCACCATGCATAAACAATAGGTGGTTGAGAGAAGAGAGAGAGAGAGAGAGAGAGAGAGAGAGAGAGAGAGAGAGAGAGAGAGAGAGAAGAGAGAGAGGAGAGAGAGAGAGAGAGGAAGAGAGAGAGGAAAGAGAGAGAGAGAGAGAGAGAGAGAGGTGTGTGTGTGTGTGTGTGTGTGTGTGTGTGTGTGTGTGTGTGTGAGAGAGAGAGAGAGAGAGAGAGAGAGAGAGAGAGAGAGAGAGAGAGTTTACAACCAAAAGATGATGAGTCAAGGCCAATGCCCAATCTAACAATGTCGCGCACCTGATTATTGTCGTAATGTATACAATAAGATAAATCAACATAAAAGCACTGCAAAGGTAATTAGATATCCACTGAATTTCAGATTTTGTTGTACGTTGACTCTGGACTAATACATCATGCTTCTTGTCAACAAAAACAATTCCAAATTAGGTCAAATTTTTTATTATCAAACGTTCTAATGCAAATGCAATCTTCGTGTCAATAAGCTTTAACAAGATTACCTTAAATTATATTTAAGACTTTGCTATGCGTTGCCTGTAGTTTATGTTAAAAATGCCAGACTAACACAAAACTTCCTTTCTAGTTTAGTGTTAGTGTTTGATTGACATCAAACCTCATGCAATAGTTTGTTCTGTAGAGATCTGAGATTCTGTGTGAGCACGAGCAAGCATTTAATGCATGTGTGCGTGCGTGCGTGCGTGCGTGCGTGCGTGCGTGTGGTGTGTGTGTGTGTGTGTGTGTGTGTGTGTGTGTGTGTGCGTGTGTGTGTATGTGTGTGTGTGTGCGCGTGTGAAGAACAAGAACAAGAACAAGAACATATTTTATTGCCATATGAAAACCAGAGGTTTTGTGGGGCACAGATGATCAAGTTCAGACATTCAACTAAACTAAACTAATCCCCGCGTTGTCACATCTTGCAACATAACATTAGTTGCAGAAAGAAAAAGCACAGTGTGTATCAGAGTCTGATTAAATTTTCTGTCTCGAAGAGAAAAACACAACAGGATTTACTGGGCAAGTACAGGTTGGAAGCAGTCCAATAACATGAGCTCCGAGGGTTTTGTCATGTTAGTCTGTGGTGGAAAATCAGTTTTTATGATCCTTGTCATCAGGTCATAACGTTGTTGGTCAAATAATTTGCAGTCATCGAGAAAATGTAGTTCGTCCTCAACGACGTGGCATGTCGTGCATAATTTGTTTTCTCTGTCAGTGTTGGTATAACGGTCCCCTCTCAATTTGGAGGTCATAGGCACTTATTCGTAATCTGGTTAGTGCTCGTCTGCAATCTGTGTCAGTGTGTTGCTCCAAATAAGCCGCCTGTTTGTATTCGGTAGCAACTGTGGCATAACATTTGAGCTTAGATGTGCTTTCGTTCTTTTGTTTCTTCCAAAACTCAATATAAAACGTTTCCAGCTTCGCATTGATTAGAAACTTCAGGCGAGTCACACTAAACGTACCCTGATTTTCCCAGACATGCTGTTCGCATTGATTAGAAACTTCAGGCGAGTCACACTAAACGTACCCTGATTTTCCCAGACATGCTGTAATCCTATCGTTGACAAGGTTTGTCGTATAAACTTCGTCCATTTGCTTTCTTCGGTGCCCTGAGAGACCATTGACTGATAAATCTGTTGTTGATAAGAGTCTTGGTCTGACTAATATATGTATCCAGAATGCGATAGTCTGGGTTATCACTTTAAAAGTAATCGGGAATCTCCCCAGTTCGCCCAAAACCGGTATTGTCATTGCTTTTCTACGAACTCTTAATAATTGCCTGCAGAATTTAATGTGTGCAGTTTCATGTGGGAATTTGTTTGCAAGGCAGGTTTTGAACAAATGCTGCATTTTCTTTTCTTGACATATTTCATCTTTGTATTGGTAAGAGGATGGGAACCACACCTCCGACCCATATGTGAAGATGGGAGAGACTAACGAGTCAAATAAGGTTGTAACTGTTCTCATATTTACATTTTGACCATAAAACGTTCTCTTCAAGGTATGTGCGGCTTTATTCCCCTGTCTTGCTAAGGGTTCTTGGGCTTCTGTAAAATGTCCGTTTTTATGGAAAATGACTCCAAGATATTTATATTGATCTACTGTTTCAATTATGTTTTCACCGCAATTGAAGAATAGTGGTACCTTTGGATCTCATTTGGTGAATACAACGACCTTTGTTTTCTCTGTGTTGATGTTCATTCCCCAGTCTAAACAGTAGTTGTGTAACTGGTTTAATTTACGCTGAAGTCCCTGTTTTGAAGTCGAGAGGATAGCTAAATCATCTGCATACAAAGACACGGAATTTCGACTTTTAGATCGGAAATTCTTGGGGAATCATGGTCTCTGAGATATCCGACAATGTCATTCATGAATATGTTAAATAAGGTTGGGCTAAGGGTATTACCTTGGAGGACACCTTTTTGTATTAATATTTCCTTAGTGAAACCAGATTGGCTTCTTGTACAAACCGTAGTCCCGTTGTACATGTCCTGTATGATTTGGTAGCATATACCAGTTATTCCCGCTTACATCATTTTCATCAGTGTCATATATTCGTGTCATATATTATCAAATGCTTTGCTGAAGTCAACAAAACAGCAGTAAAGCCTTTTAGTTCTGTCTTTTAGTACCTTATCAACTAGTTTTGACAATATGAATATTTGATCAGTGGTCCGCGTTTCCTTTCTGAACCCTGCTTGCTCCTTTGCCAAGAGGTGGTTTGCCTCAAGATAATTCATTATCCTTTCATTTATCATGTTGCAAAACACTTTTCCCAGCGAACTATTCAAAGTTATGCCTCTGTAATTGTTGGGGTTGGACTGGCCGCCTGACTTATAGACTGGGACTGTGATTCCTGTTTTCCAGAGGTCCGGGTATTTTTCTGATTTTAAGATTAAGTTAAATGCGTCTTTCAGAAGAGGAGCGATTTCAGATAACATTGCTTTAAGCATTTCGTTTCTGATTCCATCTTTGCCTGGGGTTTTTTATTTTTCAGCTTTCTGTCCGCGTTCCTTACCTCCGTTTCTAGTATTTCATAATCTAACTCTGAATTCCCAGAAGGACGATTATTTGACCTCTTAAATGCTACTAACATGTCATCAACTGTTTGTTTTCGTTTTTCTGCGATCTTCTGTTTCTGACCTATTAGTGTTTTAAGATGTTCAAACCATTTGTTCGCGCTGAGACAATTTTCTTGACCATAAATTTCATGATCGTATATTTGCAGTTCCCGAACGGTTTTCCATATTGAATTGGGATCATTTTCTAGGGCTTCGTTTAGGGAATTAAGGAGTTTGTTCCGATATATTTTCTTGGTTTTCTTTAAAAGTCGTTTATATATTTTACATTGTGAAAATATTTTTGCCTTAGTTGTTTATTTTGGGGGTTTCTGTTGACCGCGTTCAGTAGTGATCTCATCTCCCTTCTTTGGGAATGACAGCCTCTGTCAAACCACTTCTTCTTTCTATGTCTAGTTTTTTTTTTCTATCCGTCTTTGTCTAAGCGCCATCTTTGCTGTGGTTGAAAATATATTCGTTATCTGTTCAATAGTCGTATTTATGTCGATGTCATGTTCATTTGTTGCAAGTTGTGTCACAATGTCGGTCTTGATTTTTTGGATCATGGTGCGTATGTTGGGCATTTTAGAGGTTGCTACTACTTTTTCGGCTGACTTTTCATTCCACTGAAATACTAGATAGTATTCTTCTGTATTTATTGTAGAATTTCTATGAAGTAGGTCTTTACGTAACTGTTGTTCATCGTGGGTTGTGAGAGAGGCATGTCTTTTGTGTAATGTATTTTCATTTCCTATGGGCAGTTGGATCAATAACTCTAGTGGTCAGTGGTCAGAATGTCGTGTCAAGTCAGTTACTTTCATGTTTAACACATGTCTAAGCAAATATTGTGAGCAAAGGAAATAATCTACTACGCTGCTTCCCTGTGGATTATGACAAGTGTACAATCCTGCAAGATCTCCAAGCACCCTTCCATTCAAAACACACATTTGATTTTCAATACACATGTTACATAAACGACGTCCGTTCTTATTAGTTAAGAGGTCCATCGACTGTCTTTTTATGACGTTATCAAAATGGTAGTCAGCAGGTAAATCATAATATAATTCTTCTCATTGTCCAGGCTAATGAAGTCGGCTTGATTGCCTGTCCTTACATTAAAGTCACCACACAGGAGGACATTGCCTTTTGTTGTTAGTTCTTCAATGTCACTTTCTAATGAGTCCCATATGCGTCTAGTGTAGTCCTTGCCAAAGGAAGAATGTTCCGGTGGAATATATACACAACCTAAATATACATCTCTCTTTTCTGCGGTTTTCACTGTACATGCTGTTTTGATATGTAACCATGCAACATCGCTCTTATTTCTTGGTAGGAATTTTTTTTATACTTTCTGTACTGCTCTTTTATGTAGACAGAGATACCCCCCGAAGCCCTTGGGGCTTTCCCCCTTTTTGGTCGATAATAATGAACCCCTGCTGCAAAACCAGGTAAAGATAATTCATTGGCTTTTTCTATATCAAGATGGGTTTCTTGTAAAAACACAATGTCATATTTAGACAGGATTGCTACGACACTTTTATCAAGGAGTTTGTTAATCTTTAAGCCGTCATCGGTCCCTTGTAACCTCTAATATTCCATGATATCACACGTAACGGAAAAGTTATTTGTAATATTTTGCGTACGAAATAATGTGCAATACATCTATGGGAAAATAGCTTATACACACTCGCGGACTAAGAGCTAATAGAAGCCGCTGTGGGCACGGTTTGAGTTATGGGGAGGGAAAGGCCGACTGTGATATTGCCGAGGGCGCATGTTGTCTCGTCAGTCATTGCCGTGGTGGTCCCGGCGGTCGTCTCGGCGATCATTTTGGTAGGTTTCTCGTCGGTTGTGTCGGTAGTAGGGTTGGCGGTCATCTCGGCGTTCGTCTCGGCGGTCGTACCCGTGGTAATGTTCGGTGATGTCACGGCGGTCATCTCGGCGGTACTTTCGGTTGTCACCTCGGGCAGCATGGCTGTAGGCTTCCCGTCGGCCATATCTGCGTCCATCCCGACGGTCTTCCATGCGACGACCGAGCCAACGGTAACCGTCATGACCAGGTTGGTGATCGGGCTGGTTGAGACGCCCGAAATGTTGGCGTGTCGTGTCACCGTGGTATGTGGCAGCACCTTTGTGCTGTCGGTAGAAGCCCTGGTGGTGGCGTGGTCTGCTGTCGGCTTCTCTCTCTCTCTGGTCTCGGATGGGTCGTCTGCGTCGCTGTTTGGGTTTTTCCCAGAACAGGCCCGCGAGTTGTCTGCCCAGTTGTCCTGCCAGGATGCTGGTGCCCTTATCAGTGGGGCGGATAGCGTCCCTCATCAGCCGCTTGTCCCATACTTTCAGATTGGTGTGGGAAACGAAGCTGACTCGCTTCTCATCAGTGAACGTAGATGAGTTCAAGGCGTTGAAAAGGTCAGCCTTTGTCTGGAGCTCTTCGTCGTTCAGTGGAGCTACTTTGCTGATGACCACTCTGATCTGATCATTGTTCCGGAGAATGTTTCTCACCAGGGACTCCAGATTTCCACTGGCAGTCTGAGGAGTGGCACTCTTAAGGTCGTTGACACCAGTATGTATGGCCACTGCTGTCATGTTGTGCAGGCTGTGTTTGTGACAGTCACCAATGGTAGGCGTCTTCCCAGTGGTCACTGTGAGGCCATAGGACTGGCCTAGGCGTTTCCCGTCAATTCTGTTTAACACAGAATCATGCAGTAGTAGCACTTTGGGAAGAGCGCCCTCCTCACGGTCGCTGTCTTCTGTGTCGCCATCGCTACCACTGTCTGTGGATGATGAAGAAGATGAAGACGATGAGGATGGCGATGATACTGCTGTGTGACCGCGCGTGGCGTGTGTGTGTGTGTGTGTGTGTGTGTGTGTGTGTGTGTGTGTGTGTGTGTGTGTGTGTGTGTGACCGCGCGTGGCGTGTGTGTGTGTGTGTGTGTGTGTGTGTGTGTGTGTGTGTGTGTGTGTGGTGTGTGTGTGACCGCGCGTGGCGTGTGTGTGTGTGTGTGTGTGTGTGTGTGTGTGTGGTGTGTACCGCGCGTGGTGTGTGTGTGTGTGTGTGTGTGTGTGTGTGTGTGTGTGTGTGTGTGTGTGTGTGTGCGTGCGTGCGTGCGCACGCACGTGGCGTGTGTGTGTGTGTGTGTGTGTGTGTGTGTGTGTGTGTGTGCGTGCGTGCGTGTGTGTGTCTTGTGTGTGTGTGTGTGTGTGTGTGTGTGTGTTGTGTGTGTGTGTGTGCGCGCGCACGTGGCGTGTGTGTATGTGTGTGTGTGTGTGTGTGTGTGTGTGTGTGTGTATGTGCGTGTATGTGTGTGTGTGTGTGTGTGTGTGTGTGTGTGTGTGTGTCTGTGTTGGTGCGTGTATGCGTGCGTGTGTGCGTGGCGGTGTAGTGCCTTGGATAATCAGTTATGTTACAACTAAACTTAATGTCTATATTTCCTAAAGATGTCAGGCACAAACATCCCGGGAGAGGGGTGGGGGAAGTGGTTGGTGGAAGCAGCCATTGAACACTGGGTTCACACCACCAGAACGACAACATGCTGATAGTGGCAGCCAGCCTGTCAGTTTTATGCTGAGCGCTACTGGATTCGAACCTGCAAACCATGACTGCAAAGACAGCGCTGAGGCACTGCGCCAACCAGACGGCCAACAGTGGGCAAAAATCAGTCTGACCTTCTGTGGTGGTCAGCCCTGCGACGTCCGAAGGATTGTACACGGAAATCAATAGAGAGAGAGAGAGAGAGAGAGAGAGAGAGAGAGAGAGAGAGAGAGAGAGAGAGAGAGAGACAGACAGACAGACAGACAGACAGACAGACGGACACAAAGACACCGGGAGACACAGACAGACAAATTGATTGATGTATCATCTTTTATTCCTCGGGGTAACAGAAGAAAGAAGATGCTTTTCTTCTCTTTGGGCCTTTTCCCCTGAAAAGAGTAAGGTAAGTAATACACAAATACTATGATTATGAGGAAAGTACTATGATGAGAGGAGAGAGAGAGAGAGAGAGAGAGAGAGAGAGAGAGAGAGAGAGAGAGAGAGAGAGAGAGAGAGATGAAGGCTGAGGTGGACAGAAGAACAGGAAAATAGAAAGTAGGTGGAAGAAGAGAGCAAACCAATCTCCGTTTGCTCCCCAGTCGCCGCTCCATTGCAAGGCGCACGGAAGGTCCGTCAGTGATGATCAAGTAAACAGCGGGACGAGTTGTCTCGCCTGATCAAAGAAGAGTGCATAACTGTTCTCGTCCTGTCCGACAACACAACCATTTTGCTCTGTCAGTGACGATGGTAAATCCAGAATTCTTTTTTTCTCTCTTTCTTCCTTTCTTTTGCCGGAATAGCTCAGTTGGTGGAGCGCTGGACTCGTAATCTTGGTGATCCTGGGGTTGCGGGTTCGAATCTCCGCCGAGGCGTTTCGGTAAAGGGGGATTTTTCCCTCGGAGTTAACAACATTGGTTCTGACTCCACTTCCCATACAGTCCTTCGAATGAGACTATAAACCGAGGTTCCGTGTGTGAACGCACGCATAATATCTTGCACACACGTAAAATCCCATCATCAACTTTCGGAAGAGTAGGCCAGTTTGGCCGTTGGTATGGATGACACGTTACATATAGCATTCACCCTGCGTAAGAAATGGAAAGAATGAAGGAAGTAAGGAAACTGAGTGAAAGATATTGGACGATATGGACTGGATGATACGGGAAACGACTGAATGAAGCGCCAGCTGGCAGCTCTTCAGTCGACACTACCCAGGTAGGCAGCCCGTTGTGTAAGCGGGTGTTGATTGTAAAGCGCTTAGGGCTTGGTCTCTAGCCGAGCTTAGGCACTATATAAGTTTTCATTATTATTATTATTTTGTTCAGAAAAAAGTATTCTGGCCGAGCCATAAGAAAACGTCTTCTTTTGGTCCTGTCTGATTTTT
>CM065723.1:5265302-5275302 GCA_033310375.1 Conus canariensis | reverse complement strand
ATAGGTACTGTAAGGCAACACTGACTGCCCCGTGTCTTCATGCATGGAACATAGGTACTGTAAGGCAGCGCTGACTGCCCGTGTCTTCATGCATGGAACATAGGTACTGTAAGGCAGCACTGACTGCCCCGTGTCTTCATGCATGGAACATAGGTACTGTAAGGCAGCACTGACTGCCCCGTGTCTTCATGCATGGAACATCCATAGGTACTGTAAGGCAACACTGACTGCCCCGTGTCTTCATGCATGGAACATGCATAGGTACTGTAAGGCAGCACTGACTGCCCCGTGTCTTCATGCATGGAACATAGGTACTGTAAGGCAACACTGACTGCCCCGTGTCTTCATGCATGGAACATGCACAGAAACTGAAGGCAGCACCGACTGCCCCGTGTCTTCATGCATGGAACGTGCACAAGTACTGTTTGGCAGCACTGACTTGGAATGATGTGCTTTTAATCGTTTAAGTATAAGAACACCGGTTGTTGCTCTTTGCCAATATTCTCTTGAACTTTTTGCCGTCAATCTATGTTAGGTCTTTTTTGTCTCTCTTTTCCTCTCTGTTTCTCTCTCTCTTCTCTCTCTCTCTCTCTCTCTCTCTCCTCTCTCTCCTCCCTTCTTTCGTCACCCTGTATCTGTCCCTCTTTCTCTCTCTCTTTCTGTTTCCATATCTCTAAGTATCTCTCTGTGTCTTTTCTTTGCCCTACTACGGTGTATCCTCCTAACCATTTCAGTGTCTGTCTGACTAGCCTACGGCTGTCAAACAGTCACAATGCTAATCTCTTCAGCAGATGTCCTCATTTCGCCAACACCCCTCTCACGGTAATGTTGAGGGCTGGTACCCTAATACCCCAAATCAGTCTTTTGTCCTCTAGACAGTCCAGAAATAGGAAAAAGAATTCCCATTGGTTTCCTTTGGAAATAGCTCTTAATCCACCAACAAGGTGAAGAAAAAACAAGGACAGGACCTTACACCCACAAGGGAAACAACTAACGGTTCACAACTCAATGCCAATGTCACCTAAAGTGCGTCTTCACACCCGTAAAGACACAGAGCAAACAAACAATCTTATGCATTTGCAGCGACAAAGTCTTTTTGACGTTGGGAGTAATCTAGCATTGTTCACTTCATGGTTGACAGAAGCATGTTTTCCAAAATGTATCGGTGTGGTAAAGTCTGCACCTATTTCCACATGTTTGGTAGTCTTTATCCAGAATTCCACCGACCAAGCTTGCAATAGTTGGGTTGTATTCGCCTGTCTCAAATTCAAACACTTCAAGTGACACAGCCACACTTTGAAAGACACCCCTGGCTCCTTCACGAATAATTTCAGTCGTTCTCTCCTTGTGGTGAATGTGCTTGTATCATTCATCACAGCCTTGATTAATAGAACATTTCAGATTTCAGCAGCTGTGTTTGATGAGGGTCTGTTTTACCCAGTGAATTTTGAATAGCACACAAATGTTGTGGCTCATGGTTACGATATTTTGTGCTGATGAATATTGGTGATGCTGATCTCAAAGTGGGGTGATTGCCTTCGGAAAATGAAACATGAGAAAAAAAACCCCAGAAATAATGGGCCACCAAACTAAGAAACAATCAAAATGTCTAAGGGCCAGAACTTTGACATGATCAATATTGTGCTGGAGATGGTTGAAGTGTCACCACACCTAAGCCACCCTAAGTCTCTCTGCTCCAATCCAACCGTAAAATCTGTCCTCTTATCAGGCCAAAACACCATCAACATGGCTCTGAAGATTCGTTCAAAATCAAACGTACATTATTTGTTGTGTCAGAATTGCAGCAATACGTATGTCATCCACTGTGAAGTTTGTGATAGAATCTATGTAGGTGAGGCGTCCTCCACACCTTACACACGCATCTCTGGACACCTGGCCGACACCCGTCATCACTGACCCAACCGGTTCACTCTGCACCGACACCTGGCCGACACCCGTCATCATTGACCCAACCAGTTCACTCTACACTTCAACCTCCCCAACACACCATCAATCATGTCTAAGTCCTGGCGCTGTGGTAATCTCAGAGTGACAACTTGGAGTGTACAAAGCAGGAATCCCATCTTATTGCCACGCTGGGGACGCTCTGCCCACCTGGTATCAACATCTAGCACTGACATAAGCCTGTTCACTTCCACCACACCTGCCTGCAGAACTTTCCCCTGTCACACTGCCATACCAGTCATGATTTACCGCGTGTGTATATTACAGCTAATATTATTTCTTCTTTCCTTCCTTTACTATCATCTTTTGTTTCCCAGTCCGCCTTCATTCACTTACCTCTCCACTCTTTTTCTTTCTCTGATTTTCTTTTTAGATTCATGTACTTCCTCTTTTACATATATTTTTCTTCTTTATTTCCTCTCTGTGGTTGTTTTTTGCTTTTGTTTTTGTTTGCGTATTTGTCTACACTCTTCTTCTTTAAATGTTACACCTTCCTCTTCTCTCTTCTTCTTCTTCTTCTTCTTCTTCTTCTTCCTCTCTCCTCCTCCTCCTCCTCCTCCTCTTCTTCTCTGTATTTTTCCCCTTTAACCCCCTCCCCTCCTCAGTTCCATTCTGTAATTTTCTATTGTTCATCTAGGACCAAATTTTGCACCCACGTCAAAGAGATAAGTGACTGTCGATTCGTCCTGTGGTTGTATTGTTCTGAATGTCATTTGCCCTGACAACAGACGTTGTGCTTGTTCTGTAGTTTGTTTCTTCGTTTGGCTGCCCGGTAACTCCGATTTTGCTCTAATGTTGAGGAACTTGAAGTTCTGTTTCAAAGTTAAGGCTTTGAAGGGGAGAGTAATAACAGCAATTTGAAACCTTTCCAAATATCAGTCTATTATGTCTGTTTTTTTTTTCTTTTATTCGTCCTTTTTTTCGTTCTTTTTCTCATTTTTCGGTTCATTCTTCTTGTTCCTCCTTCTTTTCTTCCTTTTTCGTCTGTTGGTCTTTCATACCATTAAAAGAAATCTTTCTTCTCTTCTCTAACCTTTTCCCATTTATTCATTCTTTCGTTTATTCGTTCTTTCTTTCTTTTCATCTCTCTTTCCTCTGTTCTTTTCTTCTTTTATTCATTTCTCCCTTCTTTCATTCTCTTCTTTCTTTTTTCTCTTTCCTTCTACCTTTTCTTCTTTTCTTTCTTTCTATATTTCCCCCTTCATTTTCCCCGCTTCTTCTTTTATTGTGTTTTGTTTTCTGTTTTCTCTTTCCGTTTGTCTGGCTGATCACCGACTCAAATCGCCTGCAAAAAATTGATGACTTCCAGACAAAACAATAGAAGGATAATGTCACCTTTTGTATGCTTGTTTTATTTGTGTATATTTTGCCGTCCCCCCCCCCCCCCCCCCCCCAATTCTCTTTTCTCCTTTTTATCTTTCTGTCATTTTTTTCATTCTTTCTTTCATTCATTTAATCCCTTTCCTTCCTTCTTTCTTTCTTTTCATTTCATCTTTTTCTGTTTGTCGGTTTTTGCTTTCGGTTTTTTTTTCTGTTGACGTCCGTTTTAATTTTGTTCGCCCGTTATTGTCTTCCTTTGTTTTTCTTCCTTTTACACTTTTCTTTCTTTTGTTCGTTCATCCTCTCATTTTTTCCTTTATTCCTGTCTTTCTTTTTGTCCATCTTATGTTCCTTTATTTGCTTCCCTGTCTGGTTTCTTTCCTTTCTTCACACACACACACACACACACACACACACACACACACACACACACACACACACACACACTTTACACGCACTTCTGCACACGCACTCACACGCGCACATACATGCAGGCACACGCACTCACACGCGCACATACATGCAGGCACACACACGCGCGCGCGCAACACACACACACGTGCACACACGTGCACACAACCACACAAATGCGCACACACGCCTGCGCACACACACATACGCGCGCACACACACACACACGCAAACACACACACACACACACACACACACACACACACACACACACACACACACACACACACGCACGCACGCGCGCGCCCACGCACACACATGGGCCCATGCCCACACATCATACACACACGTGTACATTTACTACGCACACACACACACACACACACACACACACACACACACACACACACACACACACACACACACAAACATGGTAGGTAGGCACTCAAGGTCTGACCAGCGCGTTGGGCTAATGCGTAGGTCAGACACCCGCTGAGTCGTAGCCACGAGATCCTCTTCTTCTATTGTCTCATCTTTGTTGTTAATTCATTTATCCATCAGCTTCAAATCATACGTAGTGTGGTCTCAAAACGTAGCGGATGTGGTGTAGCGTATATGGACTAGTCCGCACGCAGTGACGCCTCCTTGATGAAACTGAAACTGAAACTTAGTCTTTTTGTCGCTCATCCCTTCTTTTTTTTTTCCTTGGCTCTTCTCCTTTTTTCCTCCTTTCTTTCGCTGACTTTTCTTCCCTGTCTTTCCCTCTCCCACCGATCTGTCGTCTGTGTAACTAACTGCAAGCGGAGAGAAAGCCGCCAGAACTGGATGACTTCATGTCAGGAAAGGGAGACAATTCGCAGGGCCGTTATGTGATGACTTCACACTTTGGGCCGTTCTGGCATGCAGTCGTGTGCCCGCCTCCTTGGCTCTGGCTCTGCCTGGGCAGGTCTGGCTGTCCGGAGGGAGGGGTGGGGGGGGGGGGGTGAGAGGTGTGTGGGGGTGTTATCAAAAACATTTCTTCTGGTTCCATCCGCTTCCTTCATTTTTTATTCTGTACACACACACACACACACACACACACACACACACACACACACACACACACACACACACACACACACTCACACACACACACACTCACACACACACATGAGTATGTCCACGTCCATTAGTACGGAAATGCACACTTTGCACATGAATACTTACACATACACACATGTATATATACACATACATTTGTGCATAGGGGTGCCCAGGCACACAAACGTGTGTGTGTGTGTGTGTGTGTGTGTGTGTGTGTGTGTGTGTGTGTGTGAAGGAGAAGAGAGAGAGAGAGAGAGAGAGAAGAGAGAGAGAGAGAGAGAGAGAGAGAGAGAGAGAACAAAGACAGGACAAACATATATAGATACAGACAGGCAGACAGACAGACAGAAACAACGACAAAAAGACTTCAAACTAAAGTAGATCTTCCCTTGACAATTTTTACAGCGTCATTGTTGAGAAGAACAATAATCGTTGGACTGACCTGTTCAAACAATGGTTTGTGTCTCCGTCAACTCAGGCCATACGTATACATACATGCAGGCACGATAGACGACCTGGGTTCAATTTCAGACAGAAACCCTCTGCAGGAGATTGCAAAGAAAGCGCTGGGGAAATGAATAATCTCTCCCAAACTACCCGAAATGCATCTGCATGTGTTCCCATACTCCCGGTTCTGCCGACGACCGGATTTTGTGCAGACTTAACTGTGGTCCGGGAAGTTGAAGTCAATCCATAACAAGAGGACAATGGGGAAGAGAAAGAGGAAGAAGAAGAAGAAGAAGAAGAAGAAGAACAAGAACAAGAAGAAGAAGAAGAAGGAGGAGGAGGAGGAGGACAAGAAGAAGAAGAAGAGGAGGAGGACAAGAAGAAGAAGAAGAAGAAGAAGAAGAAGAAGAAGAAGAAGAAGAATGAATGAATGAATGAATGAATCTTTAATGGGTTGAGAATTAGGCTCATTGAAGGCCTTTTTACAATTCTGCCCAACAACAACTACAATTTAAAAAAGTAAGGTAACATCGAATTACAAAATAATATCAATATAACGATTTCATGCTTAAAATCTCTCTCTCTCTCTCTCTCTCTCCTCTCTCTCTCTCTCTCTCTCTCTGTCCTCCCCCTCTCTCTCTCTCTCTCTCACACACACACACACACACACACACCACACACACACACACACACACACACACACACACAACATCTCAATCAACTGCATCGTTTATCAGCAGTACACTTTTTTTGTCTCCGGTAAGTATGTATAGTCTACGCATAGGTCAGTCATGAGTATCAAAAAGAAGTAACTTTACTTCATTTTTGAAAGCTGATAATTGGGAAATATTCCTGTGTTTTGCTGGAAGTGTGTTCCATTCTTTACAGCCACAGAAGGAGAAACTTGTTTTGAATAAATCTAAATTAGCTTTAGGAATAATGAATCTGAGCGAATCATGATGGTGATGTAAATGTACTATTGATTTTAGATAATCTGGGCATGCGTCATGAACAATTTTGTGCATAAGAATCAGAGTGTTGAATGTTATACATGAGTGAAGAGGCAGTATTCTATTGTACCTAAATACATCACGCATAGAAGGATCGGATTGTTTCTGACAGCTGATCATCTTAATTGCTCGTTTTTGTAATGAACAAAGTGGTTTTAAAGTAGATGGCGCACATTTACCCCAGATAATAGAGCAGTAGTCTAATCGAGCCTGAACAAAAGCAAAATAATACATTTTTCGTGAATGTTCGTTGAGAAAGTGTTTTATCTGTGACAGCTGGAACACACAACACGAGACTTGTTTGATTAGGTTATGGATCTGATCGTGCCAGGAAAGATTTTCATCGATGACGATGCCTAATAATTTGTGCTTTGTAACTTGTTTTATTGTTTTATCTTTGTACATTATTTTTAATTTTGCTTCTTTTATGACTTGTCTTTTTTGACGTGCACATATTAACATAGACTCGGTTTTATGAGGATGAACAAGCATGTCATTTGAATCACACCAGCCTTCCACTGATTTCATGCTTGCATTTAAATGATAATTAATTTCATCGATGCTATGACTAGAGTATTGTAAAGATGTATCATCAGCGAACAAATCACACACTGCATTTTGAATTGATAAAGGGAGATCATTTATGTAGAGGGAGAACAACAGGGGACCTAAGATTGACCCCTGTGGCACGCCTCTTGGCAACAGTCTTTTAGAAGAAATAACACCTCGTGAAAAAACAGATTGCGTACGGTTCGACAAATAAGATCTAAAAAATGATTCCGTATTGTTGTCGACGCCGTAAACATTAAGCTTTTTTAGCAGTATATTGTGATTAATTAAATCAAAAGCCTTTGTTAAATCAGTAAAAACTACACCAACTGCTTTCCTGTTGTTGATATCTTTTAGCCACAAATTTGTGATCCGACACAAAGCCGTTTCACATGAATGTAGTTTCCTAAATCCTGACTGATTGATATACAACAGTTTATGTTTCTCAATAAAAGATGATAGATGGTGATGGATATGACGTTCTAATGGCTTTGAGACGGACGATAGCAGCGAAATTGGTCTGTAGTTATTTGGATCATCTAAATTCCCTTTTTTGTGCAGAGGATAATTTTTGCATGTTTAAATGCTTCTGGAAAGTAATGTTTAGATAAACATAGATTAAAGAGGTATGTAAGAGAATCCACAATATATGGTACAGATAGTTTTAATATCTTGGGACTGATTCCATCAAAGCTGTATGAACTTTTATTTTTCAAAGTTGATAGATATAAAAACACTTCATTAACAGATATTAGGGGGATAGAAAACTTTGCGTGCATATTTCTTGCATCACAAAATTTCTGTAAATTCGCAGTGTCAAAAATGCTAGTTTTATCTTTCCCTATGTTTAGCTTGTTACCAATATTGGCAAAATGATCATTTAGGGTTTCTACTGGAATGGGAACATTCCTGTCTTGATGAACACGGTCCGGTAAGTTTATTATTAGCTTTCCAAATAGAGGCTCCGTTGTTTTTATTTTGGACCAACTTTCTGAAAGAATCACATTTAGACTTTCTAATCATGTACTTCACAATGTTGCGTTTTCTCTTATACTCTTTGTCAGAGCCTACACTTTTTAAATTGTCCCTCTCGTCCATGGCATTCAGAATATCCTGAGTGAGCCAGACAGGCAGGATATCTGATTTGACTCGCCTCTGGATCAATGGGATGTGTTTGTCGACAAATTCAGAAAGGTTCTCGTCCAAAAGGCAAGGGCATCATCTGGATCGGTGTAGCTATAGATGTTTGCAAAAGGCGAGGAAATGAGATCAGATTGAAAAGCGTGTAAGTTGAAGTTTTTGAATGAACGAAATGTGATTACCAAATGACTTGCTTTTGGAACTTTAAAACCTTTTTTGTTCCAAGTTACGCAAACAGCATTGTGGTCACTTGCACCAGTAGGCGGTACACATATTTCTGTAAGTGCAGCAATGTTCGACGAATATATGTGGTCTATAAGGGTATTAGATTTTGAAGTAACTCTAGTCGGTAAAGAAATGCACTGATGAAGATTATATGAATTAGCAATGTTGGACCATTGAGAACAAGACTGAAACAGATCTATATTGAAATCTCCCAATAATAGTATTTCTGTTTTCAAAAGCCATACTGTGTCCATCATCTCACAAAAATCGTTATACCAGCTGGACTTACTTTTAGGATGTCTGTATACAAATCCGACAAGAATTGACGCTAATGTCTTACTTTTTGACTGAATTTCAAGCCACGTTATTTCAATATTTTTGTGACAAAGATCGTTACGAATTTTGTATGGGACATCTTTTTGGACGTAGACAGCAATACCTGTTTCAAGAATATTTTCAGGATTTCTCCGGACTATTGAGTATCCAGGAATGGATTATAGAATTGTCACCAACGCGGCTGTTTGTCCATGCCTCAGAAAATCCAAAGACATGGAAAGGTTTATGATTATTATGAATGATTTTTGATACGTCAGACATTTTGTTTATGAGATGACAAATATTTAGGTGACCTATGCGCAGACCGTCATTGACGGGCCAGTCTGATACATTCACATTGGTTGACATTAGTGAATGGAGGGAAGCAGCGCTACCTGGAGATATACAGAATTACCACGTGAAATAGAGAGGATACGGAAATAATCAGTTCAGAATAATTATAGTTCAACTAAGTGCATTGGTCATTTCATGGCTCACAATAGACACTCAAGTTGCAGGGAAGTCCTGATGATTGCTAATGAGTGGAATAGCATGCAATCCGAACCCCTACTAAATAAGAGAATTAATTTGGGGGTGGGGCATCAGAGGGGGAAAGCAGTCTGCTGAGTAACAGAGAGGCAGGCTGGAAAAGGGAGTTGGATGTCCGGGAAACAGGTCAACATTTATATTTTGGTGACCAAGACTTGAATCACAGAACTGATTTACTTGGTCTAAATTGTGACTGTCGTTTCTTCTGTTTGATGACCGCGAGTAGATGTTGTAGCGCCGCCCCACACGGTGAGGGGACGTCTGTTGAAACACACGGTGAGCGGCGGCTACAGGGTTGTCATGGTGAGCGGCAGCTGGACGGTAATCATGGCGAGGGGCGCCTGCACGGTAGTCATGGCGAGGGGCGCCTGCACGGTGGTCACTGTGAGTGGTGCCTGCACCGTAGTCACAGTGAGCGGCGCCTGCAGGATAGACACAGTGAGCGGCGCCTGCAGGGTAGTTACGGTGAGCGGCGCCTGCAGGGTAGTTATGGTGAGCGGCGCCTACAGGGTAGTTACGGTGAGCGGCGCCTGCAGGGTAGTTACGGTGAGCGGCGCCTGCAGGGTAGTTACGGTGAGCGGTGCCTGCAGGGTAGTTACGGTGAACGGCGCCTGCAGGGTAGTTACGGTGAGCGGCTGCTGCACGGTAGTTACGGTGAGCGGCGCCTGCAGGGTAGTTACGGTGCGCGGAGGCTGCACGGTAGTCATGGTTGGCTGTAGGGTATTCATGGTGAGCGGCGGCTGCAGGGTAGTTATGACGATCGGAGGCTGCAGGGTATTCAGGATGAGGGGCGGATGCATGATAGTCAGAATGAGGGGCAGATGCATGATAGTCAGGATGAGGGGCAGATGCATAGTAATCATGGTGAATTGCGGATGCAGGATGATCAGGGTGAGCGGCGTTTAGTGGAAGGTCATGACAGGGTACGGTTGATGGATTTCACTGTAAGACACGGTTTGTGGGAATGAGCGATGATGGAAGGATGG
>CM065723.1:5255302-5260302 GCA_033310375.1 Conus canariensis | reverse complement strand
TGAATGAGGAGAGAGAGAGAGAGAGAGAGAGAGAGAGAGAGAGAGAGACAGAGACAGAGACAGAGAAGAGAGGGTGGTGATGGTAGAAGGACAGGAAATGGAACGAGGGTGGAAAGAAGAAGAATGAAAGCTAGAAAAAGAGAGAGCAAGCCAACTCCTGTTGCTCCCGAATCTTCGCTCCATTTCAAAGCGCACGGAAGGGCCGTCAGAAGTGAAGCAGCAGGACGAGTTGTCTCGCCTGATCAACGAAGAGTGCATAACTGCACTTGCCCTGTCTAACAACTATGCCGTTTTGTTTTGTTAGGTACGATGACAGATCTTCATTTCTTTCAGGAGGGGGATGGTGGATGGGGTAGGGGTAGGCGGGGATGTTGAAAAGAGCGTACTGTTCAAGCCATACAAAAACCCTTTTGTCTTTTCTGCATTTCTGTGTGCCACTCCAAGACATTACGCTAAGGTCGTTTATTCCACCTTCTCCCCCCCCCCCACAGGCGCGCGCGCGCGCGCGCGCGCGCGCACGCCACACACACACACACACACACACACACACACACACACACACACACACACACCACGTGGGTGCGCGCGCGCGCGCAAACACACATACACACAAGACACAGACACACACAGACAGACAGACAGATAGACACAGCCACACACAGGTGCATCTTGCTGCAGCCTTTGTACCAGCACTGCACAAAGGGGCTATTAATACTGGGTCATTATGACGCAATGTCATAGAACTGACACTGTACTGATGCCAGTTAACGTCAGTAGTGTTCAGTGGCGCCTCTTTTGATCCAGCATACGCAGGACACTGCCTACTAAGCCCCTACTTGCGATATAAATTGCTTAGTCGCAGAGTAAGTGTGAGTGAGAGTCAGTCATCAAAGGGTGCCCCCCATCTACTTAATGACAGTCTTCATGAAGTTCCCGCTGCCATTACCCTTAGGAGTTTGGTGTCAGTGTGAGAGTTCCGTTCATCTAGCCAGTGGAATTTGATTAGTATGTTTTTGTTCTTTCGGTTTGAGAGAGAGAGAGAGAGAGGAGAGAGAGAGAGAGAGAGAGAGAAGAGAGTCAGGCAGGCAGACAGACAGAGAGACAGAGAGAGAGACAGAGAGTGAGTGAGTGAGAGAGAGAGAGAGAGAGAGTGAGAGAGAGAGAGAGGAAGAAAGAAAGACAGAAAAAGTGAGAGAAGAAAAGAGAGAGAGAGAGTGAGACAACAGACAGACAGACAGACAGAGACAGAGAGACACGCACACAGAGAAAAAGTACTATGAACAAGAACAGTAACGCATGCCCCCGTAGTGGAAACGATTAAAGGCACATAACTCAGTATGTAACTCTGTACTATCTCCACTTGTGGTGCCCATTCACCTTCCACATATACAAACACTACACGCGCACGCACAAATGAAAAAAAAAAACTTCTCAAAAACACAGTTCCAAGCCTGTCCATACCCATCAGAGGCCACAGCAAACTGAAATGTACAAAGAGACATTAACATTCATTCAAGGTGTATTTGGACTTTCAAACTTGACAACTATTATTCCAAACATGCAGACACACACTCAAAACAAGGTAATCTCGGTGTGACTGATACGATAGAGCAGGGGAGAGGTGAACAAACCAGTCAAATGATGCTACAGAATTCTGCTGCTTTTGCTACGTTAACATGTTGGAAGAGTATATGGACAGGCATGGAACTTCCGTTTTGGGGGAAGGGGAGTTTTTGTTTGCATGCATGTTACATGAATGGATATTGTAAGTGGCATCAGTTTAAAGCCACGAGCCTTTAACGGATTCATCGCAGGAGCGAAAGTCACTGTCACTGTTTTCGTTTTTTGCTGACGTTTCCACGCCTCCTTTGACGTCATTCTCGCTGAAAAAACCTGCATCCATGAACGTCTCTCTATGTGTTGTGGGGAACAATGTTTGAAGAACCTGCATCCATGAACGTCTGTCTGTGTGTTGTGGGGAACAGTGTTTGAAAAACCTGCATCCATGAACGTCTGTCTGTGTGTTGTGGAAGCCTGCATCCATGAACGTCTGTCTGTGTGTTGTGGAAGCCTGCATCCATGAACGTCTGTCTGTGTGTTGTGGAAGCCTGCATCCATGAACGTCTGTCTGTGTGTTGTGGAAGCCTGCATCCATGAACGTCTGTCTGTGTGTTGTGGAAGCCTGCATCCATGAACGTCTGTCTGTGTGTTGTGGAAGCCTGCATCCATGAACGTCTGTCTGTGTGTTGTGGAAGCCTGCATCCATGAACGTCTGTCTGTGTGTTGTGGAAGCCTGCATCCATGAACGTCTGTCTGTGTGTTGTGGAAGCCTGCATCCATGAACGTCTATCTTATTGTTGTGGGGAACATCCAGATCTGTCCTGAGGTGAGCTATGGGCAGGCTATAAGCTTTATTTTGGGAATGGAATAACTGTCATCTTGATCTGCTTGCCTTGTGTCTACATGTGCGGAACGTGAAAGTTAAGCACTTTGACTTGGAATAACGTGCTTTTCTTTGGTATGAGAACGACAGTTGACGCCCTTGTTTATGATTCCTTGTAACTTTCATTGCCCATCTTTTCATGTCTGTTTCTGTCTTACCCACACACCCCACAGACCACCCCCACCTCCATTCCGCTTTCTCTCTTTCTCCTCTCTCCTCCTCCCCCCCCCTTCTCTCCCTTTTGTCTGCCTCTCCCGTCTCTCGCCACTCCCTCTCTCCCCTCCCTCTATGTCTCTCCTTTGCCCCACTAAGACATATCCCCCTAATCATTTCATTGTCTGTCAGACTGGCCTGCGGCACTCAAACACCATCACAACGCCCTTCTAATCAGCAGAAGCCCTCATCCCACCCACAACCAACTTATGGCAATGTTGAGGACTGATGCTGTGATACCCCAATCAGTCTTTTGCTCTCTGGACAGTAAAAAAAAACAAACAAACAAACAAAAAGGGCTCACAACAGTTTCCTTTGGAAATAGCTCTTAACCAAGGTATAAGGTGAAGGATAAATAAGAACAGGAAATCACACCCACAAGGAAAACAGTTAACAGTACACAACGCAATGCTAGTGCTGTCTACGGCACCTCTTCACACAGGAAAAGACACAGAACAAACAAACACTCTTCTGCATAATTGTAATTAGAAAGGTTTTTTTTTCACACTGAGCGCAATGTACCGTCAGTCAGTGCCTGGTTGACAGGAATGTGTTTTCCGAAACGTGTGGGTGTGGTAAAATCTACATCAAACCACCGCATTTTTGGTAGTCTTAATGATCAGTGTCGCAATACTTAGGTAATTTTCATTTGTCTCAAATTTTCAAATTTTAACACTTCAAGTGATGTGGCCGTATTTTGAAAGACAACCACTGTCCCCTTCATGAATGATTTCTGTAATTTTCTCATGGCACTGAATGTGTTTTTTTCATTCATCATGTCCTTTATTAGTAACATATGTCAGATTTCAACAGCCCGAAGAAGGGTCTTCCTTTTTACCTGGTAATTTTGAATAGGATACAAATGTTTGGAGTCGTGGTTATGACATTCCGTGCTGATAACAAATATTCTTGAGGCTGGTTTCAAAGTGGGTTGATGGCAAGCTGAATTGAACAAGAGCAGCAACAGAATTACTGGGCTGCAAATGAAAGATCAAACAAACTACGAAACAAACAACGCGTTCCTACCTATGGAGTCTTCTTCAAGCAGAAAAAATCAAAACAATGGAAACAAAAACTACTACTACTGCTACTGTTGCTGCTGCTGCTGCTGCTGCTACTACTACTACTCCTACTACTACTACTCGCTGCTGCTGCTGCTGCTGCTGCTGCTGCTGCTGGTACTCCTACTTGTGCGCTTAGAGCTGATTTCATCAAGATTTTGCGCCTTATAAATACCATAATTACTACTACTACTACTACTACTAGTACTACTACTACTACTACTACTACTACTACTACTACTACTACTACTACTACTACTTACACCTGTAACTTGTCCCCTTCAACCTTTTTCCTCTTCAGTTCTGTTCCGTACTTTTAGTTCTTCACACAAGACCACATTTGGCACCAAGATGGAACAGATAAGTGACTGTCTATTCGTCCTTTGTTTGCACTGTGTTGAATGTTATTTCTCCCACCTCAAGATGACCCAGTATGTCAAAACGTTTTGTTTTTGCATTTTGTTTGCTCCTTCGTTTTGGGGCCCAGAAATTCTTTTTTTTTTCCTCTCTCTCTCTCTCTCTCTCTCTCTCTCTCTCTCTCTCTCTCTCTCTCTCTCTCTAATATTGAGGAACTTGAACTTTCATTTCTGTGTAGGATGAAAGGTTTGGATGGGAAAATAGCAACGCCCTTCCTGTCTTTTCTTCATCTTGTCCTTCTTTTGTTGAGTCTTTCTTCCGCTTGTTAGTTCGCTCTCTCTATTTGTCTTTTTAATGTTTTTTTTTTCTTTTTGCGCTTTAGATCGATTAGACCTGCTCTTCCTCTTTCTTCTAATCTTTGCTTCGTTTATTGGTCTGCCGTGCAGGCAAGCAGACACGATAGACGACCTGGATTCAATCTCAGACAGAAATAATCTCAGGCAGATTCTAAAGGAAGCGTTGGGGAAATGCGCAATCGCGGACAGAAATAATCTCACTAGCAGTTTCCAAGGGTAGCGTTGGGAACATGTGTGATCCCTTCCAAACAACCCCAAATGCACATGCATTTGCACCCACATTTCTGGTTCCGCCGATGAGTGGACTTTGAGCAGACATGTACATCAGTGTGGAAAATTGAAGTACCTCCATGACAAGGCAGCGAATGGAGAAGAGAAAGACGAACGAGGAAGAAGAGGAGGAGAATGCGAAGAAGAAGAATGCGAAGAAGAAGAAGAAGAAGAATGCGAAGAAGAAGAAGAAGAAGAATGCGAAGAAGAATGCGAAGAAGAAGAAGAAGAAGAAGAAGAAGAAGAAGAAGAAGAAGAAGAAAGAAGAAGAAGAAGAAGACGCAGAAGAAGACGAAGAAG
>CM065723.1:5237802-5245302 GCA_033310375.1 Conus canariensis | reverse complement strand
GGATGAAAAGGGGAGTAGGGCGGGAAATGGTGGGGGAGGGGAGGCAGAAAATTTCGCGCTAGCGTGAGAGAGAGAGAGAGAGAGAGAGAGAGAGAGAGAGAGAGAGAGAGGGAGGGAGGGAGGGAGGAAAAGGTGAGAGAGAGAGGGAGGGAGGGAGGGAGGGAGAGAGGAAAAGGTGTGTGTGTGAGAGAGAGAGAGAGAGAGAGAGACACACACACACACACACACACACACACACACACACACACACACACACACACACACACACACAATTGAACACAGTTTAATGTTTCAGGCCTCCGGCCTGTAACAATGTGAGGTGCAGTGTACACATAAAGAGAAAAAAAGAGAAATGACAAGGGAAGCAGAAACAAGTGGATGTTTTTTTTTTTTGAATTGGCGCTTGTCTCCTGATTAGACTGAGGTAAAAAATACATAAACTATATGATAGGTACTTTGATGAAAGGAGAGAGAGAGAGAAGAGAGAGAGAGAGAGAGAGAGAGAGAGAGAGAGAGAGAGAGAGAGAGAGAGAGATTAGAGGGAGGAAAGGCAGCGGGAATAGGAGGAGGACAAGGAGGTGTAAGAAGACGAAGACAGGAAAGGGAGAGCACGCCAGTCTCCTTTTTCCCCCCAGTCGTCGCTCCATTTCAAGGCGCACGTAAGGGCCGTCAGCGATGATGAAGAAAGCAGAGGGACGAGTTGTCTCGCCTGATCAAAAAAGAGCA
This sequence comes from Conus canariensis, assembly GCA_033310375.1. Lineage (NCBI taxonomy): Eukaryota > Metazoa > Mollusca > Gastropoda > Neogastropoda > Conidae > Conus > Conus canariensis. Next base: position 5,244,576 of record CM065723.1, on the reverse strand, counting down.
CATTACTGCTCTTGCCCTGTCCAATAACTCAACCGTTTTGTTTCGGTGGCCATGATTGCTCACATGGATCTTTATCTTTAGATAACAGACTGGCCTAGCCATGCAGAAGGCGACATTTTATTGGTTGGCCTTTCCTGTCCGACCTTCGGTAGTCCTGCGGCATTGCTCTAACGCCGTTTACGCCCCCCCCCCCAACCCCCATCACTAACACACACACACACACACACACACACACACACACACACATATATATATATATATATATATACACACACACACATACACACGCACATACACATGCACGCACGCAAGCACACACAAACACACACACACACACACACACACCACACCACACCACACCACACCACACCACACCACATCACACCACACCACAACACAACACAACACAACACACACACAACACAACACACACACACACACACACACACACACACACACACACACACACACAAACGCACGCATGTCCCAACATCTACTGGATTCGTCCTGTTGCAGTCTCAGCACCGGGACTGCATGAGAAGCAGTTAATATCAGGTTGTCATGGACCAGTTGCCTCACCTGATCTAGGAAGAGTACATAACTGCACTTGTTCGACAGCTCAGTCATTTTGTTTTGGCAGTCAAGATGGCAGATCTATATTTTGTTTCGTTTTCCTTTCCTTAAAACTCGCATTCTGGCCAAGCCATACAAAAACGGTTTTTTTCCAGTCAGATTTTCCTTGTCAAACTCAATATCACTCCAACATCGTTCATTCCAGACCCGCCTCCTCTCCACCTCCCTACACACACACACACACACACACACACACACACACACACACACATTGACACACACACACACACCACACACACACGCACTCACGCACGCTCGCACGCTCACACACACACACACACACACATTGACACACACACGCACACACATACTGGCACACACACACACACACGCACGCACTCACGCACGCTCGCACACACATACACACACACACACACACACACAGAACAACACACAAGTAAATCTAGTGGCAACCTTTGTCCCAGCTCTGCACAGAGGAGCCATTAACATCGAGTTGTTGTAAGGCATCCTGCCAGAACTGATACTGTACTGATGCCGATTCACATCAGTGGTGTACAGTAGTGCCTGTTGTGATCCAACATACGCCGAACACCACCTACTATGCCCCCAAATGGCGACACAAATTGCTTAGTCACGGAGTCAGCGTGGGTGAGAGTCTCTCATCGGTGGGTGCCACCCCATCCATCTAACGACAGTCTTCATGGAGCTGCCGCTGTCGATGACTTTGAAGAGTTCGGTGTCAATGTGAGAGTTCCGTCCCTTGAACCAGTGGTATTTAATTAACGCGTCTGTGCTCTTTAAGTTTGAGATTTGAGAAGTCCTAGGACAGAGAGAGAGAGAGAGAGAGAGAGAGAGAAGAGAGAGAGAGAGAGAGAGAGAGAGAGAGAGAGAGAGAGAGAGAGAGAGAGAGAGGTTTCGAGAAAGAAAAACAAGAAGAGTAACTCTTGCTCCCATAGTAAAAAGAGTGTAAAGCACATGACTAAACACCTGGTTCCCCACCAGCTGACGCACTAGACACAGATTGAAAAAAAACAAACTTTACTAAAAACACAGTTCTAAGCCTGCCCATATCCCTCTACCTCAGCGACGACAGTGAGCTGAACTATACAAACACACATGAACACTTATTGAACACTAATACAGGCTTTTGACCTTGACCTCTGTTATCATCAACATGAAGACAAACATACCGCAATAAGGTGATCTTAATGTGGTTGACATGACCCAGGCGGGGAGAATGTGACTAACAGAGGACTGTCACTTCTGCTTCCGAAGTAAACCAGTCAAAGGTTCAAATGCCGCAGAATTTTTCTATAACTGTATTACTGAATCGTACACATATTAGAAGAGTATATGGATAGGCACAGAACTTCGTTTGCGGGGAAGGAAGGGAGGGGATTTCCTTGTTTGTTTTGTGTAGTTCTTGTTTGCGTGTGTGGTAAATGAATGGGTGCCACAAGCGGTTTCATTTGAGAGTAACGGGCCTTTACTGCATTCTGCACGGAAGCGAGAGTCACGGTCATTGTTCTCATTGTCGCTGATGTTTCTCCGCCTCCTTGGATGTCAGCCACGCTGAAGAAACCTGTATGTATGAGTGTAGTCACCGTCATTGTTCTCATTGTCGCTGATGTTTCTCCCGCCTCTTGGATGTCAGCCACGCTGAAGAAACCTGTATGTATGAGTGTAGTCACCGTCATTGTTCTCATTGTCGCTGATGTTTCTCCGCCTCCTTGGATGTCAGCCACGCTGAAGAAACCTGTATCTATGAGTGTCCATCTGTGTCTTCTGGGAAACAATGTTATGGATCAAAAGACCAGGGCTGTCTCGAGCTGAGCTACGAGCAAGGTATAAGGTTTATTTTGGGGAGGGAAAAATCGTCATCTCAATTTGCTTGCCCTGAGTCTGCATGCGTGGAATGTGACTGGGTACCATTGGACAGCACTGGCTTGGAATAATGAGCTTGTGTTTGTTTCAGTATACGAACCGCAGCTGTTGCTCTTGTCTGTGATTCCCAACGATTTTCGATGTCAGTCTTTTCATGTCTGTCTGTGTCTGTCTCTTCCCCACTTCTTCTGCCGCCTCCAACCCCCCTCTCTCTCTCTCTCTCCTCTCTCTCTCTCTCTCTCTCTCTCTCTCTCGCGCGCGCGCGCGCGCGCGCGCAATCCCCTCTCTTTACCTCTTCCCCCCTCTCTCTATATCTCTCTATGTCTCTCCTTTGCCCCACTAAGACTTACCCTCCTAATCATTTCAGTGTCTGTCAGACTAGCTTACGGCTCTCCAACACAGTCACAATACTGTTGTATTCAGCAGCTGTCCTCATCTCGCCCACATCCTTCTTACGGAAAGGTTGATGGCTTACACTGTAATATCCCAGACAGTCCTTTGCCCTCTGGATTCTCAAAAAAAAAATGGAAGAAAAGAACCCACACCAGTTTCCTGTGGAACTAGCTCATCCAGTTACAAAATGAAGGATAAACAAGGACATGATTCAACACACACATCTCGGTGTCAGTGCCGTGTATGGTGCCTCTTTACATACGTACAAACACAGAGCAAACAAAAACTGTTCTGTACATTTGGAGTGACAATCTTTTTTTTTAACACAGAGTGCTACCGAACGTCTTTCAGTGCTGGTTGATACGAGTGAGTTTTCCGAAACGTGTGGGTGTGGTAAAGTCTACACCCTACCACCATGTGTTTTAGTATCTGGCTCTATTCTCTTTTTCGTCTTATTTTTATTACTTTCTCTTCCTTGACTTGCTCCCCAGCCTGTCCCCCCCCCCCCCTCCATCCGTCTGCCTGTCTGTCCGCCTGTAAGCTGAGAGAAGTCAGCTGCCAGAACTCGATAACGATTTCAGGAAAGGGAGACAATTCGAGGGCTGTTATGTGATTACTTCACACTTTCGGCCGTTCTGGCTTGCAACCTCCTTGGCACTGGGTCTACTTGGGCATGTCTGGCTGCCCAGGGGAAGTGAGGCGGGGGGTGGGGGGTGGGGGGTGGGGGTCCTGGACAACATATCTCTAAGTTTCATCCGCTTCTACCTCCATCTCTCTTTTTTCCCTCCTCTATCTCTTCTTCTTCTCCTTCTTTCAGTTTCTTCTATTCTTTACACATGGAAGGCGGAGACTGAGACAGACAGACTATCATGTCGTCAAGACAGAAGATGTAAGGGGAGAGAGAGAGAGAGAGAGAGAGAGAGAGAGAGAGAGAGAGAGAGAGAGAGAGAGAGAGAGAGTGAGGGAGGGAGACAAAGAGAGAGAGTGAGTGAGTGAAAGTGAGAGAGAGAGGAGGAGCGAGCGAGAGGGAGAGATGAGAGAGAGAGGAGGAGAGAGTGAGGGAGGGAGACAAAGAGAGAGAGTGAGTGAGTGAAAGTGAGAGAGAGAGGGAGCGAGCGAGAGGGAGAGATGAGAGAGAGAGAGAGAGAGAGAGAGAAGCGAGAGAGAGAGAAGAGAGAGAGAGAGAGCGAGAGAGAGACAGAGAGATTGAGTGAGTGAAGTGAGAGAGGGAGCGACAGAGAGACAGAGAGAGAGGAGAGAGGAGAGAGAGAGAGAGAGACAGAGAGAGAGAGTGAGAGAGAGAGAAAGAGGGAGAGAGAGACAGAGGGAGAAACAGAGACAGAGAGACGGAGAGAGTGAGCGACGAGAGAGAGCGAGAAACAGAAACAGAGAGAATGAGAGAGAGACAGAGACACAGAAGAGAGAGAAGAGAGAGAGAGAGAGAGAGAGAGAGAGAGAGCGACAGAAGAGCGAGAAAGAAAAGAGAGAATGAGAGAGAGAGAGAGAGAGAGAGAGAGAGAGAGGGGGGGGGGGGAGGTGTCAGGAGAGAGAGGGACGAGAGTAGGGAGGGAAGGAGAACGGGTGGGGTGGCAATGCGGAGAAGGGGTAGGACGGAAATGGATGTGTGGGGGGTTGCGGGTGAAGGGAAAGAGATGAGATGTATCATTTGAAAGCTTGACTCTCATCGGGATCGTTTAACTTCTCCTGTTGTCAAAGCTACGCAATGCGGCTCTTGTGTCTGTTAATGCCGCCGTGACTCTTGTTGTTGCTCATACCCCTTGTTGTTACCATAATAAGTAATGATGTCGTCTTGCGGTGTCCTTATGGCTGTCACCATGATCAGTAGTGATGTCATGCAGTGTCATTATGACTGTCCCTTACTGTCACCATGATCAGTATTGATGTCATGCAGTGCCATTATGACTGTCCCTTACTCTCACCATGACAAGTATTGATGTCATGCAGTGTCATTATGACTGTCCCTTACTTGACGTCACCATGATAGGTATTGATGTCATGCAGTGTCATTATGACTGTCCTTACTTGACGTCACCATGATAAGTATTGATGTCATGCAGTGTCATTATGACTGTCCCTTACTTGACGTCACCATGACAGGTATTGATGTCATGCAGTGTCATTATGACTGTCCCTTAGTGTTACCATCACAGTAAGTATGGGTGTTTCTGTGCCGTCTCATTACGACCAGTTTGGAACAATGGTTTGGCGTCATCGTCGGCTGGATTATAAACATCACGTCAGGAATCTGTTACTAGCTTGCGGAACGGACAATCTACGTTGTTTGATGTCATTTTTGTCAGAGAGGCTGGCAACTGTTGCCACGATTACTAGTGGAAAGTGGACCGATAACACCGTTACTGAAATCACACCAAATTCAAATAAACTGAGAGAGAGAGGAGAGAGAGAGAGAGAGAGAGAGAGAGAGAGGAGAGAGAGAGAGAGAGAGAGAGAGAGAGAGAGATTGATTGATTGATTGATCTTTAATACGCAAGGATGAAGATTTTAGGTCAAAGCCTAGTCTTACAATCTGTCCTTGTCATGCATACACTATTTCAACACATCATTCATACTGACAATAGATAGAATACTAGAGAGAGAGAGAGAGAGAGAGAGAGAGAGAGAGAGAGAGAGAGAGAGAGGAGAGAGAGAGAGAGAGAGAGAGAGAGAGAGAGAATGCGCAAAGTAACACTCACATAGACTCAGTGATCTGTTTCGTTTGATTTATTATAATGAGAGAGGAAAGGAGGCTGGGAAGAAACACACACAGAGAAGAGAGAGAGAGAGAGAGAGAGAGAGAGAGAGAGAGAGGAGAGAGAGAGAGAGAGAGAGAGAGAGAGAGAATGCGCAAAGTAACACTCACATAGACTCAGTGATCTGTTTCGTTTGATTTATTATAATGAGAGAGGAAAGGAGGCTGGGAAGAGAGAGAGAGAGAGAGAGAGGAGAGAGAGAGAGAGAGAGAAGAGAGAGAGAGAGAGAGAGAGAGGGAGAGAGAGAGAGAGAGGAGAGAGAGAGAGGGAGAGAGAGAGAGAGGGAGAGAGAGAGAGAGAGAGAGAGAGAGAGAGAGAGAGAGAGAGAGAGAGAAGACAGACAGACACAGATACAGAAAGACAGGGAGAGATAGAGTGAGACAGAGACGCAGACAGACAGAGACAGACAGACAAACAGGCGGGCAGACAGGTATGCAGACAGGCAGACAGAGTCACACGCCAAAACAGGGACAGAGAGAGACAGAGGATGTCAGAGACAAAGATTTTTGTTGATTGATAATCTGTTTTCACGAGGGTAACAGCAGCAAGATGATTGTTTTCCATTTGGCTCTTATCCCCAGAATAGATTGAGAGAACTAATGTACAGATACCTTAATTATGAAGTAGGTGCTTTGATGGGTGGGTGGGTGGGTGGGGGGGGAGAGAGAGAGAGAAATTGATGAGAGAGAGAGGAGAGAGAGAGAGAGAGAGAGAGAGAGAGAGAGAGAGAACTCTCTGAACTCTGAACCAGTTTAATGAATAGGCCTTCGGCCCATGTCACTGGGGATGGTTACACAAAATAAGGCAAAAAGTACTGAAAGGAACAATGAAATCCACATACAATTCAAGCATTCTGTTTACATATGCCTTAATTTAAATGCTTTGACTAGGAATATAGCCAAGCGCACAAACACATTCTTATTTTCACATGCTAACAGAAGAGTTCATTTGAAAGTTGATGGATTGTTATAGTACTTAGCCGGGATATAGTGGTGTCTTAGAGCCTCGTACCTCGGACATTGTAAGACAAAATGAACTTCCGTTTCTTTTGGGATTCACAGAAAGGACACGCCATCTCTTCCTCTGTTACGTTAGTTCTAAAACGGAGTCTGTGAATATTGATTTGTGCCAC
>CM065723.1:5217802-5220302 GCA_033310375.1 Conus canariensis | reverse complement strand
TTCTCTTTGTTTCCTCTGTAAGTTGGTGAAACGTTTCCACGTGGTCTTTGATTCAGTTTTGAAGCAGATGATGGATTGACACTATCATCTTAATTTGTCTTGTTATATTGATCATTCATGTTCACTACCCCTTCAAATGGGGCTTTGGCCTTACTGAATAAAATTCTGGTCTGTTCTGTTCTCTCTGCATGCCTGCCTACCTACTTAACAGTCTACGTGTCTACGTACCTACATACGTATCTGTCTATTTGTTTATCTGTTTGTCTTCTATCAATAAATCAGTCAACCAATCTATCTATACATCTGTCTGTCTATCTTCTCAATCAGTCAATCGATCAATCACTCAACCAACAAAATAAATCAATCTGTCAATCAATCAGTCAGTCAGTCAGTCATCAATCAATCAATTAATCAATCTATCTGTCTAGTTATCTACCTATGTCCGTCAATCAATTAATCTGTCTATCTATCTTTCTATCTGTATGTCTATTTATTTGATCTGTCTGCCTATCTGACTGTCCATCCATCTGTCTATCTATCCCATTGCCTGTCTGTTTGTCAGTCTGTCTATCTGAGACAAAGAGAGAGAGAGAGAGAGAGAGAGAGAGAGAGACAGACAGACAGACAGACAGACAGACAGACAGAGACAGAGCAGAAGGAGGGCAGGAAGAGAGGTTGGACATAGGCTCTCTGTCAGAACTGTCTTCCTGTCTGTCCTTCTCATACACCAAAAGGACAGGAAACAAGAAAAACAGAGAGAGAGAGAGAGAGAGAGAGAGAGAGAGGAGAGAGAGAGAGAGAGAGAGAGAGAGAGAGAGAGAGAGATGAACAATCAGGTAGACACAGACCGATAGACACAGGCAGAAAGTCTTGAGACAGACCAGGGAACGACTGAGAAGCAGACTCAAGGGGACTGACCAGACGCTGGGTGGAGAAACGGACCTCAAGGTCTCCTGAATCTCTTTGATGCCAGACAGCCACTGATGACTTTCACTGGCCGGTGACTGGGGAGCTTTTCTCCCTGGCATCCCTATCCACGTCTCATTCTCTCTGTTCAGGTCTTTTGTTTGTGGCCGACACTCGCCTTCTTCACGTCGCTTATTAGGCTTCGCACTTCACGTTGCTACGAACAATGGTGCGGCACTGAAGTAATGGCGACAACAGTGATGATGATGACTTTGAAGATGATGGCAGTGACGATGATTATGGTGATCATGGCGTTGATAATTGTGGTGGTAATATTGAAGATGATGGTGGTGGTGTGGTGGTGGTGGTGATGGTCGTGGTGATGTTGAACACAGTGCAACAGGATCAAAAACAGTATCATGAAACAACAAGGACAATAACAGGAACAACAATAATCGATGATGATGATGATGATGATGATGTATGATGATGATGATGATGATGATGACGACGAGACGATGATGATGATGATGAAGATGACGACGACAACGACGACGACCGACGACGACAATGATGATGATGATGATGATGATGATGATGATGATGAGAATATATGGTGATGGTGATGATGACGAAGACAGAAAGCAGAACATCAAGGGCAACAGCAACAACAGAAGAAGAAAACACAAGAATGATAGCGCTGCTGCTAACAGTCTTCTGTTCCACGTACCTCCACTTAACATCTCATCAACGCTTTTTTCTTCCCTGTGTCCCCTCTGCTGGAAATTCTCGTCCAAACCAACTCCGCCCGTCGTCAGCCTCTTCCTCTTTTGGTGCAGTCTAAAAACATAACTTGTTGGGCAATGCCTGTCATATTGCAGCAGATGCATGTTCAGTTTGAGCTGAGGCATTCCTTGGCAATTTCTGCCCCATCTCCCCCACCCTTTATTTTTGTTGCTTTGTGCTGGCTTTGTGTGTGTGTGTGTGTGTGTGTGTGTGTGTGTGTGTGTGTGTGTGTGTGTGTGTGTGTGTGTGTGTGTGTGTGTGTAAATAAACGTTTCTGCACAGAAATTGGCGCGTGCCTGTGTTTTTGTTTGTGAGATTGCGTGGGTTTTGTGTAATGAGCTGTGAAGTTTGTGTTTGTGTGAAAAGTTCATTGACAAGCTGTGAACTCACGTGAGACGATCCGCTATTAAAATGTTTAATGACGACGACGACGACGACGACGACGGATGATGATGATGATGATGGTGATGATGATGACGATAATGCTGCCGATGACGACAATGATAATGACGACGAAGACGATGATGCTGATGAGGATGACAATAATGATGATAATGATAATAATGATCAATGGTTGTCATCATAATCATCGTAAAAAAGACGAGAAACAGAAGAACAAACCTGAAGAAATCGAAATATTCATGACAATAATGATGATGTTAATGATGAGGACGATGATGATAATACATGTTGACAACCTCGACGATGATGGCCACGACAAAGACGACTACGGTCATTGAAATGATTGTTGTAATGATTACGGAGTCGTCGTGTCGTCGTCGTCGTCATTGCTGTCATTGTTGTTGCT
>CM065723.1:5207802-5210302 GCA_033310375.1 Conus canariensis | reverse complement strand
ATATACACTTTAAGTACGCGCGTGCGTGCGTGCGTCCGTCCGTTTGTGCGTGTGTATGTGTGTGTGTGTGTGTGTGTGTGTGTGTGTGTGTGCGCGCGGCGCGCGCGCGCGCGCGTGTGTGTGTATGTGTTTTGTGTGCGTGCGTGCATGTGTGTGTGTGTGAGTGTGCGTTTGTGCGTGCGTGCGTGCGTTTGTGTGTGCGCGCACACGTGCGCGCGTGTGTGTCTGTGTGTTTTTGTACCATTGGGGTGACGTGGGTGTATCGTGGGTGGTGGTGGAATGGCAAATGGATGTGCGAGATGGAGTTAGTGTTGCTAATCGTCCGAAATCGCCACAAAAAAAAATTAATTGCACAGACGGAGAGACAAAAAGATAGAGAGACAGAGAAAGAGACGGACAGCAACACGCTGACAGGCCAATGGAAAGACACCAGCAGAAATGGACAGCCAACAATAATCCCCAGGATGATCAGGATGAAAGGAATGGATGGGCGAGGGACTGAAAGAAAAGGACTTGCGATGCCTGGTGCTTCTCTTGATCGATTGGCTGACCAGCTGTTCGCAACGACAGATCACCTGTCAATATATGAGATTCCTGATCTAGGAATATACCTGAGTGAGTGGAAAAACTGGTAGATGTTGCAATCTACCAAAATGAGAGCCCACTTAAAAAGGAAAGCTGCAGATGGGTTTGATATTGTGATTGTTTTGATAAAAGAGCGAAGATACAACAGAAATAATCGTTTTTTTCCCCTATCAGTTCCTCGGGAGATCACTGTTACAGTTTTTTTTTGTGATGATATGTTGTATCAAATAAGTCTTTGTGACTTTTCAGGCAAATAAACGTTTATGATTCTGATACCCCCCCCCTCTCTCTCTCTCTCTCTCTCTCTCTCTCTCTCTCTCTCTCTCTCTCCTCTCCTCCTCCTCCTCCTCCTCCTCCCTCCCTCTCTTTTTGCATCACACACACACACACACACACACACACACACACACACACACACTGAGAGGCAGAGAGAGAGAGAGAGAGAGAGAGAGAGAGAGAGAGAGAGAGAGAGAGAGAGAAATGGACAGTCAATACTAATAGCAAGGATAATCAGGATTAGTAGAGGAGAATGGGGGTGGTGAGGAAGGATTGAGGAGGAAGGGGTAGGAATGGAAGGGGCCAGGTTTTGGGGAGGGTGGGGAGGTGGGGTGGGGGCAAAACGAGGAGGAGAGACAGACAGAACGTGTCAAATTCAGGTTTTTTTTTTTCGTTGACCTTTCTCCTTCGCTATTATCTTCTTGTCTTCTTTCCCATTCTTCCCCTTGGTCTCCTTCACATTCTTCTCCGTCTTCTCTTCTTCATCTTGTTCTCGTTGTCCTTGATCCTGTCTTTCTCGTTCTCCTTCACTTTTGGACTTCCTCGCTCTCCTTCATCTTGTTCTCGTTGTCCTTGATCCTGTCTTTCTCGTTCTCCTTCATCTTGTTGTTGCTTTTGATCTGGTCTTTCTCGTTCTCCTTCACTTTTGGACTTTGCTCGCTCTCCTTCATCTTGTTCTCGTTGCTTTGATTGGTCCTTTCGTTCTCCTTCACTTTGGACTTTCTCGCTCTCCTTCATCTTGTTCTCGTTGTTTTGATCTGGTCTTTCTCGTTCTCCTTCACTTTTGGACTTTCCACGCTCTCCTTCATCTTGCTCCCTTGGTTCTCTTCCACCTTCTCCCGTTCTCCTGCTCCTCGTTCTCTACCTGTTCTCCTCCTTTTCATCGCCTCGCTCTACGTCGTCTTCTTGCCTTCTCCTTCCCATGAAGACCTCCTTCCTCTCCTCCTTGATCTCGTCCTCCTTCTCCTCTTTCTCCTTTGCCTTCTTTTCCTCGTTCACTTTCGCCTTCTATTCCTCGTTTTTCTTCACTTTGGTCTCGTCGTTCTCCTTCACCTTTTTTCCCCCTTCTCGTTCTCTTTTAGTCTTCTTCTCCTCGATCTCCTTCACCTTATTCTACTTGTTTTCCTTTACTGTCTTCTCCTCATTTTCCATTGCTTTCTTTCCCTCATTCTCTTTCACCTTTTCTCGCCACGTTCTCCTTCTTCCTCTCTCTCCTTCTCGTTCTCTTTTTCCTTCTTGTTCTCCTTCACCCTCTTCTCCTCATTCTCCTGCACCTTTTACTCTTTGTTCTCCTTCCTTTTCTCATTCTCCTTTTCTCCTTCACCTTTTCTCCCTCGTTCCCCTTCACCTTTTTTTTTTCTCTCTTTCCACCTTCTACTCCTCTTTCTCCTTCACCATCCTTCTATTCCAGGTCCTTCACCTTCGCTTTCCTTCACATTGTTATCCTCGTTCTTTTCCACCTTCTTCTTCTCCTCTTCGTTCTTCTTCGCCTTGTTTAACTGACCTAGGTTTCTGGCGTGAACTTGACGTTCCAGAGGACATGTTGCAGGAATGACAATGCAGCAGACGTGATCCCTGCTGGCGTTGGTCTCTTGTGTAATACCGCGAGAAGGAAGAGCCGGTTAAGGTTATCAAACAC
>CM065723.1:5177802-5205302 GCA_033310375.1 Conus canariensis | reverse complement strand
CAGATTTGGAGAGATGGCTAAAGGCAAAAGTCCGCGCCATTTCAGCTGTATCGGTCACCGGCCACTCCCGTCATTTATTCTCTGTCCCGTTTCAGTTGGAAATGTAAACATGGAGAGTGTATCAAGGTGATCTGAATGGGGAAAGTTCACATTGTTAAAAGAGGAATGGCGCCAAGAAGAAGGAAAGTTCCAAGCTGGAACGTCTGACTGAGGACAGACTTCATTTTCCTTCCCCTCCGCCTTCCCTCTTCCTTCACACGGATTGTCGGGACGCGCAGGCTGACAAGGAGGGAGGGAGGGCGGAGGTTTCTGTAAATGGAGATAAGGGATCCGAACCCACAGGTGAATGATTAAAAACGCAAAGACATCAGGGATGTCTGGGTAAATCCGATATAAACACCTAAACACACGCCAATCAAGCAAGAAGAAAACATCTCATTATAATTTCCACACATTGGAAATTGAGTGTCAGAATATTTTATTCAACTTTTTGAATCAAGGTTCAAGATACATCTTAATTATCACCGTATGGGGTGCTTAGATATCACAGCCTTCTTCTTCCTCCCACATCTCGCTCCCCCATTCCCATCCCCTCCCATAGACCAACCTCACTCTTTTCTCCATACCAACAGGACAAGTAGTCGGATTGTAATGTGGTTGCTAGTCTTTTAGATAACATGATAACCCAGCCAGATAATGCAACAGATGAACAGATTGGGAGAGATCTCCACCTCCACATAATGCAACAGGTGAACAGATTGGGAGAGGTCTCAACCTCCAGATAATGCAACAGGTGAACAGATTGGGAGAGATCTCCACCTCCAGATAATGCAACAGGTGAACAGATTGGGAGAGATCTCCACCTCCAGATAATGCAACAGGTGAACAGATTGGGAGAGGTCTCAACCTCCAGATAATGCAACAGGTGAACAGATTGGGAGAGGTCTCCACCTCCAGATAATGCAACAGGTGAACAGATTGGGAGAGGTCTCCACCTCCAGATAATGCAACAGGTGGAGACTGGGAGAGGTCTCCACCTCCAGATAATGCAACAGGTGAACAGATTGGGAGAGGTCTCCACCTCCACATAATGCAACAGGTGAAGACTGGGAGAGGTCTCCACCTCCAGATAATGCAACAGATGAACAGACTGGGAGAGGTCTCCACCTCCAGATAATGCAACAGATGAACAGACTGGGAGAGGTCTCCACCTCCAGATAATGCAACAGGTGAACAGATTGGGAGAGGTCTCCACCTCCAGATAATGCAACAGGTGAACAGACTGGGAGAGGTCTCCACCTCCAGATAATGCAACAGGTGAACAGACTGGGAGAGGTCTCCACCTCCAGATAATGCAACAGATGGAAGAACAGAACTGGGAGAGGTCTCCACCTCCACAGGAGAAGTTACTAAGGTGAATATAGATTAGAAATAATAAGAACAAAATGAAAAGAATGGGGCAGTCTCACCCACAAAGCAGAGTTCTAAATTCAGTTCTATATGTTCAAGATTATTAGATTTAAATGAACAAGATCAAATATTTTAATGTGAAGAGGTCACAACTTCTAAATTTCAACTCTTTCTGTTCCAACATTCAATTTCATTTTCACTGAAACATAGATTCAATTTCAATAACAGTTTGAATTACTTCTATGTGCATTGATTTCTGTTTCCCATTCAAAAAAACTTCTTTAAGAGTGAGAATCAGCACTCAACGTTCTCGTTGATTCTCCCCATTGTTTTGTTAATTTGTTCCCTTTCTTTACAGAGTCACGATACAAAAAGTCTGCGAGGCAGAATCGATGGTTGATCAAAAGCAGAGAGAGAGCGAGAGAGAGAGAGAGAGAGAGAGAGAGAGAGAGAGAGAGAAGAGAGTGTGTGTGTAATAAAATGAAAACAATTTTGGAGCTGGGGACAGCTGGGTAGGCGACTGACAGGGCCAGCAAGGGCAGACGTGAACAAACCTGATGGACAGTGTCACTTGACGAAGCACGTGCAGACCGTAGGAGTGAGAAAGTGCCATGGCTGTGGCGGGAAACATGTGGCAACTGCCTGTGTGGCGAACTCTTTTTTTTTTAAAGGAAAATTCTGACACCAAATCAAACTTACAGAGCTGGTGGGTAAAAAGCCACAGTCTTCCTGTTTCTACTCCTGCTCCTCCTGCTTCCTGCTTCCTTCTAGTCCTCTTATTTCTCCTTCTTACCCCCTCCTACTCCTCTTTCTTCTCCTCCTACTCCTGTTCATCAGTCTTTTTCCCCCGACATCTTCCAATACTGCTAAAAGGTCGGTTAGTCTTTTTCCCCGACATCTTCCAATACTGCTAAAAGGTCGGTTAGTCTTTTTCCCCCGACATCTTCCAATACTGCTAAAAGGTCGGTTAGTCTTTTCCCTACATCTTCCAATACTGCTAAAAGGTCGGTTAGGACTGAAAGGAGATCTTCCAATACTGCTAAAAGTCGGTTAGGACTGAAAGGAGATTCCAATACTGCTAAAAGGTCGGTTAGGACTGAAAGGAGATCTTCCAATATGTCTAAAGGTCGGTTAGGACTGAAAGGAGATCTTCCAATACTGTGCTAAAAGGTCGGTTAGGACGAAAGGAGATCTTCCAATACTGCTAAAAGGTCGGTTAGGACTGACAGGAGATCTTCCAATATGCAAAAGGTCGGTAGGACTGAAGGAGATTAGTTCATGACAGTTATGACAGTTTAGCGAAATGAATGATCTTGTGTTGAAAGCAGCAGTTGTATACACAAAGAGTAAAGCATTAAGGAATCTGACGTGATGTTTTTAAGTGAATATGATGGAAACAAAAGGAGGAACGAAGGGAGGTTATCCACAGACGTGCCGTTGAGAGCAGCTGAAAAACAGCCTGGTTTTTCTGAATGTTTGTCTTATAATAAGACAAATTTGCAGTGATATGGAACAGCCCCTAAAGCATAAGACAAATAAAAAATTTAAATGGCCATCAGCGCTGTTGATGAGTGCTGTGTTGTTTTCAGAAAATTTGTCAGAGGTATTAACCTATGTCTATTCTAAGACCAAGTCGCAGCACGCGTGGACATCGTTGTGACAGCGTGATGACGTTTACAGTGCTGGCAGCCGGGTGAAAGGGAGAGCAAGCAGGACGAACGTCACACGAAAAAACAATATGAGCAAGAACAATGAGAAAATGTCTGCTAGATCTGCTTCTCAATTAGCACGGGCCAAGAAAGGTGCTGTGGGTGTGGGGAAAGTCTTGTGCAACAACATTGTTTACAGCAAAGTTTCATGCAAGTTTAGTTATGTTGGCTGACTGGCAACTCCCCCTTTCCTTGACCCATTTAAGTTCTGAATATAAACGTGTTTCTGAAATTGTGGGAAAAGTTTTTGAGAGTCGTTTGACAGGTGTAAGTTCACTTCGTTAAAAAAGGAGTGGTATAAAGAAGACAAGCTCTCAGCTGGAATGTCAGATTGGGGACAGAACTCATTTCCCTCCATCTTCACCCCCCCCCCCCTTGTTCCGTCACACCGACAATTGGTACATGCAAGACGAAAATGAGGGGAGGACAGGGGGAGGTGGGGAGAGGGAAGGCGAGGGCAGAGGGGGTAGGGAGGTGAAGGTAGGTTCTGAACCCGAATTTGAATACTAGAAAAATGAATTTAAAAACAAAACGCCGAGGGTAATCTGGGCGAATCCAATGTAAATGCACAAAGCCACAACAACTGTACATGCAGTTTTCGCCTGTGCTCTTCCACATCCTGACCTTTGCTGATCAAAAACATATCATTCAGCTGTTGGATAACAAGATTCAGACTCCTTCCAGTAACCTATTCTACCCATACCTACCCATTCGATACATCAAGGTCTGAGTCCACTTCCTCCCCTCACGCCCCCACCTACCCCAACAACATCCACTCCCAACTCAATTTGATATGAACCTCGATTTTTGGTTTGGGTATTTGTCTTTGAAATGCGATGATGACTCACCCATATAATAGTCAAGTGCATGGGCATTCAATCTCCTCTCTCCTTCGTGTTTAATGAGTTATGCCCCCTTTCAATCTGTCTTTCAGGGCCTTAGCATATCGATGTTCACACAAAGGTCTGTCAATGTGACATGCATAGATCTCTCTCTTGGCCCGTTTTGCCAGGAAGAAGACGTAGACAGACAGACAGACAGGCAGACAGACAGACAGACTGAGCAAAATGCAATTAAAAAAAAGAATGAGAGCTGGGTAGGCAACTGACAGGGTCACCAAGGAGAGAAGTGAACAAGCCTAATGGACAGTGTCACTTGAGGTAGCACGTGCAGACCGTAGGAGTGAAAGCACGACGGCTAATAGGGAAAGACGTGGCAAATGCCAGTGTTGCGAGTATTTCTTCTTCTTCTTCTTCTTCTTTTAAAATTTCTTACGCCGAGTCAAATTGATAGAGTCACTAGGTACAAAGCCGAAGTCTGCAATGATCCTCTTTTTTCTTTACCGTTCCTCCTCCTCTTCCGTCCTCTTTTCCTCTAATTCCTCCTACTTATCTTCTCCTTCTCATCTTCCTTCTCTCCCATCTCCTCCTCCTCCTCTTTGTTCTTTTTTTTTTCTTTTTTTTCCTTCTTTGTTGTCTGGCTCTGTGAGAGGGTAAAAGTGGTCTTCAAGCCATAAGAGTTTATAGGAAGCTGTCAGCTATAGTAATTTAGTAAAAGATGGGGCATTTGTTCTAGCCTGAATCCACCAGCTCACACACACACACGCACACACACACACACACACACACACACACACACAAACACACACGCACCACACACACACACACACACCACACACACACACACACACAACACACAACAGACAGAGAGAGAGAGAGAGAGAGAGAGAGAGAGAGAGATGTATATGTATATGTATATATATATATATATATATATATATATATATATATATAAGAGAGAGAGGAGAGAGGAGAGAGAGAGAGAGAGAGGAGAGAGAGAGAGTACTCGGGAATTTTGGGAACTTTGTTTTTTAATAATGGACATCGAACGAAAACAAAACGAGTAACAAAGGAGAGTGTTCACACTTACCTGTACAAGCAGTGTGCAAACTTCGGACTGTCGTATTTTTATGTCCTAATGTGACCCGTTTACAATGACAGTTCATGGTTCATAAGCATACACCATAAGCGGATCAAGAAACAGAAACATCAACGGACCATTCCTGCTGTCCAAATATCGAGTCTCAATTTAGAGCACTCCCCCGAGGTGATCATCTGTGTAACGTAAAAGACCAAGGTTTTGGATACTGGGATATTTCGGCAATAGAGTGGCGTTAACGGTGATGGCATCTGACTGTGAAAGTCAAGCAAGAGTGTGATGTCTTCTTCTTCTTCTTCTGCGTACGCAGGCTGATACTTCTGCGGACACTCCCTGTATAGAAGGGCAAGTATAAACCCATCTGCCCAACAAAGGGAGTGGAGTGTTGTGTGTATGACCGTTTTTTATCCCGCCATTAAGGCAGTCATACTCCAACTTTGGGGAAGGTGCATGCTATGTGTAACGTGTCATGCATACCAACGGCCACACTGGCCTTCTCTTACGAAAGTTAGTGATGGGATTTTACGTGTGTGCAAGATGTTATGCGTGCGTTTACACACGGAACCTCGGTTTATAGTCTCATTCGAAGGACTGTATGGGAAGTGGAGTCAGAACCAATGTTAACTCCGAGGGAAAAATCCCCCTGTACCAAAACGGCTCGGCGGAGATTCGAACCCGCAACCTCAGGATTACGAGTCCGGCACTCTACCACTGAGCTATTCCGGCCCCCAGAGTGTGATGTGAACTTTTACACATCAAACAAGGTGAGCAATATGCGGCATTATCAGCATGTATCATGGCGTGTATGTTTCTGCCGTGAAAGGAACAAGTTGCAGGCTATCTAGCACCTTCAGTCTGAGAAATTCCAAAATTCACTGCTTTCTTGCAATCAAATTAAAACCTAACAATACGCAACATGGGCCGTTAAGCATGAAACAAAACCCCACAATTTTCTATAGCACGTGTAGATAAGAATACAGAAGCATAATTTTTTTTGTTTTCTTTATGCGTATGCAAACACAATTTACAGGTATACCTACATGGGCGATATGGGAGTATTGTATAGAAGTGAACATAAAGATTGGTGCCCTTTGTGAAAACTGTTAGCTAAAAAAAGATTTGTACGGTATATAGAATTCATTTGACGATGCCACGCTATACGTTCGTAAATTTAATTTTTTGTTCATGGATATATAAAAATCCCTGCTATTTCTGTGTCGTGTACAGCCATTTTACAAGATTCATAATCACATGATAGTTTTGATTTAAATGTTCATTTTGTCCAGTGAATACCTGTTTTGATTTAAATGTTTATTTCGTCCGGTGAATACATTTAGTTTTTGTCATTTTTGTTCAGGACACCAAATTTAAGGTCAAAACCTGTCTGATCTGACAGGGAGAAATATTCTAGGGCATTTATGATGATCGGCAGCTCCATTAAGTTTCAGCGTGGTTTTTTTATTTCTCCACTTTCAGGTGTGGTTATAAATTGGAAACAAAACGTGTGTATAAAAGTACCCACTCTACTTGGCTGTTACCCACGGAAAACTTACTACAACCTGCTTTACTCTCTCTCTCTCTCTCTCTCTCTCTCTCTCTCTCTCTCTCTCTCTCCGTTTCTTTCCTTCCAGTCGAAGCCAACTGTGACAGTACCGTGTTTTATTTTCTATGTAAACAGATATGCAAAACACGATCCGAGATTTCAGTTTTATATAACTAGCTTGACAGTGGTTGGTTCAAGGCTGGAATACAGCATCTCTAGAGGATGAACAACTTTCTGCACTATGCTGCCCTGTGTGGAATGACATAGGATTTCATTTAATACAGTAGTTAGTTCAAGGCTGGAATAAAGCATCTCTAGAGGATGAACAACTTTCTGCACTATGCTGCCCTGTGTGGAATGACATAGGATTTCATTTAATACAGTAGTTAGTTCAAGGCTGGAATAAAGCATCTCTAGAGGATGAACAACTTTCTGCACTATGCTGCCCTGTGTGGAATGACATAGGATTTCATTTAATACAGTAGTTAGTTCAAGGCTGGAATAAAGCATCTCTTGGGGATGAACAACTTTCTGCACTATGCTGCCCTGTGTGGAATGACATAGGATTTCATTTAATACAGTAGTTAGTTTCAAGGCTGGAATAAAGCATCTCTTGAGGATGAACAACTTTCTGCACTATGCCGCCCTGTGTGGAATGACATAGGATTTCATTTAATACAGTAGTTAGTTCAAGGCTGGAATAAAGCATCTCTAGAGGATGAACAACTTTCTGCATATGCGTGCCCTGTGGTGGAAATGACATAATTTCATTTACATTCAGTGTGTTAGTTACAACTGGATAAAGCATCTCTTGGACTGAACAACTTCTGCAATCTGCTTTGATACATACTTCATTTATCAGTTTGTTCAAGGCTGACTCATCTCTTGAGTGATTCACTTCAGTCAGCCACTGTGACCGTCCCTGTTATGGAATGAACATCAGGATTTCATTTAATACAGTAGTTAGTTCAAGGCTGGAATAAAGCATCTCTTGGGGATGAACAACTTTCTGCACTATGCTGCCCTGTGTGGAATGACATAGGATTTCATTTAATACAGTAGTTAGTTCAAGGCTGGAATAAAGCATCTCTTGGGGATGAACAACTTTCTGCACTATGCCGCCCTGTGTGGAATGACATGGGATTTCATTTAATACGATCAATCGCAATCCTATCGAAACACCAGGACTGGTAAAAAGTCTTGTCAAATCAGACCGATTTAACTAAACTGTTTAAGATAAATACTTTCAAACTGCGTCTAAATAAAACATAGCCTTTACGTGGGTACTTTTATACACACGTTTTGTTTCCAATTTAAGACAAGACCATGTAGTCAGAGGCGACGGAAGACAGCTCCATGGCATTCTGAAGAGAACTGGTCCAATGAAATATGGACAGACGCTAATGAAGAAGACCAGCTGCACTGTGATTCAGACAGGACTTTTAAAGCGGGCAGAGGCTTTTGTTAATTTTGTTTTCAGCTTGTAAGGTTCTACAGTGATCCATTTATTACCAAAAATGTTTACCTTAGTGCTATAAAATAAGAAAAGTGTTTTACCTAAAGCTGTGCAGTCCAACTATGAGCAGTGTCCTAAATGGGTAACACGACAAAATCTCCTACGCGGCGATGCAAGTGCCTATAAAGGCGCCGTCACTATACACTCTCCTTCTACATGACAACACCATTAAAGTCACAACCACGGAGAGCTGTCTACAAGAGCAGTCCACCTAAGTTCTCCCACACCCATCCAGTCCTTACATAGCCCCCCTCTCTAAAGCAAAAACGTGGCTGGCAAGTTTTCGAGAATCTTGGAACTGGGGGAAAAGCGGTTAAACCGTACCTTGTTACAGTCTCCCAATCAGACTATCAAAAAGCATTTGACATAGAGGAGGCTACAGGTCTGTGTGAAGTGAGGAGAAGAGTACTTTGAAGGGCTGAAGACTGCAAGTAGGCTCGACTTCCTATTTTTTCTTTTTGCACAGGAACTGACGTCACCTTTGGACTGCCGCATGCACTGCAATTATCCTAGTGATTTTAGTCATTAATGGCCCGTGGAGATCAGTGCACAATCTACAACTTTGTCAAGCATCTCTGCAGTGCTTTCGAAACAAGAGAAATGCTGCTGTCGTTATGGAAACCTGTGATGCGGCATGAGAGCTGCTCCTGTACATAAACAACCGGCCTGCCAACACTGAATCTTACTGTGGACTTTGCTGTACCTGTTTTTTTTATACTTTGTTCACATCCATTCACCAGGGGCTTGGCCTTTGTAAATACATTATAAATTCTGAATTGTTTCACACACACACACACATACACACACATACACACACACGCGCGCGCGCACACACACACACGCGCACGCACACACACACACCGCGCGCACACACACACACCCACAACACACACACACACACACACACACACACAACACACACACACACACACAAAATACACACACGCACAAACAAAACGCGCACACACAACACACACGCGCGCTCGCACGCATTCACACACGCACTCACACTTACACACGCACAAACAGAACACACACACACACACACACACACACACACACACACACACACACACACACACACACGCACGCACGCACGCAAGCACGCAAGCACGCACACACACAATATAGAGAGATATACACATATATACAATTACATTCATCTCATACACACACACATACATACTGAGATTGATAGATAAATAGAGAGAGAGAGAGACAGAGAGAGAGACAGAGAGAGAGACAGAGAGACAGAGAGAGACAGAGACAGAGAGAGACAGAGAGAGGGACAGCGAGAGAGACAGACAGACAGAGACAGAGAGCGAGCAGGGATAAAAAATATAAAAGAAGCGGAGGAAACGGGAAGCACTGTCCAGCTGCAGGCGGACCTCTGAGCGGCCAGACCTGCCGGCATGATATGCACTGTCGTTCCATGGAGCACGTGCTAATCGTGTGGACGAAGAGAAGGTGGAGAGCTGTGGTGAAGGCACGGTGTCAAGGTATGATGGAGGGACGACAGGCTAACTTCTGGCTCCTTCAAAGGTCTGCCATTCCGGACAGAACCTCGAAGTGTCCTGCTCCATCGGTAGTTTGCCATTGTTCAAAGTCAGGAAGGATTGCATGCTCTCTCTCTCTCTCTCTCTCTCTCTCTCTCTCTCTCTCTCTCTCTCTCTGCTGAGGCTTGAGCGTGAGCTTCAAGACTGTCAGACGTGTTCAGTGTGTTGTGTCCCAAAATGGATTAATTTGCCAGTTTTGAATGTTCGATCCTCGGTGATTTTTGGACTTATGGTTGTCTAAGGTACGTTCGATGTGTTGACTGATTTTTGGTCGCGGATGTTGATCGGATTAGACATTATTTTCATTTCAAAAATTGATACATAAATAATAGAGATTTCTGAACCTGAACTGGTTTTTGGGAACTGTTGGAGGACAGCAACGCAGCATGTGTGCAGCACGTGCAAGGTGTTCGCTTGTTCGTGAGGGAACGAAAGGGAGAAGTTGTGCACTGGCGCATGAAATAAGACTTGTTTGGCCTCTGAGGTGGTCCGTGGCTATGCTCTTCGCATCAGTTTTTCTGACTGCATTGAGGCTCAATGTAAAAGCAAACAATGCAGGCGGCTGTGACAATGATTCTCTCCAACACACCAGCATCCGTGTCCGTGTCGGCGTCGTGTATCAGTCTCTGGATGTAAACATTGCACACGTGAACCGTCTTTTCCTCATGTGGTCAGTGACTATCCATTTTCAAGTGATCTCAAGATCAAAATCAAAACAAAAACTCAGGTTTGTGATAATAATCCACGCAAAAGGTTTACTTCTGATGTTCTTCCTGAAGTCTTCTGCAGTTGTCATTCGTTGGCTTCTCTTGTCCTGCGGTGACATTGAGCGGAATCCTGGACCAACACGGGCCAACGTGTTTTCTAAGTATATTTCCAGTGCTGGTGGTACACCTGTTCATATCAGGAAAACTTCCGGTCAGAATGATGGACCTGACAGAGACTTGAACCAAAGACTTTTCTATGGCTGGCTATTCACAACGTGAAAACATTGACATCATGGAAAAGTTCAAGTGTTGGTATGGACTTCTACAGAAGGAAAATGATCAGCTAAAAGCCAGAGTTAATCTGCTTGCCAGCAAGTGTCAAGTTCTCGAACAACAGTGTGAACATCTCTTCCAGTGGAAAGATTTATTTACAGATGTGTCCCACCAAATGGACAGCCAAGTAGACACAATCGAGTCATTTTCTCGTCGGAACAACATGAGATTTTTCAACGTTTTTGAAGGCCCAAGTGAGACCAGTTCCAAGTCACACGAATGATAGTACAGCTGTTGAACCGATTTTTTTCCTTCCAAGCAGTGGACAATCGATGACGTGGAGCGGGCACATCGGGTTGGTCGAAGAAGTAACAACAGCAATTACCCTCGCCCGATTGTCGCTCGTCTTTTCCACTGGCAGGATAAGCTGACCATTCTGAGGGAACAGGAGTGCAGGAAAGAAATGGCAGAAACACTGGGTATACGTGTTGGTTCAGACTTGAGCAGCCGTCAGAGCCAGATTATCAAAGAGGATAGAAATGCTGGTAGACATGCGTACTTCTGGAAAGGACGCTTATTCTACAAGAGCAAACAACATGATAATCATAAAAGGGACGCTCTAAGACACACTGACAATGTAACCAATGCCACCCCTGCTCGGTATCACTACAGCAAGACAAGCCACCCAAAGCAGCAACGTCAAATGGATGAACCTGTCAACCAGCACGACATGGCTCAAGACGACGTGGATCAACATCATGCCTACCGAGATGTCCGACACCCACAACAGAAGTCGAGCTCACGTAACTCCACTGATGACTTCCCTTGGACTGTTGATATGACTTCATCCCCGCCACTTTCAAGCCGTCAAACAGAAGACATGGACGTTGGCAGGCAGGTCTACGTTTGGAAGGGGCGTCTCTACCACAAGCGCAGGAACATGCAACACCATGGCCCCAGAAAAGACCCACAAAGACACTCTTACAGTTTGGCTCGGACTGCTGCCCCTGATGACTCCGCTGAACCAGTCAGTCCAAGTGGTTGGCACCAGCTACAACCCACGTGGACTCCACTCACCTGCAGTCCCGAAAGAGGCCAATGACGTCCTCTGCTGGGGAACTCCCATGGACAGCAACCAGTTTCACGCAGGCTGCTGCTGCTGATAGTTCTATTGAACGATTTAACCAACATGACCCAGTGCCAACGCCTATCTACATGGACTCCACCCACCCACAGTCCCAGTGGAGGCCGGTGTCATCCTCTGATGAGGGTCTCCCATGGACTGCAGACATGGCTGCATTCCCGCCACTCCCCGATCGTTCAACACAGGATTACACCGCCACATCGGAGACACCATGCAGAACACGTGGCGAACACCGTGAGGAACGAGAATGCCACCAGAAGCCTGTGGATACAGGCCATCGAGCCCCTGTGGATGTTCCAGGGATAGCGCCTTTCCCATCCTCCACAGCCCAGCGAACTCCACGCCCCTCAGCCAGAGTGACGGTCAATCAATGGGGCGTCAGACTCACGTCCACACCGAACACGGAAGACGAGAACCATGTGCCCAGACCCAATTCTGGGAACGCCAGGGACCGTCTACCCATGGAATCCCGGCTCCATCATGAACATGACACTAAGACATCTTGTCTTATGGCTGGTGAAGTTGCACCAACTTCTGATGCAAACCAGTTGGGCCCAGTGATCGGTCGGGAATGTGCTGTGCATCGCGCATTCTATAGCAGCACTGACCCCTCTTGTGATGCACCTCTCCCTCTTCCACCCAGCAAGCAGTTCCTGATGGGCCTGATGCAGACTGGCTTCCTATACACCTTGTTCGCCATGCCCATCCTCAACCACTCCACCCGCCAGTGAGGCTAAGGCAGACGACAGCACCACCATGGTGAAACGCCTGGTGGACCCATGGACTGGCGCAAATGAATTAGAGAGTCAGTCTTTTGGGCAGTCTGACGGCCGACATGACGGGATGAACTGTTCAAGTATAACCCATCTTCCTGTAGTGTCAGAACAACAGAACTGTTTCTATGATATCAGAAACACCTAAAATACATGGCAGACAAACACGCAGCAAAACAAAGATGGCAATCGGACGTACAATGACAAACATAACACACGATAAAACCACTCTCAGACAAAAGCAGGTCACAGATTGTTTCCCACGCATCGAAACAGGATCATCACAGGCGGATAGAAGCCAATCTGTAGACACCTAGGGATTCGGTCCTGCCCTTGTCACTATATCTGGGGTTGTACCAGGCCCTGCAAATGATGCTAATGCAGAGAACTGTTGCATTTCTTTTCTTTCATACAATATAGAGGGTTTGAGCTCTGTATACCAACCTGAATTACGGTTGTTATTCTGTAAATATGACCTCGTATTTTTGTCAGAAACTTTTGCGACCAATTTCCCTTCATATTCATTTCCTTCCTTTGAAATTTTTGTGTCACCTGGATTGAAATTATCTGATGCTGCGACATCCCGTCTATCTGGTGATGGTGTTCTTATGGTTAAAAAGACAATTTCTAGATTTGTTGAACGCATTCCATTAGAATATGATAATTGTATTGCTGTGAAACTATCTAAACAGTTTAGTGGCTTACCTATCGACACTATACTGTTAGGCATGTATGTTCCCCCAGCATCAAGCCCGTATTATTTAGATACAGAAATAAGAAATGAAATATATCTATTTGAACATTGTCTTCTCGATATTTTTGAACAGTATGGAGAATTACCTTTCATTGTTATGGGAGATTTTAATGCCAGAACAGGTAAATCAAACGCTAGGGAAATTACTCTCCCTGACACTAATGTTTGGAACGATGATGACAATGATACTGAAGAAGATGAAGCATATCTTAAAATTCCAAAGATGAAATGATGAATGAATTTGGATGTTACTTATTGAAATTACGTGAAGAATTTTCATTAATAATTCTAAATGGTGTTACCTCAGTTGATACGCACGGCGACTATACATATATAGCGCATAATGGGGCAAGTATCATAGATTATTTTTTGATTTCAAGGTGCCTTTTTCAACATGCTCTAAGCATGAGAGTGCTCAACATTGCTGAATCTAAACATTTACCTATTGAATTAAGATTAAACTTACCAAGAAATGTAA
Organism: Conus canariensis; assembly: GCA_033310375.1. Classification (NCBI taxonomy): domain Eukaryota; kingdom Metazoa; phylum Mollusca; class Gastropoda; order Neogastropoda; family Conidae; genus Conus; species Conus canariensis. The sequence continues at coordinate 5,191,501 of CM065723.1, read as the reverse complement.
AACACATTCAAAATAGACCTGTAAAACGTGTCATTCAAAAGTTCATTTGGAATAAGGATCGTTTAGATGAATATCAACAGGCTTCAAGTCACAGGAGATACTAGATATTTTGAACGAAGCTGTAATTCAGATGACTACTGATGTCAACCTGGCACTGAATAAATTTTACGAATGTTTGACTCTTGCAGGCCAATGTATGAAAAAGCATATTGTTATAGCTGAAAAGAATAACAATTCCTGGTTCGATAGTGAATGTCGAAATGCAAGATCAGACTTATTGCAATCCTTGAAAATTTTTACATATTGCAAGAACGCAATACAAGTCGAGGAACTGAGGCTTACTTACACTTATAAACGAAGAGAATATAAACACTTGCTTGTTAGAAAACAAAAGTGATAAATTACGCATACTGGCTGCTCTTGAGACAAATAAAAATGATCCCAAGAAATTCTGGGGGACTATTAAGTCAAAGGTAGGTACGAAAGCACTAGAAAACTCCATCACAATTGAAGAATGGTACAATCACTTTCATAAAGTTTATAACGACTTTGAACAGGAAAACGAACTATATTCTGGATTCAGCGATAATTTCGTACCTTTAGCTAATCAGATGACTAACAATAATAATAGTGACGCTAGTTTCTGCTGTAATTTAGATACTTCCATCCTAGACTGGGAAATAACAGAATTAGAGGTTAAAAATGCAGTACGATCACTTCGGAAAGGTAAAGCTGCTGGAACCGATGGATTTAGTGGTGAATTTTACAAGTATGCTCCTCCATTAGTCGTTTCTTTTTTGACCAAATTTTTCAATAGACTGTTTGATTCTGGGACATTTCCACTCATGTGGTCAGAAGCAATTATACATCCTCTGCATAAAAAAGGTAATGCTAATTTTCCGGACAATTACCGAGGCATCTCATTGTTAAATATCAGTGGCAAATTATACACCTCTATTCTGAACAAACGTCTTACAGAGTGGGTGGAAGAAAATAATGTAATCAGTGAGTCACAGGCAGGATTCAGGAAGAGTTATAGCACAGTCGACCACATATTTACTTTAGTATCACTTGTACAGAAACAGTTATCTTCTGGCAAAAAGCTCTATGCAGCATTTATCGACTTTAAAAAAGCCTTCAATCTGGTGAATAGAAATAAATTGTGGTTAATACTGAATAAAAAGGGTGTGCAAGGTAAAATGCATCATGCAATTAAAAGTATGTACCAAGTCGTTAAAGCTAGAGTTCGGGTAAACAGTGATTTTACTGAAGCCTTTACGTGTCCTCGCTGTTTGAAACAAGGTGACAACTGTAGTCCTATTTTATTTTTGCTTTTCATAAATGAACTCGCAAATGACGTTGCATTATCTGGAAAACGTGGAATAAGCTTATCCCCCAATATTCTTCACATTCTTATTATGCTTTTTGCTGATGACGTTGTTCTCCTTTCCCATACTGTGATTGGTCTTCAAAAACAACTAGATATATTAACTAACACTGCCAGTAAACTAGGACTGATCGTGAATGAGGAAAAATCTAAAATTATAATATTTTGTAAAGGACGGCATGTTGCCTCACGAGAAAAATGATTTCACAATGGTATACAATTGCAAGCTGTGAATGAATATAAATACTTAGGTGTCATTCTTTCTACTGGTTTAACTTTTTCGTATTCTTTGGAGGACAAGGCGCTCAAAGCTAAAAAATGTGTTTTTAGTATTTTGAAATTTTTGTGGTCTCTAGGCGAAAACAATCCAAAACTTTTTTTTCAAAATTTTTGATAGCCAGATCCAGCCAATTTTAACATATGGCGCTGAAGTTTGGGGTTTAACTGCAAACCATGCTATAATTGAGAGTACACCTTTTGGCTATTAAACGTCTTCTGAATGTAAGTGTTCACACACCAAGTGCACTTATATATTCCGAAACTGGCAGATACCCGTTATATATTGACTTCATAAAATGTGTAAAATATTGGCTGAATATTGACCCGTATGGAAGATAGCCGTATCCCAAGAAAATCCTATAAAATGTCATGTAGTCTGCATTATAAGGGCAAAAAGAACTGGGTAAGTAATATATGTTTGACATTATATAAATATGGTTTTGGATTTGTGTGGGAAAATCAAGGGGTGGAAAATGTTAAATGTTTTGTGCATGCCTTTAAACAAAGACTTGTTGACTGTTATTTACAAGACTTAGACGCTGCTATTAACTCAAAAGAAAGATTTCAGTTCTACTCTTCGTTTCGACAACTCTATGATGTTCCAGAATATGTCTAGAATAAAAATCCATCTCTTAGAAAATACTTGACAAGAATTAGACTTGGAGTTTCACAACTAAGAATTCATGAGTCTAGATTTTCAATCACAAGAATAAATAATGATTGTCCATTTTGCCCTGGTATTGAAGAATCTGAACTGCATTTTATACTAGTGTGTAATGAATACAGTTCTTTACGGAAAACCTTTATCCCAGCCAAATACCATAGTCATCCAAACGCATTCAAACTGACTTTATTACTGTCAGATGTCAGAATATGTAAACCTCTTGCTGTGTATTTATCTAAAGCCTTTAATACTAGAAACCACTTCTTGTACGATGTTTGATGTTTGATTCATTTGAAGGTATACTTTTGCTTTTTCCGTTTTATTTTAGTATTATCACCATTATTTCCCCTCCCATTCCCAATTTTCATACCCCCTGATGACATGGGCAGACTGGCCTATCATTATATTTTGTTCGTTCGTTCGTTCGTTCGTTCGTTCGTTCTCTCTCTCTCTCCTCTCTCTCTCTCTCTCTCTCTCCCTCCCCTCTCTCTCTCTCTCTCTCTCTCTCTCTCTCCTCTCTCTCTCTCTCTCTCTCCCCTCTCTCTCAATGCAGAAATCATAGCCGGTTGATCCACACCAGCATAGCCATATAGAAGATTTGGGTTTATGTTCTTTAGTTATGACGTGCTTCGCTTTTCAATACCAATTGCATCACATCACTCATAACTTTTTCGTTAATATGACGAGCTCATACTGCGCAATAAACCCCATGAGACAGGCTGGACGGCCGAAATATGGGGACAATAACATCGACCTGTTTAATATCTTTTCTGTTTATTGTGATTGTCGTTCTCCTGTGAAGCGACTCTGTTTATCCGCTGTGATCCAAGCTGCTTCCAGCACGTCAGCCCAGCAGTGTTTATGATTGGTTTACAGTGTGATCAGTCTCGCATTCTTCGTAGGATTCTTTACAATGGCATTGGGCCTGTATGACCCCCCACAGAGAGTCGTTTGCATCATGGCTAAAATGGCACAGTATGTGTCAGATTTCACAATTCCTGTTTAACTCATGTCACAGACATGGAAATTATGCCAAAAGCAATGCAGTTACGGTTTGCTACAGTTGCACAGCCAACATCATACAACCTGGCTAATGTTGTCTGGGATACAGGAGACACAGTGAATATGCAGATTCTCATAACTTTTTCAGGGATACTCGGCAAACGTTTATTCAAAACAAAAAAGATGATTATTGAAATGAAATATTCGGGTTTATCAATCCACAGACGAACCTTTGAACAGACAGCCAAGTGTAAGCGCAGAACCACAGTCATTCAACCGTCGAAAATAAAGCTTCTGAAACTCTTCAGTCTCCTCCGAAAACAAACCAGCCTCGAACTCTAATGCCACACAACGAAGCACAAGAAAGAACAAAGAGATTTGTACGACAGCCCAGTGACTTGTGCCAGAGTTTGAAGAAGAAAGAACAAAGAGATTTGTATGACAGCCCAGTGACTTGTGCCAGAGTTTGAAGAAGAAAGAACAAAGAGATTTGTACGACAGCCCAGTGACTTGTGCCAGAGTCTGAAGAAGAAAGAACAAAGAGATTTGTACGACAGCCCTGTGGCCTGTGCTAGAGTTTGAAGAAGAAAGAACAAAGAGATTTGTACGACAGCCCCGTAACTTGTGCCAGAGTTTGAAGCAACCAGCATCAGAAAAGAAAACACGCCTTCATGCAGAAGTGATACACCTCAACTCCAATGGAAGTCATGACACGACTGCAAGTACTTTCGAGTGGGCCGAGTTCTGCTCTGCGACCAACTCTCCAACATACAAATGTGGAGCAATGTACAGAAACCATGCTGGAAGCTGCGTCTGAAGGAATCGTACCATTGTGCAGGCGATGACACTCCACCACCAACACCCCCTGTTCATGTAAACCAACCATCCATTCACCGGCTGGAAGAGACAAAGGCCTTGAAACACGCTGCTACGACCTCCTTTAAACTAACACAGAAAGGTATGTGCTTCCAAGTCACACGCTAACACCACGTGTGCAGAGGAAACGAAGGCACCAACTGACAGGCAGCAAGACCAGAATTACAGTTATCCTGTCGTGAAAGAATGAAAGTATACAGTTGAGTTTTGCCGCATGTCTCTGAAAGACGATATCTAAAAGAACTAATGCGGCGGGGTTTCTAATAACACACGACAGACACGGAAGCTGCAACGCTGGAATTATAATGTCTCATGCACCTTGACACTTCCACCGCAAACAAAGTTAGACAGACGAAGAAAATGACCGTTGTTTGGCTGGACAGATGTTGGAACAACGTCAGAGGACTGATATCTTTTGGCTTGCTATGAAAATCAGTTCTGTCTTGGCATTATTCAACTGGAACGAAGTGTGTGTAATCCATATTTTAATGTTAGAAATAGTGTGTGCACAACATTCACTCTCTCTCTCTCCCTCCCTCTCTCTCTCTCTGTCTGTCTCCCGCTCTGTCTGTGCGCGTCAGTGTGTGTGTGTGTGTGTGTGTGTGTGTGTGTGTGGTGTGTGCGTGTGCGTGTGTGAGTGTGAGTGAGTGTGTGTGACAGTTACAGAGACAAATGATAGTTACAGAGGAACAGTCAGATTGACAGACATACAGAAAGACATACACAGCCATAGTGACATAACAACAATCTTTGAATTTCTACGCTTAGACCCCCCACCCGAATAACATGTCTTAACTGAAATGAAGAGGAGAAAACCCCGCTGAATGACTAACGGAAATGACGCAAGAGACGAAGCGATCGTCCGTCACGAAACGGTCAATCAGACAGAGAGACCCTAGAAGTGAAGACCTACATCACCTGTTCTTCACGCTCTTCCTGAAACCACGTTGACAGAATGATTCAACCATCATCATCATTACCATTGCCATCAATACCACAGAATGATTCAACCATCATCATCATTACCATTGCTATCAATATCACAGAATGATTCAACCATCATCATCATTACCATTGCCATCAATATCACAGAATGATTCAACTATCATCATCGTTACCATTGCCATCAATATCACAGAATGATTCAACCATCATCATCATTACCATTGCCATCAATATCACAGAATGATTCAACCATCATCATCATTACCATTGCCATCAATATCACAGAATGATTCAACCATCATCATCATTACCATTGCCATCAATATCACAGAATGATTCAACCATCATCATCATTACCATTGCCATCAATATCACAGAATGATTCAACCATCATCATCATTACCATGCCATCAATATCACAGAATGATTCAACCATCATCATCATTACCATTGCCATCAATATCACAGAATGATTCAACCATCATTACCATTGCCATCAATACCACAGAATGATTCAACCAACGTCATCATTACCATTGCCATCAATACCACAGAATGACTCAACCATCATCATCATTACCATTGCCATCAATATCACAGAATGATTCAACCATCATCATCATTACCATTGCCATCAATACCACCATCGCCTTCATCTTCTTTCTTTCTCTTCACGTAGTCCCTCCTACATGTTCTCGTGTGTCTTATTTTCCCTGTCTTTTTGCCCTCCTTTCTCCAATAGTTTTAAACCTTCCTCTTTGTCCTCGCTTTTTTTTTTTTAAAAACACGTTCCCATTTGCCCTCTTCTTTCTTCTTTTTAATCTTCTACTTCTTCTCCTTCTTCCCTTCCTCCTTCTTTGTCTTGCTTTTCTTCTTCATTTTCTCTTTCTTCTCCTCTCCCTTATTAATTTTCTTTCCTCCCCCCCACCCCCATCATTTCTCTTTCTTTACTTTTTTCTTCTTGTCCTTCTTCACATTCTTGTCCTTCTTCATCATTTTCCCCTCTCTTATTCTTCATCTACTCCTCCGCCTTCTTCATCGTTTCTACCTTGCTCATCTTATCTCTTCCCCGTGGTTCCTCTTTTTTTTTAACCTTCGTCTCCTCCGCTTCTTCGTTACTTCCTGGTTTCTTCTCTTTTTGCTTCCACTCCTGCTCTTACCCCGTCTTTACTTCCTCATCCTCCTGTTAGCCCAGTCCCTTCATCTTCGTCTTTTCTTTTACTTCCCTCTTCAGCTGTTGTTTTCCTCATTCTTCTTCATCTCTACCTCCTCCTCCATTTATTTGTTTTTTCTTCTTCTGTTAATACTTTTACGTCTTCTTGTTTTTCCCCCGGTTACTGTTGCTGTTGTTGTTGCTGTTGCTGTTGTTGTTGTTGTTGTTGTTCTTCACCTTGTTCTTCTTTCTCTTCTCTCCTTTCCTGTATGAGCTGACGTTCTGCTTATTCATTTTATCATTGTCATTTGAATTTTCTTCCTGATCTTCGTATTTGTTGTCTGCAGCTTTGGTTGATAGTGAGTGAGTGAGTGAGTGAGAGAGTGTGTGCGCGCGCGCGCGCGCGAGTGTATGTGTGTGTGTGTGTGTGTGTGTGTGTGTGTGTGTGTGTGTGTGTGTGTGTGTGTGGGCGCACGCGCCCGCGCTTAAGTTATGGCGATTGTGTTGGGACAAAACAAGGGATTTGAAGTCGCTGGAGGAGGGCATTAGGCCTAGATGTAAAAGAAACAAGCGACGGTTGCTTGTCTCTAACCCGGTAAGTAGCGATTTGTCTTCTCTCTCTCTCTCTCTCTTTCTCTCTCTGCACACAGACACACACAGACACACACACACATGCACACACAGACACACACACACATACACACACACACACACACACACACACACACACACACACACACACACATCTACTCTCACCAAGCAATTTTGACAATGACGGCAGCAGTAGTAACATCAACAAAAATCACAAAACTATGACAGTAATCTCAATATTAATACTAGCATTGATAATGATTGGATATGTTTACTGACAGTAACACAAATGATAATCTATTGACCATAATGATTTTCACATACATACTGTGTGTGTGTGTGTGTGTGTGTGTGTGTGTGTGTGTGTGTGTGGCGTGCGTGCGTGCGTGCGTGCGCGCGTGCGTGTGTGCGAGCGTGCGTGCGTGCGTGTGTGCGTGCGCGCGCGTATGTGTAAATGCGTGTGCTTGACTGTGTGTGTGTGTGTGTGTGTGTGTGTGTGTGTGTGTGTGTGTGTTTGAATGTGTGTGCTTGTCCATGTGTGTGTGTGTGTGTGTGTGTGTGTGGCTTGTGCGTGTGCGTGCGTGTGTGTGTGTGTGTGTGTGTGTGTGTGTGTGTGTGAATGTGTGTGCTTGTCCATGTTGTGTGTGCTTGTGCGTGTGTGGTGTGTGTGTGTGTGTGTGTGTGTGTGTGTGTGTGTGTGTGTGTGTGTAAATATGTGTGCTTGTCTGTGTTGGTGGCAAGACCTGTCTATTTTCTATGTCATTTTGGGACGTTTAGTGTCCACCCTGTTCTGTTGGTAGAGGTGAGTATCGAGTATTGAGCTGAAATCACATCAGTCCTTGACGCTGCTTTGGCTCTGCTTTCACACTACTCATGAATTCCAAACACTGTTAGTCACGATGACAGCAAAGTGTATTCTATTAGTCACGATGACATCAAAGTGTATTCTATTAGTCACGATGACATCAAAGTGTATCATCAACGTCTTTATGCCATGGTGTTTCATGTATTAGGGAGAATTGTGCTTATTTTCCATAAATCGTTTTCCCGTGACAAAAGGCTGTTTATTATTCCATGTCTAATCAGACCCTATCCTACATAAAGTGTGAATATAAATTCAAAGGGCTCTTTGTCTTGTGTAGTTGACAGCTGACTCGAAAGGTGTCCTCACACAATCTGCTCTCATTGTGACCTCAGCTTCGAGTTCCTCTCCATGTCTGTACTCTTGGTAAGGTTTTTCAAAATGCATTGTTGCTGAGGAAAGGTCATCCCAGGAGTCAGCTCACATCTCCAAAGCACTGTAGGGTTCTTGTGGAAATGAACTCGGAAACCATATGAAAGAAGTTGGGTTGTAGTTAGTTAATTTCAGGTTGGGGTAATTGCTTTACAGTTAGTTATATCAAGGTTGGCTAATAATTTCACAGTTAGTTACGTTGAGGTGTAACGTCCAAACCCAGCTATCATGATTTGGTAGACATGAATAACCAGTAAAATTTGAGGAAAGAGGATACATTATACATTACCAAATATTAAAGTAAGCGTTGTTTGCGCCGACAGTTTGTACACTGCTGAGGGCACCAATGGACACAAACAAAGCTCTTTTCAACTTCATCTAAAACTTCAATCTGGCAGTCAGGGGGGAAATGGGGTGTTATAATGCATCAGCTTTCAGCTTCTCTGATTTTGCCCAGAGCGATTGTGCCACGCTCTCCACTAATGTACCAAAAGGACGCCAGGCGGAAAAGAGATACTGGTGACGACAACACTTTGAGTGATCGCCCCTTGATATAGGTCCATGACAGAGTCGTGGATCCGAGCAGCACACGTCTTCACCTTTCAAAGGGCAATTGCGAGTGCTCTTTTCACTGTGAGGGCGATAGCGAGGTGGTGGTAAAGTGAAGGTCTCTTTCTGCGGAACTGGGGCTTCGTCAGCTCCACCTCTGTAAGAACAATTCTGCGTGACAGTCGAGAAAGCAGAATTCGCTACAGAGCGTTTGTCACCTTTTTTCCTCAAGGCGTGAGACGAGCGCTAGCAATACAGGTGACACACTGAACTTCTGCACATTTTTTTTAAAGAGTCGGTTGTGCAGTCCAGTGCTACACCAAGCACATTCACACTGCCTAACCTCTAATTTGAATCCGAGATGTTGCTTCACGCCGGGAGACCTACCTCTCGTTTCTTACGGGCCAAAAGAACTGCCTGCAATTTGGGAAGATTTCGCGCACCAACTATGCTTAACGCAAGATCTCCACGCTATTTCAGCAGTGTCGGCTGACTGGCAATGCCCATATTTCCTGTCCCGTGTCAGTTGGAAATGCGACAGTGTTTCTGAGAATGTCTGGAGAGTTTCTCGAAGTGCTCTGAAAGGGAGAAGTTGACAGGAGTGGTGTGAAGAAGAAGGACAGGCTCCAAGTTGGAATTTGGAATGTCCCCTTCCCTTCCCTCTATTACCCCTTTACTGTCACATAGCCTGACGGGACACGCAGGGCAACGAGGGAAGTGGACGTTAAGGGAAGTGGAGGTTAAGGGAATTCTCTGAGACAGGATAAGGAATCCTAACTCATAGATGAAAAGATACCAAGGGGTGTCCGAGTGAAATCAATGTAAACACCCAAACCAACACCAACCGAACACGAAGAAAACTTCAACTCACTGTAATACCCATTCCCTGTACCCTGAGTATCAGAATATTTAATTTGGCCCTTTGAATTAAGGTTCAGGATTAGATTTATTCCTATGGATATCCCATGGGGTAAATTGAGACCCCAGCCCACCTCTTTCTCATACATCCCACTGCCCCCATTTCCCATTGACTCCCCCAGACCCAAACCACCTTCTCCTCTACCTCAATTAACAAGGACCTGGAGATGTGGTGTGGATGCTAGGCTTCTAGATGAGAAGATAAGCCAGCTAGAAAATACAAGTGAATGCTGAGGTCGCCACCTCTTAATTGGAAGGAAAGTTTTACAGAGCTGGATCAATTTTCTAGCATGTCATATATGACACTACCTACGAATTAAAAGATGCAAAAAAATTATGGACGAAATTTAAACAATATTGAGTCTAACTGAGTGCTTTTCCCGTTCAAAACCCCATTCAGCTTCAATGCAAACAAGAAAAAATTATATTACAGGAATAGAAGTCAAAGAGGAACTCTTTCCAAATTATATGCCTCCATTATTTTTTTCCCATGCACCAAAAATGGTTAAGTCATGTAGGTGGTAGGTCAAAACTTGAGCATCCTCATTCTCAAAGTGCAAATAATCGTTCTTCTAATTTGTGTGTTGAGACTTAAGCCTCTTTTCAAGCTTGATCATTTGTCATACAAAGTTCTGTCAACAACACATGTCCTGATGTCTGTTTCAGTCTTTATCGTTAGAAGACACAGACAGATTGACAGAAGGGCAAAAGGGGATGGCTGGGTAGGCGACTGACATGGCCACCACGGGGAAAGGTGAACAAGCCTAATGGACAGTGTCACTTAAGGTAGCACGTGCAGACAGTAGCACGACGGCTGAGGCGAAAAAAAAAGGTGGCAAATGCCGGCAGTGTGAGTGGTCTTTTTTCAGGACAATTCTTACGCCAAATCAAATTGACAGAGCAACTGGGCAAAAAGCTGAAGTATGCCATGCCTTTTTCCTGTTTCTGCTCTTCTTCCTTTTTTCTCTAATTCCTTCTGCTCCACTTACCTCTCTTTATTCCCCCTCCTCTTCTTTAGCTCTCCTCCTCCTCCTGCTGGTCATTCTCCTTCGCTGCCTTCTACTTTTTTTTCTTCAACGTTCTCTAGTTCTGCTAGAGGGTCAGTAAGGACTTCAAGACAAACGCTATCAGGGTGAACTGTCATTTGTGACAGTTTAATGAACTGCATTGCATTTTGTGTGGCTTTAGTGCACCAGATGACAGAAACGAAACAGTGAAGATATTAAGGAGTTTGACAGGATTTTTCTTTCTTGTTCTTGCTGCGAATGTAATGAAAACAAAAGGAGGAAAAAAATGTAGGCCTTTTACTGACAGCCTGTCAAATCAATTACAAAAAAAGCACTGACTGTCTGACTGTTTGCAGTGCAACAAGATAAATTTGCGACGACATTCAATGTCTCAAAGCATAATGTCAAAAGCAGGTAAAACAACGAATATGAACTGACTGCTAGTGCTGCTGACGTGTGCTGTCCCGTTTTCCGATAACTCTCCAGAGGTGTTTACCTGTGTCTATTTTAAGACCATGACGTAGCATGCGTGGATATCTTTTTTGACATTGTGGTGGCATTTACAGCAGTGGCAGTGCAGTGAGTGGGAGAGAAAGCAGGGTCCAAACTTCACATAAAAGGATCAGCAGGACCAACGTGAACCATGTCCATCCACAAAGGCAATCCACCGACGTTCTCCCTCGCTCACTAACTTCATATGAAAGGATCAGCAGGACCAACGTGAACCATGTCCATCCACAAAGGCAATCCACCGACGTTCTCCCTCGCTCCACTTAGCGGTCCTGACTTAGCCCCATGCGTTTCCTGACTGCTCCCCCTTTCGAAACTAAAACCTTGCTGACAAGAGGTTGTGAAGAATCCAGGACTTTAGAGACAAGTAGAGAATTCACACCGTGCTACAGCATGTCAAATATGCTGTCAAAAACATGTGACCCTTGGCTATGGAGGCTGAACATCTGCATGGAAAGAAGAGACGTGTACTGTGAAGGTATGACCATTTCAGGTACGTGGAACTTCCCACACGTCTTTGTGGGGTCATTGATGTGACTTTGGGATCACCACTGCTAGTACAAGTGTCCCAGTGATTTTGGCTGTCAACATTGAAGGCATTCAGAGGTCAGTGTACAGTCACCACTGCTGGCACAACTATCCCAGTGATTTTGGCTGTCATCATTGAAGGCATTCAGAAGTCAGCGCACAGTCACAAACTTTGCCATGCATTTTACCAGAGCTTTCAAAAGAAGAGGGTGGCTTCCCTTATGGAATTAGAGTTGCTCTTGAATGTAAGCAACTAGACTGCCGGAAAAAAAAAACCTTGCAGATTCTGAAAGAAGAAAAAAATATTTTGTTTTATTTTCTGTTATCTTCACAAACCTTCATCAGGGGTTACAGCCTTCCTAAAATAGAATTTTGTTCTCTCTCTCTCTCTCTCTCTCTCTCTCTCTCTCTCTCTCTCTCTCTCTCTCTCACACACACACACACACACAACACACACACACACACACCACGCACACACACACACACACACACACACACACACACACACAAACCACCCGCAAAAAAAAAGAAAAAAAGAAGGAAAGAAACCAAAAGAAGCAGAGGAAATGGGAAGGATGGTACAGGGCAAACTGTCAGAGCTGTGTACTGACACAATATGCACTGTCACTCCACGGAACACGTGCCAATCGTGCGAACGGTGAGGAGGGGGGGGGGGGGGGGGCATTAGTGAAAGCAAGAAGAGATAGGGGAGTGGAGGAGGGGAGGGAAGGGAAGCTAATTTCTGGTTTATCCGAAGATCTTTCAGCAACTCAAAGTGTCTACCTCCTTTGGCGGTTTTCAGTTTGCGCAACTTCGGAATTGTATGCCCACCTCTCTCTCTCTCTCTCTCTCTCTCTCTCTCTCTCTCTCTCTCTCTCTCTCTCTCTCTCTCTCTCTCTTTGTGTCAAAACTGAAGATGAAATACACTTTTTGCTGGAATGTCCATCATATCAAGATTTAAGAAATAAGTATATCATGAAATATGTAACAAATGTACACGGGCCATTGTTGAAGTTTTTGCTGCAAAACGAGAAAAGGGACGTAATTCGCTCTGTTGCGATGTATATCTTCTATGCCTTGAAGAAAAGAGAAGAATTGTTACTGGGGAGAGAACATTAGGAGTACCATATGTTTTCATAAATTTATCTGTTTTACCTTGTTTCGTGGTCGATACGTCTTGTGTATACTTAGGGATCATGATGAAAAATGTGTGTGTGTGTGTGTGTGTGTGTGTGTGTGTGTGTGTGTGTGTGTGTGTGTGTATGCTTGTGTACGTGTGTGTGTGTGCGTGTGTGTGTGTGTGTGTGTGTGTGTGTGTGTGTGTGTGTGTGTGTGTGTGTGTGGTTTGCGCGCGCGCAATTGTAAGTGCGAGCGAAATTGTATGTGCGAGATGTGCGAGTCTGGGAGAGTGCTACATACGGGTGTGATTTTGTAAGTATCTTTCGGTATTCTCAGTTTACGATTATACAGTTGGTGTTAGCAAGTTTTGTAAATGAGCGTGACCAGTAGAAATGTTACAGCGTCAGTGTGTGTGATTTCATGTTTGTTTCTTGACCTCATTGCAGATAGGTCGGTGGCCTTTGCAATTAAAATTTTCCGAGTTCCGAGTTCTCTCTCTCTCTCTCTCTCTCTCTCTCTCTCTCTCTCTCTCTCTCTCTCTCTCTCTCTGTCATACACACAAACTGGCATAGCCTTAAAAGACTTGCAGCCTATCTATTTTATCCTGAATAAGTTCAAAAAAAAAAATCAAATCAATACTCTCTCTCTCTCTCTCTCTCTCTCTCTCTCTCTCTCTCTCTCAGCCCGGAAATGGTCCTAGCAGTTAGCAGATCTACAAAAACGTGGCAATACAGACTGTATATAGATGACATGAGTTTTTCGTTTTAGTGATGACGTGTTCTGCTTTTCTATACCTATTGCGTCACTTCGCTTATATAATGTTCCCCTTTTTTTGTTGGCGGGGGCGGGCGGGGGAGGCGGATCGGGTCATAGTGAGGGACTCACACGCACGCAGTAAACCCTAAGAAGGAGAGAACACCGCGACAACAAAATCGAC
>CM065723.1:5167802-5172802 GCA_033310375.1 Conus canariensis | reverse complement strand
TCGTCGTGTTGCTCAGTTCAACTGGAATTGTTTATCGCCCAGCCGACTGCAAGCAGCCATACCAGGGCTATATCCTCGTCAAAGTTAAGTCCTTACACGGCCAAATCAGGGCTATATCCACGTCAAAGTTAATCCCTTACACGGTCATGTCAGGGCTATATCTTCGTCAAAGTTAATTCCTGACACGGCCATATCAGGGCTATATCCTCGTCAAAGTAAATCCCTTACACGGCCATATCAGGGCTATATCCTCGTCAAAGTTAATTCCTGACACGGCCATATCAGGGCTATATTATCGTCAAAGTTAATCCCTTACACGGCCATATCAGGGCTATATCCTCGTCAAAGTAAATCCCTTACACGGCCATAACAGGACTATATCCTCGTCAAAGTTAATCCCTTACACGGCCATATTAGGGCTATTTCCTCGTCAAAGTTAATTCCTGACACGGCCATATCAGGGCTATATCCTCGTCAAAGTTAATCCTTTACACGGCCATATCAGGACTGTATCCTCGTCAAAGTTAATCCCTTACACGGCCATATTAGGGCTATATCCTCGTCAGAGTTAATCCCTTACACGGCCATATCAGGACTATATCCTCGTCAAAGTTAATCCCTTACACGGCCATATCAGGGCTATATCCTCGTCAAAGTTAATCCCTTACACGGCCATATCAGGGCTATATCCTCGTCAAAGTTAATCCCTTACACGGCCATATCAGGGCTAGGTCCTCGTCAAAGTTAATCCCTCACACAGTTGGCTAAAAGAAAAAAAAGATTTTAAGTCATGTAAAAATTACTTGAACTTTCTTTTTTTTTTCCTTTGTGAAATCTTAGACAAGATGATACTTATCTCTTTCAGGAACTAAAGAGTGATGCAACATATTTGAACAAAGCCGTCATGGAGTCGCGAAATGTTGTTTATGTCTTACATCACACAAGTCCCAACACTCGATGTGTGTGTGTGTGTGTGTGTGTGTGTGTGTGTGTGTGTGTGTGTGTGTGTGTGTGTGTGTGTGTGTGTGTGTGAGAGAGAGAGAGAGAGAGAGAGAGAGAGAGAGAGAGAGAGAGAGAGAGAGAGATCAATCCAGGAAACGAAAACGGAACAAACCGTTTTCACGACAGGGCAAAACATAAGCCTAATTCACACACACACACACACACACACACACACACACACACACACACACACACACACACACACACACACACACAAGCGGACAAATTAAGATTTCTCTACCACAACCAGGAGAGCCGTTAGGACTACTTCCCTTCAAGTGAATGAAGGCAATGCTTATTTTGCGTACACGTCAAAGTGGTATATTTGAATTAGATGACACTTTTCTAACCAACAGCTATTCTGAAGCATGTCTTGATTATTTTGTTAAGAGCCATACATTTTCATCGAGTTTATCTATGCCACAAAAAATGAGTGTTCAAATTGTCAACCATTACATCCTTGACGGATATAGCATGCACGTTTGCTTTTTAATGAATTAGTTGACTGGTTTTCCAAACTGATCTGCAATACGCCTTTGAACAAATAAGCTATGCGAAATATTTCTCTTTAGATTACCCCTTTGATTACAAAATTCTGTGCGCTTTCCTGATGCCAGAAGCAAACTATTTAAAGCAGTGCCTTTGATTCTGTTGTTATTTTATGTTTGGGGGGACATTTTGACAAATATTGTTTCCAACTGAGCATACTTATTATAACCAATAAAATAATTTCAAAACTGAATTTACAAGAAAAAGAAAGAAACGATTAATGAGATCCAGTGCAAAGAACTCTTCGTCACAGCATGAAACGTTTTCTATGCAATATAGGTGTGACAGTTTTGTGAGGTTCGACATTTCCTTCTGACCAGGTAAAGCAATTAGGCCAGTGATCGCTGCATCCAAAACCTATCAGTCTATTTCTGACAGAGAGAGAGAGAGAGAGAGAGAGAGAGAGAGAGAGAGAGAGAGAGAGAGAGAGAGAGATGTGGGAGGGGGGAGGGGGGAGGGGAAGGGAGCGAGGAATGGATAGTGGGAGGTTGGCAGGAGAAATACAGTGTGGCTGAAGCTTCCACAAAAGCAACGTCGATTTCATACCTGTTCCTACAGCCCACTTCTGTCAACAAAGACCCGAACATGTAAAGAACTAGTTTGAAAAGTTGGCTTCCACCCTCCACAGAGTAGCAACACTCTAAAGACCTGTCTCACATGGGAAAGTCTCTCATACAGATCAGTTGCTGGTGAAATGTTCTTCTTTCTGTTAAATGGGGATGGAACGCAACCCAGAAATGTTTGGAGTCCGGAAACTGACTCCCATGATATCACCATGGCACTCGAGGATTCTAACCCCCACCCCCACACAGCTCTTCATAGCGTGTCTTTACATGATCGCCGAGTGCGTAGACAAAAAGCGGCAGGATGGTCTTAACCTTTTGCTACATGGAGTCCCATGGAAGATGCTGCGAGCATTTACCACTTCCTGTTGGTCAGACTGGCGTTTTGTCTGTCTCCTGTTTACGTCTCGTACGTCTGTTTGACATATTTCACCCCTGAGAGTCTGAAACTGTCACGTCTGAAGTACACACACACACACACACACACACACACACACACACACACACACACACACACACACACACACACACACACATCGTAGTTGCCTTGCGGACAAAGACAGACAGCGGGCCGACATGACTGTAGAGGACAACAAGCTGGTTTGCCTGAATTGCCATCCATCCGACGAACTCTCTGGAAGCGTGCGGTGACTGTGCTACCCAGAAAAGGTTGATGATATGCGTGAGCGAATGGTCGTCTGACAAAGGCGAATAATGGGAAAGCGAGAAGAAACGCGCAGCGTGTCACCTCTACATATTTAGAGGGGCCCATAGTCAGATGGTTGGAGCGATGGCCTGAGGAGCTGGCGGTCGTGAGTTCGAACCACAGGTAGGGTCGGATTTTTTTTTTACCTAGAAAATCCTCTTTGTCCACCCAGCAGTAAATGGGTACCTCATTAAGGGAAGGTTAAAGACGGCGGACGAAGAGAGCTGGGCTCCATCCTCCATTGTGCCATGCCCTGGACACTGTGGATCTCTGACAGTTCACATTATGCCATGCCCTGGACACTGTGGATCTCTGACTGTTCACATTATGCCATGCCCTGGACACTGTGGATCTCTGACAGTTCACATTATGCCATGCCCTGGACACTGTGGATCTCTGACAGTTCACATCATACCATGCCCTGGACACTGTGGATCTCTGACAGTTCACATCATACCATGCCCTGGACACTGTGGATCTCTGACAGTTCACATCATACCATGCCCTGGACACTGTGGATCTCTGACAGTTCATATTATGCCATGTCCTGGACGCTGTGGATCTCTGACAGTTCACATCATGCCATGCCCTGGACACTGTGGATCTCTGACAGTTCACATTATGCCATGTCCTGGACACTGTGGATCTCTGACAGTTCACATCATACCATGCCCTGGACACTGTGGATCTCTGACAGTTCACTGTCCTTACGGCTGTGGCCATTTTCAGGAGACTAGTGCTGTTCATGAAGGAGACTAGTGCTGTTCATGAAGGAGACTAGTGCTGTTCATGAAGGAGATTAGTGCTGTTCATGAAGGAGACTAGTGCTGTTCATGAAGGAGGCTAGTGCTGGTCATGAAGGAGACTAGTGCTGTTCTTGAAGGAGACTAGTGCTGTTCATGAAGGAGATTAGTGCTGTTAATGAAGGAGATTAGTGCTGTTCTTGAAGGAGACTAGTGCTGTTCATGAAGGAGACTAGTGCTGGTCATGAAGGAGATTAGTGCTGTTCATGAAGCTGGTTTCTACAGTTCCAAATTGAACAGTAGGAAAGCTATGGGATCAGCAAAGTCAAATGCATCCGTCCTTCAACTTCTTGGGCCTTACGTAATATATTATTTCACTTCATTTACAATTCACCTATTGCATAAAACGTCTCCCATCTGCTCTCAAATCTAGAATGATCCAGCTCCCAAACTCGAAGAGATCTCACAGATTCGTTTGATTGTATACCCCTAATCTCAACTTATCAACTGCATCAAAGCCACTTGATAAACGTGTTCAAAAACATCTGATTAAACACGTGGAACATCATACAGCTCTTTAACGATTTGGAATCGGCTTTTGCCGTCATCACTACTGCCCTGTGCCACAAGGGTGATCTGCCATCAATCAAAGCAGACCTGGTGATCTGCCATCAATCAAAGCAGACCTGGTGGTCTGCCATCAATCAAAGCAGACCGGGTGGTCAGTGGTGATCTGCTATCAACTAAAGCAGACCTGGTGATCTGCTATCAATCAAAGCAGACGTGGTGGTCAGTGGTGATCTGCCATCAATCGAAGCAGACCTGGTGATCTGCTATCAATCAAAGCAGACCTGGTGATCTACCATCAATCAAAGCAAACATAGTGATCTGCCATCAATCAAAGCAGACAAGGTGATCTGCCATCAATCAAACCAGACCTGGTGATCTGCCATCAATCAAAGCAGACATAGTGATCTGCCATCAATCAAAGCAGACATGGTGATCTGCCATCAATCAGAGCAGACCTGGTGATCTGCCATCAATCAGAGCAGACCTGGTGATCTGCCATCAATCAAAGCAGACCTGGTGATCTGCCATCAATCAAATCAGACCTGGTGATCTGCCATCAATCAGAGCAGACCTGGTGATCTGCCATCAATCAAAGCAGACATAGTGATCTGCCATCAATCAGAGCAGACCTGGTGATCTGCCATCAATCAAAGCAGACCTGGTGATCTGCCATCAATCAGAACAGACATAGTGATCTGCCATCAATCAGAGCAGACCTGGTGATCTGCCATCAATCAGAGCAGACCTGGTGATCTGCCATCAATCAGAGCAGACCTGGTGATCTGCCATCAATCAAAGCAGACATAGTCATCTGCCATTAATCAGAGCAGACCTGGTGATTTGCCATCAATCAAAGCAGACATAGTG
>CM065723.1:5152802-5157802 GCA_033310375.1 Conus canariensis | reverse complement strand
CACCTTCAGTCAGTGTGTCGTGATCACAACAACGCCCTGGGGTGACACCTTCTGTCCGAGTGTTGACAGATCGAGCCACTACAGACATCTCAGTATAACAGAACTATGTGTGCAAACCGACCACAGTCAAACCCTTGAGAGTGTCCTAAGGGGTGGTGTACACTCCACACGAGAAGAAGACAGTAACTAGTGTGTCGCTGGCAATCAGATGGGAAGAAAAACACTGGTCAATGTCTGTTCAGTTCTCCAAAACTGGAACCAATACTTACAAGACTGACAGAAAGATTCAGGTGATTTTTTGTGTGTTCGGAAAGCCTGAGACAAGTCACACCTTGAGGTTTACTACACAAGAAGGAAAATTACTGTTAATGCACATTGCAACCTATGACCTTTTTCCCTTGGCATACCTGGCATCCATTATTTCGCTATTCCATCCTAAGGTTATAGACAGCATCATGATAAGTCTACACTTGCACATATTCATATCATATTCTGTCACATAATTTACGACTGTTCATGTGTGTAGAAGACAAAAAAGTTGCAATACAGCCGATTAGGAACTCACTGGTTCCAAAGCTTTGGACGTTGGCAGTTTATTCAGAATGGACCATTTGGCCGCTGCCCATTTCCTCTCCATGCATGGCGATCCACGAAAGGTACTGTCATGTTTCTCAGCAAAAGCTGACGTGGCTTTGGGAATACTCTCATTCATCTCATCTCATCTCATCTCGTGATTTGTTTTCATGGTCACATGAGGGATATTCCAGAATTAGCAGCTCTGCATATAGGTAAACCCTGGACCATAAATAACTGATCTCTCACCTCAACACACCACGCAATGCCATGCTGTAATCATAATATAGAGATTGACAATTCGTCAGTCTAAGCACAACAGAAGTGACAGAATAGAAATAAACCAGAGAGAGAGAGAGAGAGAGAGAGAGAGAGAGAGAGAGAGAGAGAGAGAGAGAGAGAGAGAGAGAGAGAGAGAGAGAGAAGAGAATGAGAGAGCGAGAGCGAGAGAGAAAGAGAGAGAGAGAGAGAAACAGACAGACAGACAATTAGACAGACAGACTGACTGAGTGACTGACAGACCGACACAGAGAGATAGACATGCAGGCAGGCAGGGAGAGAGAGACACACACACACAGACAGAGAGTAAACGAATTAAACGAACAGAACACAGCCGTGAAAAGCAAGGTGGAAAGAAAACCTGCGAGAACGGACTCTCCTTCAGGACTCACGTCTTTCAGAAAGGACAGACCTCAGAAATCATACCAAGCCCCCAACACTACGATAAAAGAAGCGCTGACAATGACCTGGCTCAGCATGTCTGTCTGGCTAACACTGACGGAACGTGCCCTAGGAGGCATCTTGGCAGTTGGTGTCCACAGAATTCCCCATGGACATCGATCGAAGTGAAGCTCCAAAGGCTTTCCTCAAAGGGGAGTGTGAACAAAGGAGGTGAAAGGTCAAGCATCACTGGTACCGTCCAGTGAGACAGGTGTCTGTTGGAGCATCATGGACAGATCATGCTAGTACACATACTTGGACATCTGGTGTCAACACAAGTTTGAAAGAAAATCGACCCCGAGCGAGGATCTGAAGGCCTTTCTCAATGTACCCCTAGGGCTGGACACAAAGAAGGGATGAAAACAAGTGCCGATGCAGCTTTTCAGTTTTGCTGTGAAGGATTCATCTCAACCAAAATACTAGCATCCAGATTACAACTCAAAGTCTGAACTTATTGGGTTGGAGGCAAAAAGTCAGTTTCGCTGTGAAGGATTCATCTCAACCAAAATACTAGCATCCAGATTACAACTCAAAGTCTGAATTTATTAGGTAAGAGGCAAAACGTCCTCTGACCCATGTCTGAATGAGATGTAGGACTGTATGTGTGTCCCTCCCTTGGCGAGCACACTCTCAGTTATTTCATCATTTCTTTTGGAGGAAACAGAGTCCACTTGCTTCCCCTTTCTGCCTCCCACAGAATAGGATCCTTTTTACCAGATGGTGGAGGACCTAGGGCCAAAGACTATTGTTAGTAAGGTACGCCAGTGTTGTTCTTGTCAGACGTCTTCCATGATCAACTTAGCAGTCAACGATAATTTGGAAAAACATTCTAAGAGAGAAAAAGCTGGAGAGAGAGAGGAGAGAGAGAGAGAGAGAGAGAGAGAGAGAGAGAGAGAGAGAGAGAGAGAGACAGAGAGAGGGAGGGAGGAAGAGAGGAAGAGAAAGACAGAGAGAAGGAGCTGCTGAAAGAGCAAATTAGAGAGAGAGATAGGCTGAGAGAGAGAGAGAGAGAGAGAGAGAGAAGAGAGAGAGAGAGAGAGAGAGAGAGAATAGTGACAAGAATCCATGAAAAGGCAAGAACAGGAAAACGCTAAGCGGTCGATCAAGTGAGCGAGCGAGAGAGGAGAGAGAGAGAGAGAGAGAGAGAGAGAGAGAGACAGAGAGAGAGACAGTCAGACAGAGACAGACAGACAGACAGACAGAGACAGAGAGAAGGTGGTGGAACACAGATACAGACAGACGTAGAGAAAAAGAGATGATACGACTTAAAGAAAAAGAAGAAAACGGCGATGAGTAATAATGCAAGGAAGGAAGCATGACAGAACTGTCTCTCCGTCAGGACCGACGTCTCTCAGACATGACAGGACTCTGTCGTCACACCGTCTCCCTCAAACGTCTCTCAGACATGACAGGACTCTGTCGTCACACCGTCTCCCTCAAACGTCTCTCAGACATGACAGGACTCTGTCGTCACACCGTCTCCCTCAAACGTCTCTCAGACACGTCTCTCAGACATGACAGGACTCTGTCGTCACACCGTCTCCCTCAAACGTCTCTCAGACATGACAGGGCTCTGTCGTCACACCGTCTCCCTCAAACGTCTCTCAGACATGACAGGACTCTGTCGTCACACCGTCTCCCTCAAACGAAGGAAGAAGTGAACCGACAATGATCTGGTTCCGTAATCCTCTCTCTCAAATCGTGGACACAGAGTGCCACTCTAGTCTAGCAGCTGGACTCAATAGAATTCTCTGTGGAGACCGACCGAAGCTCTAAAGACCTCCCTGAAAGGGTATAAGGATGCAGGGATGGGGAAGAAGTTAGGGAGGAGGATGGTGGAGAAAGCAAGGCTGTACACAAAAGCGAGGTGAGATCAAGTGTTGGTATGGTCTTTTTCAGTTCTGAGAAACTGGATTTAAATTACAGACATTAATGTATAGTTTCTAGAAATCTGCTCACTTTCCTAGATGGATATGACAACACAGCATGAAACTCTCTCTCTCTCTCTCTCTCTCTCTCTCTCTCTCTCTCTCTCTCTCTCTCTCTCTCTCTCTCTCTCAATGTTGATTGCCAAAAAAGGTTGGATGTAACTTTGCACTAGAAATAACGTATTCTTTCCCCTCCTGCACCCCCTCCTCACCTTTCTCTCTCTCAGCCTCACCCCCACCCCACACACCTTTGTATATCAGTATAGGTCAAATGTAATGTCTGACTTGAAATAACATGTCACCCCTGCCCCGTCCATCCCCCTCCCTCTCCCTCCTCCTGACACTATTCGAGTAAAGGTCAGGTATGACGCTAAACTCCAGATATAGCAGTCCTATATAATTCTCCGTGAGATGACCTTATCCCATAGGCAGTGATCTCAGGGTAAATGTGAATTTCATCAAGAAGGTACTACTGCGTTTAGATCAGTTCTTACACGTTACATCTATTAAGTTACACGTTCTTTAGTGCGTGTATATAAATGGATAGATAAAAAGGCAGGTACGTAGATAGATATACAGACAGATAGCCAGCCAGCCAGATAGGTAGATAGATAGACAGACAGACAGACAGACAGACAGATAGATAGACAGATAAATAAAGTAGATAGGCTCATAGACAGATAGGCAGACAGACAGACAATCCGATACATAGACAGATACATAGATTAATAATAAATTGATAGACAGACAGGCAGATTAGACAGATACACAAATAGATGTAAAGACAGATGGATGGACAGATAGATATAGCTACAGATAAGCATTTTACTTATGAATTTATATCGATAGATATAAGATACAAAAGGGTACAAAATAAAAGATGGACAGGAATCAGGAGGGGGTAGATGGGGACGGGTCAAGGACAGGTCAAGGACAGGTCAAGGACAGGACTGACCAGAATTCTGACCCACGTGTATTTCATTGGTCAGGCTTTCACAGTCAGTGGAACGGATCGCCGAAATCATCAGCCTGTACCAGCTCTGTCGGTCATTGCAAGCCACCCAATGCCAAGGTCAAACTAATCGGCTCGTCTCGTATGTCGTGTTCGTCTCAACTGTCTCTCTCCATACGTCTGTCTGTCTGTCTGTCTGTCTGTCTTGTCTCTCTCTCTCTCTCCCCCCCTCTCTCTCTCTCCCTCCCTCCCTCTCTCTCTCTCTCTCTCTCTCTCTCTCTCTCTCTCTCCCCCCCTCTCTCTCCCCCTCTCTCTCATATTCTCTATGTTCATCTTTTGTGGAGTAAAACCTTTTTTGTTACAACGGTGATCACTGTTTTATTCTTCACCTGTTTTTCAAAAATTATATTTCTGTTAATGATCTTGAACTAAAAGCAACAACAGTGGCGTAAAAGACACAGTCAAGCAAAGAAAAAGGAGCAAAAAAAAAAAAGTTTGAGTTTTTACCTAGCCTCAAATCTTTAGACTCCATGGGCCAGGTTCCACCCGATGTCTATGGAAGAGGCTGCAGTCTTACAGGACATGCAGTGCCAGACTGACGTGACAGAGTTGTCTCCATGATGGCCAGGTTCCACCCGATGTCTATGGAAGAGGCTGCAGTCTTACAGGACATGCAGTGCCAGACTGACGTGACAGAGTTGTCTCCCATGTACAATGTGGTGATTCGGTGAGCATACTATGATAATCGAATAAAACTCCGCACTATCCTTCTTTCCGATGTTTATTTCACTATCAAAATGAATACTTCGCATGCCGTATTTCTTACC
>CM065723.1:5142802-5147802 GCA_033310375.1 Conus canariensis | reverse complement strand
GTGCGTGCGTGCGTGCGTGCGTGCGTGCGCGCACATGAAAACAAATGGCATGTAAATAATCTCTGCAAAGCTGTACACACACAAATTCGAAAGATCAGTTCCATCAGTCACCTCCTGGCATCTCAAGCAACAAAAACCAATGTGTCTCCTTAGCGTCATTTTTTGCCAAGAGGTTGTCCCAATATTTAATTAAAAAAACTCAGAAAGTTGAAAAATGCTGGAGCAAGGTTAACTTTCAGGACCAAACAGACCGACCATGCGACTCCGCCTCTATGCTCCCTTCACTGCTGACCAATTCATGCACGTATTCAGTACAACGTTGCTGCTCTTATTTTCAACTCCATTGCAGGCTGTCCTCAGTATCTCTCAGAACTAACTCAACTTTATGCTTCCTGACGCCAACTCTGATTATGTTCTGATTCACGATAGTTCTTTACTACACGTCTTAAATCTCAATGCTTTCACGTTCACATTCAGCTCGGTCTGTCTGGAAAAAAGTCTACCTCACGATCTTCATCTTTCTAGTTAGACTGAATCTTTCAACATTGTCCCAAAATGCATCAACGCCATAACAAATTGAAGGCCTATATTTACTGGGTAGGACGAAACAATTCTGACCCATGCATAAAAAGTAATATATTTGTCACCCTCTTGGTGGAAGCACTCTCCATTTTCCCATCATTTCCCCTGAAGACTCCACACAGGCAGCATACTTGTTGTCTGTTAACTTGTTTAGTACAATTCCTCACAGTATGATGACGAGCACACTCCACACAGCATACTTGTTGTCTCTTGACTTGTTGTTTAGTGCCATTCCTCACAGTGTGATGATGAGCACACTCCACACAGCATACTTGTTGTCTCTTAACTTGTTGTTTAGTACCATTCCTCATAGTATGATGACGAGCACACTGGTGTTGTTTGCAGTCAGGTTAACATTTGGGCACAATTTGATTAAAAAAAACACCCCACAGTTGTAAGAGAGAGAGAGAGAGAGAGAGAGAGAGAGAGAGAGAGAGAAGAGAAGAGAGAGAGAGAGACAGACAGACAGACAGACAGACAGACAGAGAGACAGTGAGAGAGAGAGAGAGAGAGAGAGAGAGAGAGAAAGACAGACAGACAGACAAATAGACAGAAGAAACAACACACACACACACACACACACACACACACACACACACACACACACACACCACACGCAGACAGACAGACAGGCAGGAAGAGAGAGAGAGAGAGAGAGAGAGAGAGAGAAGACAGACAGACAGACAGACAGACAGACAGACAGACAGACAGAGGACAGACAGAGACAGAGAGAGAGAGAACAGAACAGCGGGGAAAGACTGAGAAGGGTCAATGAGAAGGGTCAATGAGAAGGGTCAATGAGAAGGGTCAATGAGAAGGGTCAATGAGAAGGGTCAATGAGAAGGGTCAATGAGAAGGTATAGAAGGTCAATGAGAAGACAATAACAGCTGGAGACTGGTGAAAAGGCATGAGGACAGTGAGGTGGGGGTGGGGTGGGGAGGGTGGGGGGTGGGGATGTCAAATATTTTGAAGACAGCGAGTCTGAACTGGCTACCAAACAGCATATACCTCATTCAAAAAAGACTATGCTGGGTCGTTTCATGATCTCAGTCAAAGGAAGAAATATCACGTGCTGACAGTAACTTGATTAAATGGCCTCAGTCCAGACTGCCGTCTTCAGAACGATAACCTGAGTCAACACCTTCAGTCAGTGTGTCGTGGTCTCAACAACGCCCTAGGGTGACACCTTCTGTCAGATTGTGGACAGATCGAGCCACTACAGACATCTCAGTATGACAGAACTACGCGTGCAAACCGACCATAGTCAAACCCTCAAGAGCATCCTAAGGAGTGGTGCAAACTTCACACGGGAAACGATCAGATGCTAGAGTTCCCGTCAGCTTTCTGGTCAGTGTTCATTTTTCCGAAAGACTGCTACGAATTCCACCTCGACTTCTACACTTGCTTATCTTGCAAACTTTCATGTTACATTCTATCACAAATTTGCATTTCCTTTTCGTTTGAGCACAGTTCATGTTTGTAAGAAGCATACAAAATAATCTGCAGTACAAATGATTTGAAACCCTTCAGCTCCAAGGGTTCCGACAGTACAGTTCAATTAGGCATCTCTGCATACCTTACAATTGAGGCTAAACGTAAGTCAGGAGGTGCATATCAACACGGTGAAACTGTTGCGTTGTTGAAAATGTTTGTATTAGTATCATATTCCCATGACCATACTGTCTTAAAACATCACGAGAAACACTGTCTCCAGCTTTATACAGTGGTGTCTGTTTTTGCTGCCTCAGTGTCCATCATGGCATTACAAAGACCATGCACGAATGACATGTTTGGTGGTGTCCATGTTCTCTCCATATGTAGTGGTGCATGATGGTCATTTTCATGTTTCTTAATAACAAATGAAATGGCTTTGGCAATATTTTCGACTACATGCTTTTGTGACCCGTGTGCACGGATAATTAAGGGAGGTTCCAGAATTAGCAGGTCTGTGCGTAGATTAACCCCAAGATAAGAAATATCTGATCCCCACATCTATACACCAGGCAATGTCATGCTCTAAACACGATACAGAGATTGCGAATTCATCGAACTAACAACAGAACGTGACAGAAAAGAGATAAACCAGAGAGAGAGAGAGAGAGAGAGAGAGAGAGAAGAGAGAAGGAAGACAGACAGACAGACAGACAGACAGAGTGATAGACAGACAGAGACACGGAGAGAGAGATAGACAGACAGGCAGGCAGGTGCAGAGAGATGCATATAGACCATAGACAGAAAACGATTTGAACAAAGAAAAAAGAAAAAAAGAAAAAGAAAAACCAGAAGCATGGAGAGGAAGGTGGGAGAAGAGAAACCAGTCAGGACTGACTCTCCATCAGGACCCCGTCTTTCAGAAATGACAGGCCCCTGACGTCATACCAACCACCCAACACTACGATATAAGAAGCGCTGACAATGACCTGGCTCAGCATGTCTGTCTGGCTAACACAGACGTCATACCAAGCCCCAGCACTACGATATAAGAAGCGCTGACAATGACCTGGCTCAGCATGTCTGTCTGGCTAACACAGACGGAACGTGCCCCAGGAGGCATCTTGGCAGTTGATGTCCACATAATTCCCCACGGACATCGATCGAAGTGAAACTCTAAAGGCCTGCCTGAAAAGCCGGTGTGAACAAAGGAGGAGAGAGAGCAAGCATCACTGGTACCGTCCAGTGACGACAGGTTTCTTTGCGTGTGCCATGGGCAGACCATGCTGGTACATACATTTCGACATCTGGTATTGAAACAAGTCTGAAAGAAAACTGACCCGAGTGAGGACCTGGACACAAAGAAGGGATGAAAACAAGTGACGATGCTGCTGTTCGGTTTTGCTGTGAATGATTCATCTCAACCAAAATACTAGCATCCAGATTACAACTCAAAGTCTACATCTATTGGATACGGGGCCAAACGTCCTCTGACCCATAAGTAAATGAGACATTGGACTTCATGTGTGTCCTCCCTTGACATGCATACTTTCCGTTATCTTACCATTTCCCTTGGAGGACACAGAGTAAAATTGCTGTTCCGTCCGGCCTCCCACTGAATAGCATCTTATTACCAGCTGGTGAAGGACCTGAAGGAAAAGACTGTCTTTTGTCAGGTACACCGGTACTGATGCTGTCTGACTGTTCAGTTACCAAGTTAGCAATCAGCCATGACTTGGAAAAGAAAAAAAATGTGAGAGAAAGAGCTGTAGAGAGAGAACGAACGAACGACAAACGAAATGTTGTTAATTGAGGGAAAGGAATAAGTCAGTGAGTTTTTTTCCCATCCAGCCATCAAACAAAGGAAAGATCTCGCTATGTGTGGTGTGTGTGTGTGTGTGTGTGTGTTGGTGTGTGGTGTGTGTGTGTGTGTGTGTGTGTGTGTGTGTGTGTGTGTTGTGTGTGTGTGTGTGTGTGTGCGCGCGCGTGCGTGTGTGTGCGTTTGTCTATTAAACTGTTTATCTACATACCTATCTATCTATATAAATGGACCAAAGCACTGGTAACTTATTAGATATAATGTAACGTGTATGAACTGGTCCATACGCAGTATTACCTTATTGATAATAATAGGTCTATTTCATGAAGAATTCATGGGAATACTGTTGTATGAAAGTAGCGTTACATCTGACCTTTACTGGAGTATACGTATAGGGAGGAATGAGGGGAGGGATGGGGGACCATTGTTTCAAGTCAGATGTTATATTTGACCTTTACTGGTATCTAAAGGTATGGGGGTGGTGATGGGATGACTGAGAGGGAGAGGCTGGGGCAGGGGGGGGGGGCGTAGGGGGTAGGGGGACAGGTGAAGGAAGGAACACGTTATTTCAAACATTAAGTTACACCCGACCTTTTCTGGCATGTAAATTGAGAGAGAGAGAGAGAGAGAGAGAGAGAGAGAGAGAGAGAGAGGTGGAGGAGGGGGGGGGGAGAGAGACAGAGATTTCACTACGTGTGTTCACATCCATCCGCAAAATTGAGAAGACTTCCAGAAACTGGTCATAAATGCCCGTAATTTCAATCCAGTTTCTTAGTGCTGAACATGGACCGTACCAATACCACCGGAACTCACCTCTCTTCTGTGTAGGGCACCACCATTCCTATGCCCCTCCCCAACCCTATTTCCACCCCTACACCCTCATACCCTTTGATGAAAGACTTTACAGCCTCACTGTGATCAGTTTCCACAGAGAATTCTATGGAGCCTAGCTGCTAGACTAGAGTGGCACTTAGTGACTGTGATTTCCGAGAGAGGCTTACGGAACCAGATCATTATCAGCTCACTTCTTCCTTCGTTTGAGGGAGACGGTTGTGACGACAGAGCCCTGTCATTTCTGAAAGACGTGGGTCCTGATAGAGAGACACTTCTGACTGGTTTCCCCTCCTCGCATTATTGCTCATGGCCATTTTCTTCTTTTTCTTTATT
>CM065723.1:5100302-5127802 GCA_033310375.1 Conus canariensis | reverse complement strand
ATCTGGGGCTTCTTGTTCTTGTTCTGTTGTTGCTCATCTACTTCTGGGTTTTTTTTGGGGTTTTTTTTCATTTTCTTCTGCTCCTTTTGTGTTCTTCCATTCTTATTTTTCACTTGATTTCCTCCACTTTTTTTCCTCCTCCACTCTTTTTTCTGTCTTCTTCATCTATGCTTTTCTCTTCCTCCTCGCTGTTTGTTCGTTTGTATATTTTTCTCTTCTTCTTCTTCTCCCTTTTTATTTCTTCTTATTCCTGTTTACTCTTTTCATCTTTATCTTCTTTTTTCTCTATCTTCTTCTTATCTTCTTCTTCTTCTTCTTTCTTTTTCTTTCATTCTTTCTTTCTTTCTTCCTTTCATCACAGTCCCAAGCACCTACCGTACGTCAGTTAAACTGGTCACTTTCTTTGTTTGACTTTGTTTGCTGGTCCTTGTGGTTGTCATCTGACAGAAAGATAAGAGGGGTGGAAGTAGGGAGAATTTTGCTGGAGAACTGGGGATGGCGGTCTTGATGAAAGGGCTTGGACAGACATGGGGAATAAACTTCTAGGAGTCAAGAGATACAATCTCAGTAAGTAAGTTCCAGTCACTAGCTGTGCAGAGAAAGGAGGAACTCCTGTATGGTATCCTACAAGAAGAAAGAGGGTTCGACCCTGATTGGGTGGTCATGCTGCTTTAACTCACCGGTCGGAGCCTCGATGCTGCGTACCAATTTGCTCCAGTGGATGAGTTTGGAATAGAAAAAAAAGGGAAAGGTGTGGTTGTCCACCATGCATGCCCATGCAACCCTCTTTGCAGAAAAAGCCGTTGCTCGCTCGACTTCAAAGCTGATTTCTCTCCCCTTGTGTTTTCTTTCTGTCAAGGGTCGAAGCGAATTGATTAGTTTCGCGGTGTGACTTCAGAAAACGGCTTTCTTTTCAGACTTCAAAAGAAAATATCCATTGGCAGCGCTTTAGTCTGGGTAGTATATTTTAGCATATTACTCCAGGAACCAAACCAACAACCAGATCGACAGTCTGGCTTTGCAACTAGAGACAGACAGTGTAGCGAGTGTCTGAAATGTCAGGGTTGACAGATGTCAGGGAATCTAACAGTTGTTTCTCTCCCCATCTCTCTCTCTCTCTCTCTCTCTCTCTCTCTCACACACACACACACACACACACACACACACACACACACACACACACACACACACAGAAGGTACATCTATGCATTGATTTCATTAGTAGATGTCCACTTTAGCAAATACTGGGTAAGAAATGTGTGTCAAAACTGGCTACACACACACACACACACACACACACACACACACACACACACACACACACACACACACACACATACACTGGATATTCGTGGCAGTATACGTACATGTACACGCCTGTTTTTGTTTCAGCGGCATCTACATGGGTGAGCGTTTGTGAAATTCTGAAGTATGCAGCACACGTGGACGTGCAAGTCCATAAAATCCATATGGACGCCATTTGATAGACAGGAACCTTCCTCTTTACACAAAGGAGGGACACTACCCACATGAAAAGAAAATACAGTTGCACAAATCGATGCTTTGTTCGAAGACAATGGCGCCCTAACTGAGGCCTAAGCATCCCTCTTTGGCTCTGTATCCCCATTAGGAAGCCAGCTAACAACACACAGATGGCATCGGTAATGTCTGGCTCTCTTCTCTTGGATTATGATGGTATAATAATGGGCCACAGGATCTAATGCCTTGCTACCTCCCCTTTTACCCCTTCTCCTCCTACCATCCATCTCAATTCTCATTCTCTTTTCTCTTCATGAACTTTGCTGCTCTCCCCTTCGCCTCCATCCCTCACCCATGCCCCCACTCCCCCTTCCTTGATCCCTCAATCTTTCACCTTCCCCCCCTCTCTTCTAGGTACACCCTGATATGTGCCAATGTTCTGCCAGCCACTGAGGAGGGTCTGGGAGGGAAGAGAGGAGAGAGAGAGAGAGAAAAAGAGAGAGAGAGAGAGACAGGAGAGAGACACAGACAGGGAGAGGGGAAAGAGACAGATAAACACAGATTGAGAGCCAAAGAGAGAGAGAGAGAGAGAGAGAGAGAGAGAGAGAGAGAGAGAGAGAGAGAGAGGTAGAGAGAGATAGACAGGGTGAGAGAGAGACAGAGACAAAGAGAGAGAGAGAGGCAGAGAGAGAGAATCTGAATCTGAATCTGAAATCTTTCAGAGAGAGAGAGAGAGAGGGATAAGCAGAGAGAGAGAGAGAGAGAGAGAGAGAGAGAGAGGAGAGAGAGAGAGACAGACAGACAGAGAGAGAGACAGAGAGAGACAGAGACAGAGAGACAGAATGAGAGACAAGAAGGACGGAGGGACGGACAGTGGTGGTAGTGGAAGCTGCGATAGTCAAAAAGAAAGGGAATTTAAAGTAATGAGTCAGTGAATTACGTAATCAGGTATTTACGAAAATTATGCTTGAGAAAATTCAGATTAGTCTCGATATAAAAAGCAGCTAACATTGATTTTAAGAGTGCAGGAGAGAGAGAGAGAGAGAGAGAGAGAGAGAGAGAGAGAGAGAGAGAGAGAGAGAGAGAGAGAGAGAGAGAGAGAAAGAGAAGATCACTCATATTGGACCCCTTTAGGTGTGGGATACGAACGAATAACAAAGTTAATTTGAAGAAGGAAGGATTTGTAAAGTGCCTAAAGTATTTTAAAACAAAGAGAGAGAGAGAGAGAGGGAGAGAGAGAGAGAAAAGAGGAGAGAGAGAGAGAGAAAAGACAGAGACAGAGACAGAGAGAGACAGGCAGAGACACAGACAGAGACACAGCAAGAGAGAGAGAGAGAGCGAGAGAGAGAGACAGACAGACAGACAGACAGACAGACAGACAGACAGACAGACAGACAGACAGACAGAGACAGAGAGAGACAGACAGACAGAGACAGAGAGGTGTGGTGGTAGTGGTGGTGATGAGTCTGAGCCCTGTAACCTTTGATTTCCTACAAAAAAATCAAACAACAAGACCATCAAAGTCCGTCGTGGTTAACGGCAAATTTATGCATAATGCATGCAGGCAGGATAAATTGTTCGCTCGATGGAGAGCAGTGAACCAGCAAGCTCTCTCGCTCTGAGTGAAGAGATCATAAGGCTTGCCACTGACTCCTTGGTGACCTTGGTGAACAGAGAGAAACAGCCGGATTTGTTGTACTTTGCTCACGCACACCGCATTCTATTTCCCATTCCTTCAGAGCAGAAAAAAAACAAGACAAAGTGAAAGAAGAAAAAAAGTATCAGCTGAAATTTTACCAGTCCAATCTTTCTGGAGAAGCCTCACTGAGGATGCTGGCAGATGCAGATCTGACGGTCCAGCGGCAGATTTACAGCACCCATGGCAACGGCTTGTGAAACATGGACCTTCCAACACATTTGTCTGTCTGTGTGGGCCCTGGCCGGTGAAGACAGGCGTGTCTTCTGTTCATACCCACCATCAGATTGGAAACAGCCTTCTTTCTTTCTTTTTTCTTTACTTTCTTTTTGGGTTTGAGTGTCTTCAGCATGGTTCCAAAGCTTCTTCCTGTTCTTAATGTTGCACTTTTGCTTCTTCTTCTTCTTCTTCTTCTCTTTCTTCTTCTTTGTCGTCTTCTTCTACCTTCTTCTTCTTCATCTTCCTTTCATTATGTTTTCCCTTCATTTCCTTTGCCTGTTCTTTTGCTCCTCCACAACTTCTTCAGTCTTGTTGCTTTATACCTTTCTTCTCATGCCCATATTTGGTTCTCTTTACTCATTTTTTCCGTTGCTCATAATAATTTTATCTGATTTCTTCTTCCTCTTTTCATCTTTCTCTGCTTCTTTCTTTTTTCTTTTTCTTTCTCTCCTTATTCTTCTGCATTTTCCCTTTCTTTCGTTCTTTCTGTCTTGTGTAACAGTCCTGAGCACCTGACATATGGTTAGCGAAATGGTGGCTATCTTTGTTTGGTTTTGTTTGGTGGCTTCTGTGGTTGCTTCCTGGCAGATATGAGGGCTGGGGTTTTAGACAGTTATGCTGGAGAACTGGGGGTGGAGGTGAAAAGGTGGAAGATTCAAGAGATGCAATCTCAGTAAGAAAATTGCACTTGCCAAGTGCTTGGAGACAGGAAGGATTACTGTTTGGTGTCGTACAGGGAGAAATAGAACTGGACCCTGATTGGGCCAGTCATGCTGCTTTAAATCTTGGGCTGGAGCCTCAGCTGGACTTGTCATGTTGTTCTGGTGGATGGGTTCAGACTAAAGACAAAACAAAAACAGGAAAGATATGGTAGTCCACCTGGCATGCTCATATAATGCTCTATGCAGGAAAAAGCCACTGCTGTCTTGTCCTCAAACCTAACTTCTCCCCATTGTGTTTTCTTTCCGACAAGATTTGAAGTGAATTAATCAGTTTTGCTGTGTCATTCCGAACGAAGCTTTCTAAAACTCAAAAAGAAAACTTCTGCTGACAGTGCTTTAGTCTGGGTAGTACTTGTAGCGTGTTACATCAAGGACCTGGCCAACAACCAGTCTGGCATAGCAACCGCCTGCCTTAGCACTAAGTACAGATCCTGTTAATAACAATGACCGTCTGTAACGGCAGTGTTGAAAGAACATTTCAGGGACTCCCCAAAGTATTCTCTCTCTCTCTCTCTCTCTCTCTCTCTCTCTCTCTCTCTCTCGCGCGCGCGCGCGCGCGCGCGCGCTCCCTCGCATGCATTCACTTGCTCTTGAAAACCGACACAAGAACTCTCTCTCTCTCTCTCTCTCTCTCTCTCTCTCTCTCACACACACACACACACACACACACACACACACACACACACACACACACACACATACGCGCCGCGCGCGTTAGCGAGCACCCTTCCCTCCCCACCACCCCCTCCTTTACACACACATGGACACACGCTGGCTACATCTATGCATATATTTAATTATTAGATGTCCACTTAAGAAAAAAAAACCTCCGTGCGGAATGTCTGTCAAAACTGGCCACAAGGATGATGCTGACAGAGATTGGACAGGGATATAAACAATATGAGCGGTTTATCTTTTTTTATTTTCTCTATCTTTTGAGGGGTGCGATGGAGGTAAATGGCCGGGGGTTTCGAAATGCCGTATGCTTTCTTTTCGATTTGATGACGTGGATCTGAATGAATAAATAAGCAAATGAATATTGCCAGATTTCGCCATAAATATTCATGCGACTGGGGGTATTGGAAAAGACAGCTTGTCAGTAGAAACCTCTCAGATATTTAATTTTGAAATGATTATGAAAACAAACAGCATTATTGTTTAATTTCCATATTACACACGCACACACAACAATGTGCATGCACACACACACACATATAAGCATACACGTGTGCACGTGTGCGCAACACATATACAAACAAACATGTGCACACACACACACACACACACACACACACACACACACACACACACACACACACACACACACACAATGTTGCTTTTTGTTTACTTTGTAGTCCAGTTAAGCATTTACTTTAAGATTGCGTGCAGGTATGTTGTAGGGATGTTTAGAGGGACATTTATATGCACTTAGATAACCACATTATGCGTATACTTACATAGTCACAGATATTTATGCATCTCTCTCTCTCTCTCTCCTCTCTCTCTCTCTCTCTCTCTCTTCTCTCTCTCTCTCTCTCTCTCTCCCCCTTTCTCTCTCTCTTCGTCTAATATCACAGATTTGAACAGACGTAAAACTGATGTACCACCACCACCACCACTACTACTACTACTACTACTACTACTACTACTACTACAACACACACACACACACACACACACACACACACACACACAAAAGCACACAGGCACATACACAGACACGCGCACAAATGGAGGCAAATGCATGCGCACACAGCTAGCTGTAGCAGGTTTGCAACAGGTGGTCTGAAACCACTACCCCCAAAGCCAGTCATCTGACCCCTTTTCGAATTGGGACAGAAAAAAAATACATTACCACGCGGTCGCAAAACGCATTATAAGCAGTTCTTCACTGGATATTACAGAGGACATGTCCTTAATGCGTTTTTTAGGAAGTTTTTTTTTCGTCGGTGGTGTTGTTTTTTACCTGTCATATGCAAGACGCAGCCACTGAACTCCCTACTGATGGAAATGGGTTGGTCTGGCAGCCAGAGTGTGTGACAGCCATCCGTCTCTGAAGGGCGCCACGACGGCCATCCAATGACGTTGCCCATGTCGCTGATACCGATGATATTTGCCAAGAACGTACCATGGGTGTACCGTTGGACATGATGCTGAATCTGGTGCGTTAACAGGACAGGGCAAGGACGGTTATAGAATTGGAGAATTTTCATAATAATCTATTAGAAATAGGACAGTGAAGACGATACTGTGGAGGTTCATTCTAGTTTCAGATTACTTTAAAAGGCTGTACTCTTTGTGTCATTATTGTGGCATCGATCCGAAAGGCTGAAACAGACAGACACCTGCAGTGTTAGTCTTGAAATTTGAATACTTTTAGATATGCGTCTGTTAAGTGGATTAGAATCGGGTGTGTGGTTTCAATATTCCCATTTGAGCCCATGACATGATCAAGTCAGGGTAGAAGCCAGCCACAAATAAAGGTGTTTGATGGGAATCGAGCTCATGAAGTTACAGCTTGCTAGTCTGCAATCCTAACCAAGGCACTATGGCAGATGATGCTAACGCAAGAGTCAGTAGTTTGCTAACAGTGTGTGTGTGTGTGTGTGTGTGTGTGTGTGTGTGTGTGTGTGTGTGTGGTGTGTGTGTGTGTGAGCGAGCGAGAGAGAGAGAGAGAGAGAGAGAGAGAGAGAGAGAGAGAGAGAGAGAGAGGCTTACTCATGATGGCCATGGCCCCTCAGTAGTGGAAAATGCACGAATAACAAAGTTAATTTGGAGGAGGAAGGATGTCTAACATACATAAAGTATCTAAAATAGAGACCATGAGAAAGACAGAGAAAGAGAGAGAGAGAGAGAGAGAAAGAGAGAGAGTGAGTGAGAGAGATAGAGATAGAGAGAGACAGAGAGGGTTGTGTAGTTGTGTGTGTGTGTGTGTGTGTGTGTGTGAGAGAGAGAGAGAGAGAGAGAGAGAGGGGGGTGCACACGGTCGTGGTAACGTATCTGAGCCCTGACACGTTTGATTTTGTGAAGATAAAAAGAACCAAACATCAAAGTCCCTCGTGGTTAACGGCAGATTTATGTGTAAGGGCAAGAAGGCAGGATGAATGGTTTCCGCAACGGGAAGGTCAGCCAACCAGCAAGCTGTTTCACTCAGCGTGAAGAGATCATCAGGCTTGCTTGTGGCTCCTTGGTTACCTCCCACAGTGGAACGTTTACGGTTGTTCTGTTTCTCTCTTCACACTACGCGATTTTCGATGGATCATACCATAACTTGTGTTTCTTCTTCTTCTTCTGCTAGGGCCTACAATCACTGAGACTACCTATCCAACAATTCTCATCGTTGGCCCACCTCAAACATGATGGATGTTTCCTGTTGTGGCTTACCCTGGGTTTTGTTTCGACCATTCTGATTTCAACACTGTAGCTGGAGACAATTTACGTATGACAGTTATTTTCACTTTCATCGCGTGCATCATGGCTGTTTCTGCGTTCACTTGTACACGACACATACAACACAACACAACACACCACACACACACACACACACACACACACACACACACACACACACACACACACACACACACACCGAGGCGCAGAAGCAAGCTGAGACAAACAGGAGATGTAGAACAGAGAGGAGTCAGAGGGAGAAGCTAACTTCTCGTTCTCAGCTCACGCACAATACCTCCTACATCCATTGTCTTCAGAGTGCAAAAGAAATCGAGACAGACGGGCAAAAGGAAAACCATCGACTGAAATTCTACGAGTCCAATCTTTCTGTAGAAATCTCACCGAGATGCAGATCTGACGGTCCAGCGGCAGATTTACAGCACCCAGGGCAACGGCTTGTGAAACATGGACCTTCCAACACATTTGTCTGTCTGTGTGGGCCCTGGCCGGTGAAGACAGGCGTGTCTTCTGTTCATAGCGACCATCAGATTGGAAACAGCCTTCTTTCTTTCTTTTTTCTTTACTTTCTTTTTGGGTTATGCCCTTTTCACCTTCTTCTTGTTTTCCCCTTTACCCCCATTCTCTTTTCTTTTATTCCGTACCTTCTTCTGTCTTCCTCTTACATACCTTTCTCCTTATTGCTTCTTTGCTTTGTTTTTCTCCACTGCTTATTCCTTCCTACTCTTTTCATCTTTCTTTTTCTTTTCTTCTTCTTTCTTTCTTTCTTTCTTTCTTTCTCTTTCGCATTCTCATTTGTCACAGTCCCACCTGCCATGTGGTCAGTAAAGCTGGTTGCTTTCTTTGTGTGGCTTTGTTTGCTGTTCCCTGTGGTTGCCTCCTGACTGACAGATAAGAGGGGTTCGGAGCGGGAAAAGGGAAAAACACGGCTGGAGATTTTGGGGGTGAAGGTTTCGGTCAAAAAGGTGGAAAGGCCTGGGCGGAAAAGGTGAATATGTTTTCAGGATTCAAGAGATACAATCTCAACAAGGAAGTTCTGCTCACTGTGTGGAGGAAGGAGTGATTCTTGTATAGTGTTCTGCTGGAAGAGATAAGGCTGGATCATGACTGGGCCAGTCATACTACTTCAACACACGAGTTGGAGCCTCAGTTGAGCTTGTCATGTTAATCGGTGGATGACTTGAGACTAGAAAACATGGGAAAGATCTGGCAGTCCACCATGCATGCCGACACCACACAGGAAAAGCCACACAATTTGAAACCTGATTTCTTTCTCTTGTGTTTTAAAAGTGAATCAATCAGTTTTGCTGTGTGATTTTGGAATGCAGCCTACTTCCTAAAGCATCAAAGAAAACCTTCTGTTGGCAGTGCTTTAATCGGGGTAATATTTTCAGCGTGTTACACCAGGGACCATATTGGTACCCAGATCAACAGTCTGGTGTTGCAACCGTCCGCGTAAGCGTTGAGGACAGATCTTGTAATAACAACGACTGTCTGAAATATCGGAGCTGATAGAAGATGTCGGGAACACCCAACAGTAATCTCTCTCTCTCTCTCTCTCTCTCTCTCTCTCTCTCCTCTCTCTTGGTGTGTCTGTCCTCTGTCACACACACACACACACACACACACACACACACACACACACACACACACACACACACACACGAGGCATGCACGCACGTGCATCCCGACACACACACACACACACACACACACACACACACACACACACACACACACACACACACACACACACACACCACACACACTCACACACACACACTCATATGGGAGCAAGGTATGAAAGGTAACAGGGTTTGACACTTTTCCTAATGATCCGTCAGGACTATGATGATAAAGATGATACTGTGGAGTCCATTTCAGTTTGAGACTACTATAGAAAGGTTGCACTCTTCGTGGCATATCGCGGCATCAACACGAAAGCCCGAAAGTGACAGACACCTGCACTGTTAATTCTGAAATTTGAACACTTGCAGAAACGCTTCCGATGAGTCGATAAATCTTGGCTTTGTGGCCTTAGTCTTCCCAGTTAAGCCTGTGGCACAATCACACTCAGGGCAGGAGGAACCAGCCCACAAGTAATAGCCGTTGATGGGAATCGAACCGACAACCTCCCAGTTTGCTAGTCTGTCATCCTCACCGAGACATCATGGCGGATGACGATAACGCAAGAGAGAGAGAGGAGAGAGAGAGAGAGAGAGAGAGAGAGAGAGAGAGAGAGAGAGAGAGAGAGAGAGAGAGAGAGAGAGAATTTCATTAGTACGATTGCTTCGGATACCAAATACTCCTTCAAAAACATGCTGTATGAGTTTGTTTCCTGAAAATAGCTTTACCAGAACGCCAATTTTTTTTCAGACAACATTTTTACTCAAAGTATGCATAAACACGTCAATGTCAACCAGCAGTCATGAAAGAAATGTTCATCATAATGGACATATCACCACCACATATGGCGCGGACAGACGACAGCCGAGTGTTCCAGTGGAGCGGGGCACACAAAAGCAAACTAATTCTGGAGAACTGTCTGAGATATACCATGGAGCAGATCAGGGTCTGACAAGCATCAATCGCTCTGAACACCATTCCTAAAGGCCCCCTGGAGGATCTGTAGAAGACAGCAGACTTCATTCCAGATGCTGGAATGGACATCTAAGGGGAATGAACACGAGAAAGAATGACTATACTGTCAACACACGTTGCTTTCTTTAACTTTCATTTTGTTTAGTAGGATGCTTGGAGGGCAGCTAGATATCATACAATATTGTATAGTGTTATATTCCTGACATAGTTTCCCTTATAGTTTCCTTCGCTTTGGAATATGCTGATCTATTGGTAGCAAAACCAAACTTTCTAAGCCTATATAAACAAGGTTTTTTTTTAAGCAGCTGGTAGGTACAACCTTTTTGAAATGTTATAGTACTGAAGAAAACAGAGCTACGTCACGTATTTTGCTGGGGATCCCCCCCCCTCCCCCCCCCCCCCCCCCCAGGATTTGTTTTGTTTAAATGTATGCTTAAAAACCTGTCCGGAAATTTCATGTAATCATATTAAGCCTTAAGGAGCTTTCTGTTCTACGATTTCAGTCATAAGACTTTTGGTTTCTAAGTCGGGGTATTATACTTCCCGCCTAATGTGCGTACAGGGAATTTGGAGCTGGATCATATCAGTCACCTTCAATACTGTTTACCTTGGATGCTCAGCGTGCAACTTACTTCGTTCTTTTAACAATGTCTTCTCTCTAACAATTTTACCAGCCCGTTTATCTTCTACCTACTTCACCATTCTATTGCTTTAGAAGTGTATATCTCATATTTTTTCTCAAAAAAGGAAGACGAAAACAACTATTTGTTTATCCATTTTAAGTCCTTTACTGTGCATTCAATTTGAGGCTTAACGCGCAAGGATATTTACAGATTTAACTTGTCTTCTTTATCTCCGAGAAATAAAGGCCATTCGTTTTGTTTTTACCTGATCGTTCATCCTGATTTTTAAATGTGGGTTTTATTTCCCTCAATATGACTGCTCCTTACTGTAACTGCTCAATGACAAAGACAAAGGTACCAGAGAAAAAAAACGAACCGCATCCAATTTGATTTTCATGGACTGATTTATAGATTACACTGTTTAACCCTGTTGCTACCATTTTGACAGCAACTTATAATCAGTACTCAAAAACAAAAAAAAATCACTATTAATCTAAATTATCACTTTCCAGCTCTTTCTCTTCGTGTCTTAAAGCTAACAGTCCTTATGTTTGAAAGTGTAGTACGCTATAACGAATCCTATCTACGAATCATATCTAGAAATGATTTTGTTAAGAGTTGGTCCATATTGTTAAAAAAAGAAACCTTCAGAAATTCTATGGTAACTCCATCACTTCCATGTGTCAACGTTCTTCATCTGTTTCAAAGTTCCTCTCGGTTCATTCAGAGTGACTATGCATGCACTCTGAGTAACGTCTGTGTCTTCTAGAAGTAGAATATATCATTTGTACAAAAATAATCAGTTGTTCATCGAAAAAAAATCTCACTATAAACACCACCACACACACACACACACACACACACACACACACACACACACCACGCGCGCGCGCGCGCTCAAGTAAAAGTATACCCCAAGTGCGCGTTCCCTGTTCCACATTCTCACCCTTGTCGGGTACTGCACAGTCCCTTCCCTCTCTCTCTTACTTCTTCACACACCCGGGGATGGAGGGATGAAGGGTAAGGAAGGGGGTCGGGGTACAAAATAAGAAACACAACGTTGCACTTTACACATGCAGACTAATGTTGACTTGTCAGTTTGACGAACGAAGCAATAAATGACATAGCAGTTGCCGCCTTTAGGATTTTTCCAGTGGATCATAGAGCGTGGTACTCCAGCCATGACACCCACTGTGCGACATCCATATTGGATGAGAACGGTTTCCGCGCCCCAAGAATTCTCTGCACTGGCTAGAAGCTATGAAATTGGAGGCTTTGATGATGATTTAATGGAAAAAAATCAATCCCAAAAGCTTTCAGTTGAATGTTAGCGGCTTTCCATCTTATCTAATATTGTCGACACCCCACCCTCTCTCTCTCTCTCTCTCTCTCTCTCTCTCTTCTCAAAACCTGATACACCTGTAACAGCCCATTCTTACCCCCCCCCCCCCCTCTGGAACTTACCCCGGGGTAAGTCTGGGCTAGCCTGCTTTTACCCTCGGGGTCATTCCAGGACTAGCTGGAACTTACACCCGCCCCCCCCCCCCCCCCCCACTTAGTTGGAACTGACTCCCCAGTCATCTACATTGTACAAGGTACACAGGCACTCAGGAAACACTAATTAGCTGTAAAAATAGTTAAAATCTCTGATATACATTAAAGTGACCAATGGTCAGTGACACTGACCACTGGTTGTCTGCACTGTACAAGGTATACAAACGCTCATGAGACACTGATTAACTGTAAAATAGTCGAAATATCTGATTTACGTCATAGTGACCAGTGGTCAGTGGCACTGGCCACCAGTCGTCTGCATTGTACAAGGTACACAGGTACTCGAGAGACTATAATTAGCTGTGAAATAGTTAAAATCTCCGATTTACGTCATAATGACCAGTAGTCAGTGGCACTGACCGTAAGTAATCTACATTGTACAAGGTACACAAGCACTCGGAAACACTAATTAGCTTTTAAATAGTTACAATCTCCGATTTACGTCATAATGACCAGTGGTCAGTGGCACTGACCACTAGTCATCTGCATTGTACAAGCTAAGGTACACAGGTACTCAAGAGACTCTAAATAGCTGTAAAATAGTTCAAAGAGGCAAACCGGGATGAAGCAACAACGGTACTTGGTCACAAGGACACGTGGTCACAACGACATTTTGTCACAACTGCGTTGGTCACATTGGCACTTTGTCACATTGGCATGTAGCCGTCTTTCTTTCCCACGCATGCACGGGCGTACTCACACACCCGAATACTGACCCACGCGTGTAAGCTAGCGCGAGAAATGTTAATACATATCTGTTAGTGAACCAGGGTGTGTGTGTGGGGGAGGGGGTGGGTAAGTAGGAGGTCCATCTATTGAGAAGAGTCTAGAACTACACTTTGTCTAAACCCAACTGACTGTATATAGGAAATGGGAGAGGGGGTGTAAATATGCAGGCTAACACATTTTTTTTTCAAGGCGGGTGTGCGTGTTGGGAAAAGGCAGAGGAAAACCCTGAATAACCCTGTCTTGTTTGAAGGGTGGGGTGGGGTGGAGGAAGATTCCAAATAGTCCTAGATTGACCCTTGGGGGGGGGGGGGGGGTAAATCCAGGCTAGCCCAAACTTACCCCGGGGGGGGGGGGGGGGGGGGGGGTATGTTCCAACTAGGGGGAGGGGGTAAGTTCTAGCTAGTCCTAGAATGACCCCCGGGGGTAAAAGCAGGCTAGCCCAGACTTACCCCGGGTAAGTTCCAGAGGGAGGTAAGAACAGGCTGTTACACCGGTAATGAAATCACCACGATATCTTAATATCTAGCTCCTGAGCAACAGTAGGAAAACGGGTTTTCAGACGTGTGTGTGTGTGTGTGTGTGTGTGTGTGTGTGTGTGTGTGTGTGTGTGTGTGTGGTGCGTGCGTGCGTGCGTGCGTGCGTGGTGTGTGTGTGTGTGTGTGTATACAGCCAAAGTTATGTTTTTGTGCTTATGTGTACGTTCGTGTGTGCATACACACTGGATTTATATGTACGCGTGTACTTGTATGTCCGTTTAAACCACTTCGGCGTGCCTGAGAGCATGTGAAGTTCATCTTTATGAATACATAGGAGTGTGTAAACGCACACATGCGCACCCGATTTTTCAAACAGGAGTCTGCCGGTTTAAAAGGAGGAGGGAGGCTTTCCACAAGGAACCCCCCCCCCCCTCACACACACACACAGACACACACACACACACACACACACAGCGTTGCACAATGATGGATACTTTGATCGAAGACAACAGCGCCCAAAGTGAGGCAGAAGAATGCCTCTTTGGCTCTGTATCTCCATCATGGAAGCCGACTAACAACACACGGATGGCATCATTCGCGTCTTGCTGTCTCTTCTCTCGGATTATGATGGTGTTTTGATGTGCCACAGGAATCTGTACCCCATCCCACCCCCTCACTATCCCCCTTCCCTCCCATCTCTTATCTCCTTCTCATCCTCTCCTCCCGTCCGCCCCCCCCCTCATTTCGTCCCCTCCATTCTGTCCAGCCCCCCCCCTCCTCCTCCATTTCGTCCCCTCCATTCTGTCCAGCCCCCCCTCCACATTTCGTCCCCTCCATTCTGTCCAGCCCCCCCCCTCCATTTCGTCCCCTCCATTACTGTCCAGCCCCCCCCCCCCATTTCGTCCCCTCCATTTAGTCCAGCCCAGCCCCCCCTCCATTTCGTCCCCTCCATTCTGTCCAGCCCCCCCCCCCCCATTTCGTCCCCTCCATTCTGTCCAGCCCCACCCCCCCCCCCCCCCCCCATTTCGTCCCCTCCATTCTGTCCAGCCCCCCCCCCCCCCCCCCATTTCGTCCCCTCCATTCTGTCCAGCCCCCCCCCCCTCCATTTCGTCCCCTCCATTCTGTCCAGCCCCCCCATTCCTCCATTCTCCCCCCCCATCGTCCCCTCCATTCTGTCCAGCCCCCCCCTCCCATTTCGTCCCCTCCATTCTGTCCAGCCCCCCCCCCCCATCCCTCCATTTCTCCCCATTCGATCTCTGTCCAGCCCCCCCCCCCCCCCACTTTCGTCCCCTCCATTCTGTCCAGCCCCCCCCCCCCCATTTCGTCCCCTCCATTCTGTCCAGCCCCCCCCCCCCATTTCGTCCCCTCCATTCTGTCCAGCCCCCCCCCCCCCTCCATTTCGTCCCCTCCATTCTGTCCAGCCCCCCCCCCCCCCCCCCATTTCGTCCCCTCCATTCTGTCCAGCCCCACCCTCCATTTCGTCCCCTCCATTCTGTCCAGCCCCCCCCCCCCCCTATTTCGTCCCCTCCATTCTGTCCAGCCCCCCCCCCCCCCTCCATTTCGTCCCCTCCATTCTGTCCAGCCCCCCCCCTCCATTTCGTCCCCTCCATTCTGTCCAGCCCCCCCCCCCTCCATTTCGTCCCCTCCATTCTGTCCAGCCCCCCCCCTCCATTTCGTCCCCTCCATTCTGTCCAGCCCCCCCCCCCCTCCATTTCGTCCCCTCCATTCTGTCCAGCCCCGCCCCCCTCCATTTCGTCCCCTCCATTCTGTCCAGCCCCCCCCCCCCCATTTCGTCCCCTCCATTTGTCCAGCCCCCGCCTCCATTTCGTCCCCTCCATTCTGTCCAGCCCCCGCCTCCATTTCGTCCCCTCCATTCTGTCCAGCCCCTCCCCCCTCCATTTCGTCCCCTCCATTCTGTCCAGCCCCCCCCCCATTTCGTCCCCTCCATTCTGTCCACCCCCCCCCCCCCCCTCCATTTGGTCCCCTCCATTCTGTCCAGCCCCCGC
The DNA here is from genome assembly GCA_033310375.1 of Conus canariensis. Lineage (NCBI taxonomy): Eukaryota > Metazoa > Mollusca > Gastropoda > Neogastropoda > Conidae > Conus > Conus canariensis. Next base: position 5,112,289 of record CM065723.1, on the reverse strand, counting down.
CCCCCCCCCCATGTTCGTCCCCTCCATTCTGTCCAGCCCCCCCCCCCCCTCCATTTGTCCCCTCCATTCTGTCCAGCCCCCCCCCCCCCCCCCCATTTCGTCCCCTCCATTCTGTCCAGCCCCCCCCCCCCTCCATTTCGTCCCCTCCATTCTGTCCAGCCCCCCCCCCCCCTCCATTTCGTCCCCTCCATTCTGTCCAGCCCCCCCCCCCCCCATTTCGTCCCCTCCATTCTGTCCAGCCCCCCCCCCCCCCATTTCGTCCCCTCCATTTTGTCCAGCCCCCGCCCCCCCCCCCCCCCCCCATTTCGTCCCCTCCATTCTGTCGAGCCCCCCCCCCCCCATTTCGTCCCCTCCATTATGTCCAGCCCCCCCATTTCGTCCCCTCCATTCTGTCCAGCCCCCCCCCCCCCCATTTCGTCCCCTCCATTCTGTCCAGCCCCCCCCCCTCCATTTCGTCCCCTCCATTCTGTCCAGCCCCCGCCCCCCCCCCCCCTCCATTTCGTCCCCTCCATTCTGTCCAGCCCCCCCCCCCGCCCCCCTCCATTTCGTCCCCTCCATTCTGTCCATCCCCCCCCCCCCCATTTCGTCCCCTCCATTCTGTCCAGCCCCCCCCCCCCCCATTTCGTCCCCTCCATTCTGTCCAGCCCCCGCCCCCCCCCCCCCATTTCGTCCCCTCCATTCTGTCCAGCCCCCCCTCCATTTCGTCCCCTCCATTCTGTCCAGCCCCCCCCCCCCTCCATTTCGTCCCCTTCATTCTGTCCAGCCCCCCCCCCCCTCCATTTCGTACCCTCCATTCTGTCCAGCCCCCGCCCCCACCCCCCATTTCGTCCCCTCCATTCTGTCCAGCCCCCCCCCCCCTCCATTTTGTCCCCTCCATTCTGTCCAGCCCCCGCCCCCCCCCCCCCACCCTCCATTTCGTCCCCTCCATTCTGTCCAGCCCCCGCCCCTCCCTCCTCTTGATCTCCCGCCCCTTCTCTCCTCTCGTCCTTGTAGTGCCATTGTTACAACCAACGGTTGAGGACGCAGAAGAGAGAGAGAGAGAGAGAGAGAGAGAGAGAGAGAGAGAGACAGACAGACAGACAGACAGACAGACAGAGACAGAGACAGAGAGAGAGACAGGCAGATAGAAAGAGAGAGAGAGAGAGAGAGAGAGACAGAGACAGAGACAGAGGCAGAGAGAGAGAGGCAGATAGAAAGAGAGATAGAGAGAGTGAGTGAGAGAGAGAGAGAAAGAGAGAGAGAGACAGACAGAGACAGAGAGAGAGAGAGGCAGATAGAGAGAGAGAGACAGACAGACAGACAGACAGAGAGAGAGAGACAGAGAGAGAGAGGCAGATAGAAAGAGAGAGAGAGAGAGAGAGAGAGAGAGAGAGAGAGAGAGAGAGAGAGAGATTCAGATTCAGATCTTTATTCTGTTAGGCCATAGCCCCTCAGAAGGGGATACAATAATTGAGATAATATTCTAATATCAATGCGACAAGTAAAACAAACAAAAAACAAGTTCACAACGTTCACATTGTTACAAGTTTTAAGCCTGCGATGCATCAACGCTTATACTGCTTATTGTTATACACTTAAACAAATATATGTAACCATATTAAACGAAATTCAAGCATTTGATGATAAAAAGAACCTAGGCTGTAAGAAATTTTCGAATCATAAATGCTTTGCACAAAAACAGAGCAAACCGCTTTACAAGTGTTTCATTTTTTGAAGTCATTAGCATAATCAGCTTGAAGATACATGGTTGTCTATAGTATTTTTCTGGAATAAACTCTTGCCTAATACAATAAAGTTCCTGGCACGAAAATACAAAATGAACTTCATTATCAAAACCCTCGTGACATAATGGGCAAAGGAGATGATCATCACTGAGTTCTCTATAACGATTAAAATGACTACTTATTTCTGTGATACCAAATCTAAATTTTGTTAAGATGTATCTCAAATGTTTGTCTAAGTTTATAGACAAATACAATGGCAATCTATGCTCTGCGTTTAACATACGATAGATATCATATCTGTCACTTTCCTGAACATGAGAATGCCAGCTTTGCCATCGACAATCTATTAATCTCTGACGAAATTCACGGATAAAACCACGTATGTCCCCAACACCCTGACTTTCCCATACAAAGCCAAATCCATATTCATACAATTTTAATCTTACCCTCGAAGCCCAATTTGTCTTGCCTTTGGCATCAAACTCAACTAACATATTGTAAGCTCTATGGGGTAATCTATGTGACTGCATTCTTGTTAACTTTAACCAATACCGAATGGAGCTGACTATAGAAACTAAATATATAGGATACCTATTTGTCTCCCCGTAGACTAAATCATTAGGCGTATATATAGATACTCCCAAAAACTTCTTCAGTGCATATAAATGTAGCTTCTCCACCTCATAAGCAGAGCTGCTGATACCCCACAGTTCAGCACCATATTGCACAATTGGTTGAATTTGAGAATCAAACAATTTTAAAAATAGTGCTAAAGAATTGTTGTTCAATATTGTCAGCTTTTTCATGATACACAATAAGGCGTATTTAGCTCTGCTCACAAGATCTTTACAAGCAAATGTAAAGCTCAGGCGTGTTGAAAAGAATATACCCAAATATTTGTAAACATTTACTACTGGCATGATATTTCCGTTATAACTCCATCTTTCCCTAACAGCAAGATAACCTCCTTTTCTAAAGACTATTATGTTACTTTTTGTCATGTTTACATTTAATTGAAGTGATACAGCAGCTCTTTCTAGACTGTTCAGCTGTGTTTGCAGGCCAACAATAGTTTCAGATAACAATACCACATCATCAGCTAATAGCAGAATAAATATTTCTAAGACATCATTTACAAACCGCACGCCATGTCTTCCAGAATTAATAACTTCCAACGTTAATTCATTAATGAATAATGAGAACAAAATAGGGCTGCAAACATCTCCTTGTTTTACCCCGGATGTACAGTATATATAATCTGTAAGAGATCCTCCACATCGCACTCTTGCTTTTACACAGTCATACATGCTGATAATGGACTTATACAATTTACCATGAACACCATTCTTGAGCAAAATCGGCCAAAGGATACTTCTATTTACAGAATCAAATGCTTTCTCAAAATCTATAAAGGCTACATATAATTTACGATTCAATCCAAACTGTTTTTCAACAAACGACATCAAAGTGAACATATGATCAACTGTTGAATAATTCTGTTTAAACCCTGCTTGAAATTCACCAGTTAAGTTATTTTCTTCTACCCATTCCTGAAGTCTTCTATTAAGGACAGTGCTGTATAATTTACTGCATATATTGCTCAAAGATATTCCACGATAATTGTTTGGATTATTAGCATCAGCTTTTTTATACAATGGAAGGATAATTGACTCCGACCAAATTTCTGGAAAAAGACCCCTGTCAAACAAAGCAGTAAAGAAATTCTTTAGAAAACAAACAACCAGTTCAGATTTGCAAGCATATTTAACTATCTCTCCAATTATCCCGTCAGGGCCTGCAGCTTTGGCATTTTTTAATTTTCTTAATGCCAACATGATTTCTTCATTTGAGATTGGACGATTTAAAGGACAGTTACCACTATCGTTGCCAGCACTTTCGCCATCACTACAAGGTTGTGCTAATAAATTACCAACATCTTCATTTCTTTCAAGCAGTCCTTTAAAATGTTCAAACCAGTTCTCCAAAGTAATATTATTCAAAGGTTGTTTCTTACCACCTCTAATCTTCTGTACTGTGTTCCAGAAATCTTTCTGAGAGTTTACAGACGCTACTAATTTTTCTAACAATCCTCTGTTAAAATCCCTTTCTTTCGTTTTCAAAAGTTGTTTGTATTCCCGCCTAGCATTACAATACAAAACTCGATCCGTTGAAAGTTTACTACGATTTGACTTACTTAGTAATCTCCTAGCGTTCCTTTTACTTTGGCGACACTCAGTGTCATACCAATCATCACATTCCCTACGACCATTTATATTTATCCGCTTTGTCATACATTTTGCAGCATCTTTTAAACAAGAATTAAAAGTACTGAGTGCGTCATTTACATTTACATCAATTAGTCTAATAGCCATTTCGACTCTCTGCTGGATCTCAGATGAACACATCATGTCTGTAAAGTGATCTTTATAATTTTCATTCCAAACAAACTTTTCCACAAAATTGTTAATATTCTTGTCTTTGGGTTGATTTAATCGATTATTGTTAACATTAATCGTCAAAACAATAGGCATATGGTCAGACTCAATACGTTCATATACATGAAGTACACAGACGTCAGAAACACTAGCAAACATATTCCTTGACATTAAAAAATAATCATCAACACTATTTCCACTTTCAGATACATACGTGTAGCGACCTTCCTGGTCGCCCTCACACATACCATTCAAAATACATAAGTATAGACTTGTACACATATCAAGCAACATTTTGCCGTAATTATTAAGTTTTTTATCCTCAGAATTTCTGTCAGTGTATAATGGGCCGCTAGAATGCTGTTTACCAAAATCTAAGATATTTTCACCAAAATCCTTTGAAAAATTTGCAGTTCTGGCATTGAGATCACCACTAATCAATGCAAACACGTCATCACAAGAAAGCATACAGTCATATATAAATTCAGACAATAAACTTATTCCATTTTCAAGATTGAAGTGCAAGTAATATGGTGAATCCACAGGAGGCACATATGCACACACATATAATACATTTTTAATGGTACCAAACACAGATTTGTCAATTATAAACGCAAAGAAATTATCCGACTGAATATTCAAGAGTTTTACAAATGAGCAAAGCTCCTTTCTTATCAGACACAACAAACCACCCGAGTGTCTACCACGAGCTGAGAGCTTTATAGCTGGTTTACAATAAACTTCATAATCAGAAAATACAGAAGAGTGAAAATCTTCCACAAAAGTTTCAACCAAAGAAATAACATCAAACGTACGAACAAACGAGACAAAATCATTGTCGCGTAGTTTTGAAATTAACCCGTTAACATTCCAGTGTAAAAAGGTGAACGATTTAGAATCAATATTCAAAAACTCGTTTTCATTCGAACTGTGCACAATGGCCGAGGGGGACAATCATGTGCAATTTCAGACACACAACACATATCAGATTGTAACACACATTCATAGCTTTCGTTTTGTGTTGAAGGGGAAGCTGAACTAACGTCAGAAAACAACACGCTGTCAAAGACATCACGCTCTGCACGTGCTACCCCAGTGTCACCTATACTGCCACACAGCGAGGCAAGGACCGGTGTTACACTAGTGTGTGTTCCCTTTAACCATGGTTTATTTTTACACGAGCATTTGGGCCGGCCGACACATTATTTCATTTTTACAAGCTCGTCGTTTCCATTTACAGTGAATTTATTGCCATCGATTAGGAGATGGTCGAAAATCATAGTGGCCCGCTTACCCTCGCTCCTAGCTTTTTTCACATGGGGTGTCAACCTCCTCCTAATCTCTCTCACACGAACAGAAAAGTCTTCACCAACAAAAATATTTGTTCCCCGGAGTTTGCCCTTAGCCTTCAACACTTCTACTTTCTGTTTATAAAACACGAATCTCGCTATGATGGGCGAGTCACGTTTGGGGTTTAGTCTATGCACCCTATCGAATTCAGTTTCTTGGGCAAGTTCCAACTGGTCAGTTATTAACTCTTTTAACACACTTTCACAGTCAATGTTGGTTTCATTGTCGTTCCTTGGTATACCATAGAAGATCAGATTGTTCCTTTTCGACCTGCCCTCGAGGTCGTCTGTTTTCCGCTCCAGGTCCTCGATCTTCTTAGTCAGGTCGTCGTTTTGTCTCCTAAGGTCTTCATTCTGTTGCTGCAGTCCGCTGATCTCCCTCGTAGCCTTCGGAATTCGTCTTGCATCGCCGTACACTCTTCTCGTAGAGTATGGAGCTCCGACTTCAACTCTCCGAAGCGATTGTCCATTCTGGTACTCATTGACTGCATCATGTCCATGAGGTCAGACATGCTGGGTTCTTTCGTTGTGTCTCTTTGGCTCGCACCTATGGGATTGCCCGGTCCCTCCATACTGGTCCTGGCACCACTGTTCAGGCGAGCCTGTCTCGTGCTACCTTTACCCAGAGTTGTTGGTCCCGGGTTACTCTCCACATCTCCACACCGAAGAAGAAAACTGCCCCAGAAGAAGTACGTGAGGACCAGTCCGAACACTACACCGTCCGTTCTCCTCTTCAGTTTCAGAATGGCGGCACGCATGGCTAATTTCTGCTTCGCTCGCTTCAACATAAACAACTGGAACACTGCGATGAAACAGCCACAAACTGCCCTAAATTCCAGTGCTGCAGACGGCATGGTTCCTTGCAAAGCAGTAGGCAAACTTTCAGTCCATAAATCACAGTGTAGTCGTCTTGATTGTCTATTAATTGCAGGAGTCAAACCACGGTGACCTCACGCGAATGCAACAGTTCACGACCCCCCGAGGGGAGAGAGAGAGAGAGAGAGAGAGAGAGAGAGAGAACAGACAGACACATGTTTTTATTCGTGAAAAGTATATGTCGACAAAGAAAAACAACATAAATCACTTATGCAAGCTTTTGAAAAGAGAAGGGTTTCAAAGTCTTGTTCACCCTCTTGGCCCACCGAGACATGGAAACCCTGCAGCTTGCGTGCATTGAATATAGTATACAAATAACACAATGTAATTGGTTTATCACCTGTAGGATGGTTCGCTGAATCAGAGGACAGACCTGTCGTTGGCATCCTATGTGGAGGCATTGGCAAGGGCGCATGCCTTATCTTTAATAGGATGGGAGGAGTCAATGATAAATCTGAAGCAAAGACCACTGGTCTATGACATGCTTAGCAACCGCCCAGAATAGATATGGGACAAAGAAAGGATCAACGATGACTAATATTTCTCCAGGTTAAGATATTTTATAAAAGGTTTAATTATTTTCTTGTCAGTGAAGTTTTCCCCTGTTACACTAAGGATGCACGCTGAGAGGGGGCACAGATACAGTTTGTTGTTGTTGTTGTTGTATGTCAACATGAGTCACAAAGTTGCAAAGATTTTGCGGCTTGTTGAGGCTAAAACCAGGAAAGAGAACTGTAAATAGGTCTGTGAGGTCCAGGAAATGTTGTTGTTGTTGCAAAAACGGAGTTTTGTGTGGCACCATTTGTGGCCAGCTTTTAAAATAAAAAGTATTTGTGGGTCTGTGAGGCCCTGATTAATATGTTCATCTTGGAACGTGCGTGGTTATGACAAACCTCGGCAGAAAGTGTTTAATGTAGGCAATGAAAACACTTAGTTGTAATTATAATGTAGGCAATGAAAACACTTAGTTGTAATTATAATGTAGGCAATCAAAGCATTTAGTTGTAATTAAAAGAGGGAACTCTTCTGTTTGTCTGAATGGTTGAATACCTATGTTGTGCAAGCAACATCTTTTTGTGTGTGTGCATGCGCGCGCGCGCGTGTGACACAGTGAGAGAGATAGATAGATAGATAGACAGAGAGAGAGAGAGAGAGAGAGAGAGACAGACAGACAGACAGACAGACAGACAGACATAGACAGACAGACAGACAGACAGATCGACAAACAGACTGACAGACAGAACAACAGAGAGAGAGAGAGAGAGAGAGAGAGAGAGAGAGAGAGAGAGAGAGAGAGAGAGAGGAGGAGAGAGAAACGCATCCAAGCCCTGATGGCTCTAGTTTCCTGAAATTCGGTGAACTAAACATCAAACATCCCTGCTGGTTAACCGCAGACTGGTGCTCTGGTGGGATAAAGAGTTCCTGTGAATGGGAGACCAAGGAACCGACAGCCTGTTTCCCTTTGTGTGAAGAGACCATCAAACATGCTTCTTGATCCTCTCATACCTTCTACAGCACAATTTATATGGCTACCACTGAGACTACTTATGCCAACGTTCTCATTCTTGCCTCGCCAAGAACTTGATGGAGTTTTACTACATTGGCTTAGCCTGGGTTTTGTTTCGACTGGGCTGACTTTAACACTGAAGCTGGTGACGACTTAGATACTAGACTCATTTTCGCTGTCATTTTGCTAGGTACGCATGCTTTAATGCCCGTTTGCGTGCTGTGTCCTCTCTCTCTCTCTGTCTCTGTCTCTGTCTGTCTGTCTGTCTCTCTCTCTCTCTCTCTCTCTCTCTCTCTCTCTCTCTCTCCCACACACACACACACACACACAAACATACACACACATGCACTTTACTTTCAGACTAATCACGGTTTTCACTGACAACACATCCATTAACACACCAACTAACACACACACACACACACCACACACACACACACACACACTCGCAGACACAAACACGGCTGAAAAAATAGGACAGGCAGAACAACAGATAAGACATATAACAACAAAAAGAGATGGCTTAACTTTCTATACTCTGCTCACGCACAACGATCTATACATCCATTTCCCTCCATGTGGAAAAAAAGAGACAAAGACATAGGGGGAAAACCCCTCGACTGAAATTTTACGAGTCCAATCTTTCTGTAGAAACCTCACCGAGGATGCTGGCAGATGCAGATCTGACGGTCCAGCGGTAGATTTACAGCACCCATGGCAACGGCTTGTATAACACGGACCTTGCAACACATTTGTCTGTCTGTGTGGGCCCTGGCCGGTGAAGACAGGCGTGTGTTCCGTTCATAGCGACCATCAGATTGGAAACAGCAGTCTTCTTTCTTTCTTTTCCTTTCTAGTTTCAAGCGCATTTAACACGCTTCTGTTACTTGTTGTTAATGTTCTTTCGCTTCTTCTTTTCTTTCTTCTTTCGTTCTTTTTTATCTCCTCCTCCTCATTCTTTTTTTGTTGTCTTTCTCTTCCTCTTGTCCTTTCTTCCCCTTCCCTGTTTTTTGTGCCCTCTACTTTTGTCCTGTCTTCCTCTCTGCTTTTATTCCTTTCTCCTTCGTCTCTTCATTCTTTGTCTGTATTATTTTTGCCTTTTTCCTTTTCCGCTTTCCCCCTCTTCTTCCTCGACTTCTTTCTTCCACTGTTTGCCCTTCTCCTCCCTTTCTCGGGTGGTACCAGAGCCAGCTCCTGACTGTCGCACCAGAAAATAGGTAGTGGACTCGAAAGATATTTTTTAGTTGCTTCGATTCGTTTTCAAAACATCGTCAAGAGACTCTTATCAGACTTTGTTTTAGTCTGCAGATCTATTCCAAGTCCCACCTTCAAACTTTTATGCAAGTCATTGTGGGCAGAACATTGCCCAAATATCAAGTGTGTAACATCTTAGTGATGTTACCTTTCTGCATATAAGTTTTGAATGTGAGTTAATGAAGTCTTTGTCATGTGAGATTCTGCCATCTACAGGCAGTGCGCCATCTACAGGTATTATCTGTCTAGAAACACTATGTCGTCTAGAGAAATTATGCCATCAACAGATATTGTGGCATCTACAGATATTATGCCAGCTACAGATACGCCATCAACAGATATCGTGCCATCTACAAATACTATGCCGTTTACATATATGCCATCAACAGAACTTGTGCCATCTGCAGATACTAGGAATGGTGATTTTTTAAATTTCCTTTTGGATTAGTTATCAGTTGACTCTTAGAAAATCAACGAATGATATTTAGCCAAGCCTAGTAAGTAATACTTTAAATCTCTGCACATATTCATCTTTGAATCCTCGCTGCGTGTGTCATTTGTTCCTCATACACACTTCCAGCTGTTCTTCTGACCTCTCTCTCTCTCTCTCTCTCTCTCTCTCTCTCTCTCTCTCTCTCTCTCTCTCCTCCCCCCCCCCCCCCCATCCGCCAACCACCTCTTTTATGATAACATTCTGACCTTGCGAACGGTTTCTTAATTAAATGTCTACAGTCACCAATATGTTTGAGAGGACATTAAATAGCATTCCTTCCTCCCCTTTTCCCCCTGCGCACCCACCCCACCCCATTGTCCCCTCTCTCACTTTCTCTCTCAGCACACATACACACACATTGTGTGCACGCATGCGTAACACACACACACACACACACACACACACACACACACACACACACCAACGCGCGCGCGCAAGCATGTACACACACACACACACACACACACACACACACACACACACACACACACACACATGCATGTACATGCATGTATGTACACAAAATACACATACACGCCACATCCTTCTGCATTTGTTCCACACACGCACTCACACAGCCCATGCACGCTATCCTTCACTCACGCACACATGTGTTGACCTGTCACTTTGATGGATGGCACATTCATGACAACCCAATCACTGCCATTCGCACATTTCCTCAGCGCGAGTTTAGTGTGGTACTCCAGCCATGACGCCCACTGTGCGACATCTATATTGGATGAGAACGGTTTCCGTGCTCCCAGAAGTCTATGCGCTGACCGGAAGCCGTAAATATCATCTGCTGCACAGAAAATCCATCCGAAAGTGCTTTTTTTTTTCCTTAAGTGGTTTTGTTCCTTCTCTAATATTCTCCACACATCAACCTTTTTCTCTCCTTTTTCTCCTGTCTGTCTGTCTGTCTGTCTGTCTGTCTGTCTGTCTTCTCTCTCTCTCTCTCTCTCTCTCTCTCTCTCTCTCTCTTTTCTGTCTCTCTCCCCTTCTTCTTCTTCTTCTTCGTTTTCTTTTTTCCTCTCCTGTCTTATTCTGTTTTCGTTCGTCTTTTGTTCCTGTCTGTTTGCCTGCTGGCATGCCAGCCTGCCCACCTCTCTCTCTCTATCTCTCTCTCAGTTCTCTCTCTCTCTCTGTCTCTCTCCATGCTCTCTCTGTCTGTCTGTCTCTTTTTCTCTCCTTGTCTCTCTCCCTGTCTCTCCACCCCCTTCTCTCTCTCCTTCTCTATATCTGTCTCTCTCTGTCCCTCCCTCTCCCCCCTCTCTCTCTCCTCATTCCACCAAACTGAAGCTAAGGAAGACAGCCAGGGCAAAGACCAAAAACCGTTGTTGTCACTGTCTCCCTACCTCCAGAGAGCCCGCTGTCCTTGATGAAATCGGCAGGAGAACTCCATACAGTTCTTGTCACTGTCCCCCTACCTCCAGACAGCCCGCTGTCCTTGATTAGATCGGCAGAACTCCATACAAGAAGAGACGAGGGAAAAAAAGAACAGTGATCGGAATGATAACAGCAGCTCTCTCCACAAGCCTGTCTGTTGTCGCTGCGGAGTGGAAGAACTTGAGGAATCTCAACATCCCCATGCTCTTTCCCTCTGTACCTTCTTTACCCCTGTTGTGTCTGCGTTACTGCGATGCCCACTGATGCCAGAATTTTGAAACTGAACAGGGATTTGGTTTATTTCTGTTTAGTGAATGGCAAAGAACGTCCACCAGAGGTCTTTGCTAGAGCGGCGAGGGAATGAAGAAAAACAAAGTTGTAGGGAAAATGAATCGATGAAGCTTAAGTAACTCAGAACAATAAGAAAGTACAAGTCAAACCTTGGAGATGCAGACCTCAGCCAAGGTTGAAAGGATCCTGAATCCTTCCTTTGAGCAGGATCCTCACCAAAGACCCACACCAAAGATCTACAGCAAAGACCTGCACCAAAGGTCCACTCCACAGATGTACACCACAGATCTGCACCACATACCCATACCAAAATTTAACGGTTTTATCCTTGGGCCATACTCCACCCTTCCAGAAGGTTTCATAGAAACACACACACACACACACACACACACACACCACACACACACACACACACATAACCCAAGCCCACTTCCACTATCCCTCACCTTCTCCCTCATCCGTTGCTGCCCCATCACTTCCCCCACTGTCCCTACCACTCTCACACATGAATATGCTCCAGACTGTGAGAGGGGTGGGGTACGGAAGGGGGGGACAGGATAGGGACTCAATGAAAACGTTTCTGTTATCGTTTACAAGTGCAGAATAATGTTGACGAATGACGTATTAATGATATGAAAACAGCTACTATTAGGATTACTGCTGTGCGGCAGT
>CM065723.1:5092802-5095302 GCA_033310375.1 Conus canariensis | reverse complement strand
ACATTTTCTTGATATAAACTGATTTCTAATGTCCTTATATTTGGTACATTTCATTGCAAAATGAAATTCATCATCAAGGTAATTATGGTCGCGGTCCCGACAGAATCGTTAATCGTGATGTATTCCAAATCGTCTGCCAATTTATATCGTGAGTTTATGATTACCACAGGGAAACCGAATTAGTGGGTATACATAAACACCAGGCAACATTTCAATGTATTTTTCACGGCAAAACTCTGTTTTAAAATTTCTATAAAACAAACACTTATTACTAGACTCTAAAGCATCATTCCATGCACGTATGCAAATGTCTTCTAACAAATTACGAACATTTCTACAAAGACTGTGAACAGACGAAAACTTCTGTGTCTCCCAAACACAGTCGAGTCCTGTTTCTATTAGGATATCCCGTATACACATCAACCACCTAGACGTAAAAACATGATTCTGTATAAATCATATCATACTTGACACAAACTATATGAATAATTGTTTGTGGAGAAAGTAATGATGACCAGAATTTGACAATTCGTGCATAACTGAAACAGGATGCATTCCTAATTGTCCATATATCAATTTTGTTTCGGTAGAACGATTTAAATGAAAACGATACTTCAAAAATTCAAGCTGAAAACTTTCCATTAGCTTTAAATCACTATATCCCCAAATTTCACACCCATATAAAAGTACAGGCAGTACCACTGACTTGAATTAAGTCCAGTACAACATTTATAGGTAAATTTTGAAATCTTGCCATCTTTAATAATAAAAAAACATTGCACATTGCGCTTGCTCATACAAATACTTCTTACATTTATAAAAAATTTCCTGTTCCGCTAAAAAGTGCAGCTAAGTATTTGAAAGCGTGTACTATTTGTATAGACTGGTTTCTGAACTTGGTTTCTGAACTTTAGTTTTTTTTTCCTAAGATTGTTGTGTCCATTAAAGACTACAACCTTTGTTTTTGCTACTTTTAACATTATGCTTCCATGTATCACAATATTCGCTTAATACATCAAGAGCATGCTGTAAACCACAAAAATCATCTGCAATACAAAAATATCATCGGCATATAAAAGTAAAAGTAAACTAATGTAACTTAATAAATCTGAATCAGGAAGATTTAAATCAATATTTAAGAAAGCACAGTTAGATCTATGAGATATCGTTCAAGATCATTAAAACACAGAGAAAACAGCAAAGGTGAAAAATTTTTACCTTGACGACCGAACACTTCTAAAACTGCCAAAATATTCAGACTGACTCCCATTTATACATATACAAGATTTTATTTGCTGATACATACTTGTGATTATGTGCAAAATCTTTCTATTTACACCTTTGATAAGCTTTTGCCATAATCCCTGCCTCCAAATTGAATCAAACGCTTTTGCAAAATCAACAAAAACGCAACAAATAAGCAGAAAGGCACACAAAACAAAGTGTGAAGTAACGCAGTTTTAATGCACGACACAAAACAGGACAAGAAATTTTCGGCAATATGCCTTCCTCAGCGACAAAACAATACAGACATAAACATGCACAATACTCCCCTTGTGAAGCCAAAGTGGTGAATCACATTAAAACTGCGTTACTTCACACTTTTTTTGTGTGCTCTTCTGCTTTTTTGTCGTGTTCCAGTAACGCTGCAGTTTGTTTCTTTTGCCAACAAAAACACAAAACAATTGGTTATTACGATTATTGAAAATATCAATTAAACTGTTTAAAACAAATTATGATCTGTTGTAGAAAGACCTCGTCGAAAACCAGCTTGATTTTCCGAAAGTATGTTGTTATTCTCAAAGAAAAATGTGTAAAACGCTTATTCAAAATTGTTGTGAACAGTTTTCCAAGACAACTCAAATGCGTTATACCTCTATAATTGTTACAGTCCATTTTACTACCTTTCCTTTTGTATACTGGCATAGTAAGTCCAATTAACCATAAGCCCAATTAACAATTAACCATTACCACACACACACACACACACACACACACACACACACGCGCGCGCGCGCGCGCCCGTACTATTTCATGTTCAGTACCAATTTTGTGTCATTACTGTGATGCCATTCCTTGGCTCCCTATCCACATCCATACCGGAAACAATCTTCTTGAAGTCTCACTGACAGGGGATTTATCAGCGATTCAACAGCGCCTCCCCAGATTTCAGTGTTCTAATGGCTCAAGATGGACAGACTGGAAGCTTACATTGTTTTCCCCCGTTAATTCTTGCGCTCCTGAGAGTTACTGGGAAACACAGCAAGTGTCTTTATCTCTCGGGCCTGGTTGATGCCAGGAATGTACTATCACTGGAAGCATAAAGTACGGTCCTGTTCTGACGTCTCAGGTCACAAAGGAGCTTCACAACATTACATTCAACATCCTCATCCTCATCGGAATGATAGAGAGGTCTTCACCAGACGATACAGTGTACTGTCCTCATGCTCAGTGGTATTTGTCATGATGCAGGGAATATAGGGCACACACAAGCATACTT
>CM065723.1:5077802-5085302 GCA_033310375.1 Conus canariensis | reverse complement strand
CTCTCTCTCTTTCTTTTTCCTCTTGTTTTCTCTTGATCCATTTCTCTTGTTCTGCTTTGTTTTCTGTCTCTCTCTCTCTCTCTCTCTCTCTCTCTCTCTCTCTCTCTCTCTCTCTCTCTCTCTCTCTTCTCACTCCCTAATTACACGCGAACTTCGAGCCAGTGATGACAGCTGAAGCCCAGAACAAAAACCATTCTTTTCCCTTTCTCCCTATCACGCAACAGACCGCTTGCCTTCATGACACTGGCACAAGACCTTGATACAAGGAACAACCTGGGAAACATTGTTTACTCAATGATGTGAGAAATCCTTTCTACAAACCTGCTTGTCGTCCCTACCAACGAGAAGAACATGTGGAATCTTCGCTTTTCCGCCCGCATGCCACCCCCTTCCCATGTCATTCGTCCATTTTCGAGCTGCTTTCTGATTTTTGTGATAGCGGTACCACCTGATGCCAGAGTTTTTAAGCTGTATATGAATGTTATTTTCACTCTTTCACGAATCGCAGTGAACTGTTTCCACGTCTTTTTGGTTGTTGTTTGTTTGTTTCGTTGGTTTTTGTCTTTTGTTTTTGTTTTTTTGTCTCGTGCAACACTAGAAAGGAACAACACTAAAAAAAAAAAGTAAAAAACTTAATTCATTGAAGAAAAGATGAATCAGAAACTAGAACAGCACTGTGGAGAGTGGGAAGGGATGACGTCGATGGAAAAAATAAATTAAAAAGCACGTCATTCGTCACACATGCAGAATAATGTTGACCTCTCAGTTTGACGAATGATCAATAATGACACAAACATTACTACCTGTAGGATTCCTCCTGTGCAGTGGTTTAGTGGGGGATTCCAACAATGTCATCTACTGTGTGGCATCCATATTGGATGAGAACAATTGTCCAAAAGTCTACCTAACTACCTGCCTGCCTCCCTGCCTGCCTACCTGCCTTTCTTTTTCTTTTGTCTTCTTCTTCTTCATATCCTCCTCCTCCTCTTCCTCCTCCTCCTCTTCTCCTTCTCCTTCTGTCTAGCTCTGTCCTTGTGTCTGTCTGCCTGTCGAGCTGGCTGGCTCTCTCTTGTTCTTCTCCACCTTCTCCCTGTTCTTTGTTTCTGTCTGTCTCCCACTCTGTCTGTCAGTCTGTCCGTCCTGTATGTCTATATGTCTGTCTGTCTGTCTGTCTCTCTCTCTCTCTCTCTCTCTCTCTCTCTCTCTCTCTCTCTCTCTCTCTCTCCTCCTCCTCCTCCCTCCTCCTCACTTAAGGCAAACTTAGAGCCAGTGATGACAGTTGAAGCCAAGAACAAGAAGCACTCTTTTCCCTGTCTCTTTATCCCGCAATAGACCGATGGCCTTAATTAAACTGCCTCTTGAACTTGATACAAGAAGTGAGCAGGGAAAAATGAATGACCTTAATGATCAGAGCAGCTCTCTCCACAGACCTGTCAATCGTCCCTGCCAATTGGAGGACCATCTGGAATCAACACATCCCCATCCTCTTTCATTCCCTGTCCTCCTTCCACGTCATGGAGCAGCACAAAGAAAAACTGAAGAGAAAATGTGTTTACTAAGCTAGGAGTATTAAGATGAATCAGAAAATAGAACAGCACTGTAGAGAGCGCAGACCTCTGCCAAGGTGGAACGGATCCTGGATCGGCCCTTTGATTCAGATCGACAACACACATTTGCATCACTTACTTACAGCACAGATCCGTATGACAGAATCACTCCATTCATCCACACCACAGATCCACACTACAGATTCCAGCTGAAGATATGCATCACACATACGTGCAAGAAATCTGCAGCGCAGATTCACACCACAGCTCACCACCACAGATTCTCACCATACATATGCACCAAAATAAAAAGGATTTGTCTTGAACCCCATTTCATTTCTCAAGTAAGTTTGGTTAAAATCGTTCTTGTGGGTTGTCGCAAATTCTTGCTGACAAAGAAATCCACAAACCAGGGTGAAATCCGATCCTACCTAGTCGAGGTCTTTAAGATTGTGAGGTGCAATGGGGACTGTGACAATACACGTGCAGTGTCTTCATCCATGGCGACATAAGACCTTGTGTAAGCCATGTTTGTAACACCTCTATAACGAAGTGCACATACACATATATCATATTCTCTCTCTCTCTCTCTCTCTCTCTCTCTCTCTCTCTCTCTCTCTCTCTCTCTCTCTCTCTCTCTCAGGCTTGCACGCGCACACGGGGTCAAGCGGACCCACATCCACATCAATATTTTCTTGCAATCCCAGCACACTGACAGGGGATGTAAAGCGATTCAATAGCTCCTTCCGAGTTTCAGTGTACCAGGGCTGACAAGGGATGTGAAGCGATTCCATATCTCCTTCCCAGTGTTCAGTGTACCAGGGCTTAAAATGGGCAGACTGGAAGCACACTTTGTTTTCCCCTCATTAATTCATGCGCCCCTAAGAGAGTTACTAGAACTCACTGCAGGTGTCTGTATCTAGCCACCTGGTTGACGCTGGGGATATATTTTGAAAGGAAGCGTGAAGTACAGCCCTGCTCTGACGCCTGGCCAGAACGGAGCTTCACAGCATTATCTTCAACACCCCCAGCTGGTAATCATGAAGAGGCTCAAAGTCTGTGGTCCTGAATCTTCTCCTCTCGTGTTGATCTTGTTAAGCCGATGCCTGAGTTCTAATCGTGTCAAGTCTGAGACATCGACGAGCTCATGGGGGACTGTGGTTAGATGGACATGGCAGTGTCCCCTGAAGGGGGAAGTTCACACTCACTAGCCCCGCAATCAGGCAGTCGTCGTCAGCATGGAGTGTAGATGGTGGTTTCCGACATATTGCATCACACAACACCACTGACATCCTTCGTGCAGTGTCTGCTCTGACCGGGGGACTAATGATGGTTCTGATATTTATTTCTCCTTGTGAAATGCAGTGCTGGGTGCTACAACAGGACAACCCTGGGTGTGGTTGTGTATTGGGCAGCCGGAATGAGTGGAGTCAGAGTACTGCCACCAGAAAGAGGAGGGGGCGCAACACAGAGGATAGAGAAGGAGAAACAAAACATCATTCAGGCCTTCACCAGAGGATACAGTATGCTGTCCTTGTGCTCAGTGGTACTCGTACGATGTAGGGAATACAGGGCACACAGAAGTATACTTATCAAGAAAGGCAAAGCCACAATCACTGCCAATTGCACAGGTGCTGTTGCCCTGCAACAGGTTCAAATGACGCAGTTAAAAACATCGCAATCACAGTCGTTAACATTTCTTGGTGCGCGGCAGTCTAATGCTGGGCTCCGGTCATGGTCTCTGCTGCGCGACATACATATTGCATGAGAACGGTTTCCGTGGTCCTATAATTCTCCGCGTCCACCGGAAACCATGAAGGCATTTTATGATGATCCAAGGGAATAAAAAGACCTTGGATTAAAGTTTTATGGCTTTCCTTTTCTTCTTTGCCAAGGTCTTCCCTCGAGGTTTGCCCCTCCCCTTTCTCTGTGTGTGTGTGTGTGTGTGTGTGTGTGTGTGTGCGTGCGTGCGTGCGTGCGTGCGTGCGTGCGTGCGTGCGTGCGTGCGTGCGTGCGTGCGTGCGTGTGTGTGTGTGTGTGTGTGTGTTTACATGCAAGTATTTGAGTTTGTGCATGTGTGATAATATTTTTCTGTATGCGTGCTATCCAACCATCTCTCTCTCCCTCCCTCTCTCTCTCTTCCCCCTCCTCCCCCCTCCCCTCTCTCTCTCTCTCTCTAATTCCGCTAATGAGATCTAGCCGGCACAGGAGCTCGTACAGGAATGATTTTCTGTGAATAAGCAAAAAAGATGTTTGGTCATGTCATGGCTAGCTCTTCTGTTAACGAGTCTGTCATTTAATATACTTCAACACTGGCAAGTGTATGGAGTCTGTGTGTCTGCTTTCCCTCCTTTATCCCCGGCATTCTCCCTCTTCCTAATCATGTCTCAAATAACTGTAAAGTCTACTGGACCAAAAATGTCTGAGCTGACGAGGAAGGTACTTCCTTCGCTTTTCATTAAGCATTGAGAGCTGACTTGCTGGAACCAAAGAAGAAAGATGATAAAGGTTTGTCATGAAAAGAATAAAAACAACAAAGTAATTAACGTCTTTTTATTCCTTTAATTAAAAGAAACGTAAAATGAGGTAGAGAGACACCAACACTCAATGAGAAACAAGAGGACGTTTCTGTCCATGTTAATACTACTATGTCCACGTAATTCTGAACTCATGTAGTTTGTGGAACCGTAGCACCGATGCTGCAATTTAGCTAGCAGAACTGGAAAGGATTAGAAATGAAAGTTTGGGATGCAGTGAAAACTTTAGCTACGCTTTGTTTTCTGTCTGTCTTCTTCTTCTTCTTCTTCTTCTTCTTCTTCTTCTTCTTCTTCTTCTCTCTCTTTCTCTCTCTCTCTCTCCCGTCCTCCCCAAGCACACATATCCACAGAGAGAGAGAGAGAGAGCGAGAGAGAGAGAGAGAGCGAGAGAGTGAGAGAGGAGAGAGAGAGAGAGAGAGAGAGAGAGAGAGAGAGAGAGTCAAAAGCAGTGTGGAGGACAATTGGAGAACACACACCACCGTCAGGATGACAGCTCATTGATGCGCCCTTCCAATCATATCCACACACATTCGCAACTAAACTGTCACAGGTTTGTATTCCTATTTTCTTCAGGTTTCGTCCAAATCTGTTCAGTACTTTTTGCGACATCTAACTGACAACAAACGAGCCAACGGAATCAAATGAAGACGATCTTGGTGGAGGTAAAGATGGAAGAATCAGTGCTTTCAGTTGCATACATCATTGGAATGGACTCTACTACCTATTTGGGTAAGGCAATCCTGACCCCTTAGGTCAAATTGTGCGCTTCCCTATGCAGTTTCAATTAGAAATCTGGTCAATTGGGACAGAGAGCAGCTTACATCAGGATGCGCCGGGAAAAGCGGGCAGGGATGTTCACATTTCACTTTACGTGTTCCAGCTATCAAGCTGACTTGGGGCAGGGATGTTCACATTTCACTTTACGTGTTCCAGCCATCAAGCTGACTTGGGACAGGGATGTTCACACTTCACTTTACGTGTTCCAGCCACCAAGCTGACTTGGGGCAGGGACGTTCACATTTGACCGTACTTGTGCCATTCGTCAGACTGACTGAGGGCTCTGACGTTCTATGTGTCTGTTTCATAGTCCCCTATCACTCCCAACACTGTGATGAAATTTAGGTAACTGATACAGGCGATGGGAACGAGGATCTGCCTGACCATATCTGCCATCACAAGACTCACTGTCGCCGGGAACAACAGGTTATTTATAAGTTTACTGTGAAGACCAAACTCACAATGTCATTGCCCATACGTTGGCTCTTATTCGTCTTGACCAGCAAATTTAAAGCCCAACAATGTCTTGTGCAGTTTGTGACACTACGGACGGACACATTCACCATCTGCTGATGCCAAATTGTCAGTCCAGATGAATTCTGGTTCGGATATCCACCATCAACAAATCTCTTGCGAAAACCCTGCCTTCGAATCGTTCCTCTGCATCTTACAGGAGGAAATCCTAACAAATGACTTTCTCCTCGCCGTTGTCAAGCGCCACAACATTGCCTGGTAGCAACATGTACTTCGCCATGTCTCCCTGTGTGATCCCAAAGCATAGTATACAGATGGTCGTCCAAGAGGGAGGTCAAGGAATTAGTATATGATGAATGAGGTCGTGGACTGAGAGGAACAGGATGCAGTGCAGCCATTCTGGAATTAGCTTCATATTGTATATGTATGATGGTAATTGATAAGCTGCCGGTGCAATGTAAAAAAGAAAATCAGCGCGCAAGCGCACACACACACACACACACACACACACACACACACAACACACACACACACACACACACACGTGAGCGTGTCCACCCACCATCCCCTTTCCCCCCACAAATATACACAAGCAAGCGCGCAAACATTGTTCCTAATCTGAAGGCGACTGCTACAGCCGGGGGGGGGGGGGGGGGGGGGGGGAGGGGGGGGAAGGAATACGGGTGCATCCACTTTCAAGGATCCGAAGATAGGAATGTGAGGAGGACGAGGGGGCGGAGTATGAATCGGCTTCAAAGCGGCATTAACAAACAGCAAGGTAGACCAGCAAAAGCTGAAAAGATCCAAAGATCAAAGGAAAAGACAGATGCCAGATTGTTCTGAAAAAAAAAACAGAATAAGAGAACATTCCCAAGAATAATAGCAGAAGAGATTCACAGAAACGGAATGTTGAAAAACGCGGAATTCATTTGCGACTAGAAGATATAGAACATCTTGTTCAATGCGGGCGGTTGTTATCTGCCCCTTCCGAAACATGAAAAGGGATAAAGACAGGCAATATGAAAGGGAGAATGAGATGAAAAGACCAGAGAAGGGAGAGAGGGCAGGGGCTGAGACGCATTGTTCAAAAACTTTTATCATTCATGAACCGTAGTATTATATGCCACTCATCCGGATAAAACTTTTGTAAGAGGGGGATGACAGATAGACAGACCGACTAGCGGAGAGACAAAGGCAGAAAAGGCAGAGAGAGAGAGAGAGAGAGAAGAGAGAGAGAGAGAGAGAGAGACGAAGAGAGAAGAGCAGACAGACAGACAGACAGACAGACAGAAGACAGAAGACAGACAGACAGAACAGTGACTAGAGGAGAGAGAGAGAGAGAGAGAGAGAGAGAGAGAGAGAAGAGACAGAGAGGAAGAAGACAGACAGACAGAAGACAGAGAGAGAGACAGAGACAGACAGAAAACAGAGAGAGAGAGAGAGAGAGAAGAGAAGAGAGAGAGAGAGGGAGAGGAGAGAGAGGAGAAATAGAAAAGAGCAGCGGCAATGCGTCCATGAGAACCTCTCTGTAACAAAGGACAAGATTTTAAAGGTCTGAGTGGGACCGTAAGTGTGAGCACTGTGTAATCACGTGTACCGATCTACTGCAAGTAGAAAACTATGTACTTTTTACACATCTCTCTCTCTCTCTCTCTCTCTGTCTTTGCTCTCTCGTCTCTCTCTCTCTCTTCTCTCTCTCTCTCTCTCTCTCTTCTCTCTCTCTCTCTCTCTCTCTCTCTCTCCTCAGCCCCCATCCCAGTCTGTCACTACTGATGTTATAAAGAAAAAAATACCGGACAGATTTCACTCAGTTTCGCTTAGTTTTCTTCATGGGATAGCACTGTGAGCGAAATAAGGAAGAGAAGATGGTAGGCAGGTGAGGCGTTGGGCCGTGGGGGAGGGGCGGTAATGGGTTGAACACCGCCTCTACCATGCCCCTTCCCACTATAATGAATCGTTCTCGGAGTGAAGTCAATGATACTCTTCTTCACTGACCTGCGCGTGTAAATGATTTTTACCAATCAAAATGTGAAATCATTACGTTTATTACGACAGATGTCACTATATCAGGATTCTGGTCTCGCATGCTTTTAAAAAAAATATTTGCCAGTCATAATTGCCTGTATGAATGTCCTTGCCTTTACTAGTAACATATTCTAATTGTC
>CM065723.1:5052802-5072802 GCA_033310375.1 Conus canariensis | reverse complement strand
CCTCCCCACGTTTTTCATTAACAGCCCCACCTCCCCACTTTTTTCATTAACAGCCCCACCTCCCCACTTTTTTCATTAACAGCCCCACCTCCCCACTTTTTTCATTAACAGCCCCACCTCCCCACTTTTTTCAGAAAGCAAGATAAGACGGTCGGATCTGTTGTTCTGAAATTCAATATAATTACAAGACATGTCATGAAATAGGATTTGTTTCACACATGTAGCAATGCTATGACTGTTTTCCCTAAGTCTTTCAAAACAACCGACGCACAAATAACACGGTTTCAGAGGAAAATGTTATACCATGTCTTACCGACTCAAATTTATCTTTTATATGTAAACTTACAGATTCCCCATAACATGACTTTTGTGATAACTCAAAGATCTTTTCTTTGGAATTGCCAAACTGTATAGTTTGGTGGCGAACTGTTATCCTTGTCACACAAAAATATTTTCATTGTACACGGTACTATCAGACAATCAGTTGTTTCATTTAGATGTGCTAAAAGAGCAAAAACTGATATACATAAACTATAGATTTCGTATTATTGTCGGCTAAATGTTGATTTGCAGATGTAAACTGCGATGTTCTAACCCCACACGACATATCTACAGCTCAGTATTCACTATTCAAGTCCTAAGATTTTTAACAGGACCGTAATAATCTCTAAAACATGACATTCACTGAGATAAAACACAATGAGCTATCACAGGTAAACTAAGTCAATTTGGTAAGTCATCTCAGCCATGGAACCTATTCATTTCAGAGAAAAACTAAATCAATGAAAACTGAAACTGACTGCCAATAAGAAAAATTATTAGCGTGATTCCTTGAAATACTAGCTATTTCAGTATTTGTAAATGCAGTGACTCAAACTTCATGCAATTGATTTCAAACGGCTCTTTGACAGTACGTATTGCGCACTGCAAACATACAAACATACGCCATGCACAAACATAAGCAGACATACATGCAAACACGTGCATGCACGTATACACAAACACAATAGACACGCACACGGTCCCAACTATTCACACACACACCACACACACACACACACACACACACACACACACACACACACACCCCTAACACGCGTCCACCATCCCAAAGCTTCGCCCTCGTCCATTCGTGCCCCATCACTCCCCTCTCTGTCTTAAGCACTTTGACACATGAATATGCACCAGAGTGAGAGGCAGCGGCTCAATGAAAACTGTAGAAATTGCAGGCTGTCCTTTAGACATGCAGCAGCATATTGATGAATGACGTATTGATGATATCAAACTTGCTTTCATTAGGATTCCATCTGTGCAGCACTTTAATGTGGAGCTCCAACTATGCCGTCTACGGTGTGACATCCATATTGGATGGGAACGGGTTTTGTAAGCCCGGAATTAATTGTGCCAGCTGATAGCCATGAAGATGCAATCTCTAAGCTTTCTACTAAACTTTCACTGTCTTATTTCTTCCGAAGTAGTGTCCAAGCCCCAACTTCTGTCTCAGTCTGTCTGTCTGTCTATCTGCCTGTTTGTTTGTCCGTCTGTCTGTCTGTCTGTCTCTTTCTCTCTACTCCTCCTGCTCCTCCCTCTCCCTTGCTCTGTTTTTGTTTCTGTCTGCCTGTCTGACTAGCTCTTTCTTCTTCATCTTTTCTCTCGCTCTGGTTTTGTTTCTGTCTGTTTGTCTGTCTGGCTGCCTCCCCCCCCCCCCCCCCTTTCTCTCCTCATTATAGGCAAGCTCGGATCCAGTGATGACAGCTGAAACCAAGAACAAAAACCATTCTCTTCCCTAGCTCGATGTGTCCCGAGAGACCACAGGCCTTTATGAAACTAGCACCAAAATGTGATACAGGGAGCGACCAGGGTAAATGAGCTTCTCTCAATGATGTGAGAAACCCTCTCCGCAAACCTGCCGGTCGTCCTTACCAACTGGAAGAACGTGCAGAATCTTAACGTTCCCCCCTCCCTCCCCCGTCCTTCCATTTACTACCATTTACTAGCTGCTTTCTAGGTTTGTGAAAGTGATACTAGCTGATGCCAGAACTTTTCAGCTGAATATCAATGGTATTTCTTACTTTTTCATGAAGGGCAAGGAACAATTCTCTTTTTTTCCCTAGAGCAACACAAGAAGAATATGATGAAAAAAAGGAAACTAAACGAAAACTAAATCAGCTATGAAAAGATGAATCAGGAGCTAGAACAGCATGTGGAGAGCGCAGACATGTGTCAAGGGGAAGGGATCTTGTCTGCCTTTTGATCCAGATCCACATCACGGACCCACATCACAGATCCACATTACAGATCGCCACCACAGATCCACAACACAGATCCACATCACGGATCCACATTATAGATCCACAACACAGATCCACATCACAGATCCACAACACAGATCCACATCACGGATCCACATTACAGATCCCCACCATAGATCCACATCACAGATCACAACACAGATCCACATCACGGATCCACATTACAGATCCCCACCACAGATCCACATCACGGATCCACACCACAGATCCGCAACACAGATCCACATCACAGATCCACATCACAGATCCGCAACACAGATCCACATCACAGATCCACATCACAAATCCACATTACAGATCCCCACCACAGATCCACATCAAAGATCCACATTACAGATCCCCACCACAGATCCCCACCACAGATCCGCAACCCAAATGCACACCAAAATTTTGCAAGTTCTTCCTTGGGCTACATTCTCTATTTGCATTAAGTTTAGTTCAATATCTTTTATGTTGGGAGGTAAGGGTAGGGGGTGTCTTTTGCGCCCTTTTGTCGTATTCGTGCTAACACACACACACAACAACAGACCAGGAATCGCTGGTGAAAACAGACCCCCTCAGGGGAGGTCCTGCAAGTCGTGGGGTACAGTGGGGACTGTGGTGATGCATCTGAAACCTTAATCCATGGTGACGTCAGACCTGTCTTTGTATAAGTCAAGGAGACAGCCTTTATGATAGGCATGCATACATGTATACACACACACGCATGCATGCGCGCGTGCGCGCTCAGATACACACACGCACGCGTGCGCGCACACACATACACACAAAGAAACACACATGCACGCACTCATGCACTGAAAACAGACAGACAGACAGACAGACAGACACACGCACACACACACACACACACCCACACACACACACACACACACACACACACACACACACACTTTTATCATCATCCATTTATTGTCAGATGAACTTGGAGGATGTACTAATATTTTAGATTTTTAAAAAAGTAAAAGGAACTGTTCAACTTACTTACAAGATTATTAACATAATATGGTTAATAAGAACTAAAGAAATAACATATTATTTGTTTTTACTATGTAATATTCGAAATCAGTTGAAAAACTCTCTCTCTCTCTCTCTCTCTCTCTCTCTCTCTCTCTCTCTCTCTCTCTCTCTCTCTCTCTCTCAAATTTTGCTTATGAGATCTATTTGGCACTAGAACTCGTATTCAATAATTTACTGCGTATTAAGAAAAAAGACTTCTTTTATATCATGGCTAGTTTTTCTTTTAATGAGTCGGTCATCTGAACAGTTCGATACTGGCAGGTATATGGCGTCTATGGCCGATCCCCCCTCCTTTACCTCTGGCTTGCTCCGTGGTTCTAATCATGTCCTAAGTGACTGTAGAGTCTATTGAACCAGGAATGTCTAAACTGAAAAGGAATACACATCTTTCTCTTTTCACGATCCGTTGGAAGCTGCTGAAGCAGAAAAAAGCTAGTTAAGGATTGTAATTAAAAGCATAAAAAATGAACTAATTATTTCTTTGTTCGCTTAATAATTAAATGCAATCTTGAACGAGGCAGACAGAAATCAACAGTCAATAATAAGAAAATAAAAATTACGTTTCTTTTTTGATAGCAGTACTACATGCATGCAACTCTGAACGAGAGCTGTTTGCGGAACCCATCTGCCTACCACAGATGAAGTAGTTTAGCCAACATTAACTGAAATGGACCAGAAATGAAGGTGTTAGATGCAGTGGTGGCTTTTGCGGTGCAACAAAACGTGCATGTAAAGTAGTTGTCCTGCATAAATTATGTAGAAAACGTTACTGTAATGCTAATCTCTCTCTCTCTCTCTCTCTCTCTTCTCTCTCTCTCTCTCTCTCTCTGTGTGTGTGTGTGTGTGTGTGTGTGTGTGTGTGTGTGTGTGTGTGTGTGTGTGTGTGTGTGTCTGGCAGTCTCTGTCAGTCAGTCAATCATCAGTCTGTCAGTCAGTCTGTCTGTATCCCTCTCTCTCTCTCTTCTTTCTTTTTTTTTTCTTTCGGTGCGTCTCTCTGCCAGTCAGTCAGTCAATCAATTTGTCTCTCTTGTCTGTCTGTCTGTCTTCTCCCTTTCCAAAACATACATATTCAGAGAGAGAGAGAGGAGAGAGAGAGAGAGAGAGTCAGAAGAAATGGAGAGGACAATTGGAGAGCACAAACTGCCGTCAAATGGACAGCTCATGGATGCGCCCTTTAACTCATATCCACACCATACATCTGCACTCAATTTCAATGGATGCGCCCTTTAACTCATATCCACATCATACTCTGCACTCAATTTCAATGGATGCGCCCTTTAACTCATTGACTCACTACACCTACACATCTTGCACTCAATTTCAATGGATGCGCCCTTTAACTCATATCCACACCATACATCTGCACTCAATTTCAATGGATGCGCCCTTTAACTCATATCCACACCACACATCTGCACTCAATTTCAATGGATGCGCCCTTTAACTCATATCCACACCACACATCTGCATGCACTCAGTGTGAATGGATGCGCCCTTTAATTCATATCCAACCACACATCGACACTCAATTTCAATGGATGCGCCCTTTAACTGATATCCACACCATACATTGGCACTCGATTTCAATGAATGCGCCCTTTAACTCATATCCACACCACACATCTGCACTCGATGTCAATGGATGCGCCGTTTAACTCATATCCACACCACACATCGACACTCAATTTCAATGGATGCGCCGTTTAACTCATATCCACACCACACATCGACACTCAATTTCAATGGATGCGCCGTTTAACTCATATCCACACCACACATCGACACTCAATTTCAATGGATGCGCCGTTTAACTCATATCCACACCACATATCGACACTCAATTTCAATGGATGCGCCGTTTAACTCACATCGGCACTCAGTTTCAATGGGTTCGTGCTCGGCCCACACTTTCTACTGCCATTAAGGATGGTCAAAATCGGTTCCACACTTAACTGACAGACGAACAGTTCAGTAGACTGGGGTAAAAACAACCTTTGCGGAGGTAAAGGTGGAACAGATCAGTGCTTTTAGTCGTATGTCACTGGAATAGACCCTCTTACTTATTCGGGTCTATGTATGAATCCTGATATAACAGGCTACGGAAAGGAGGATCTCCCTGACCACGTCTGCCACCACTCTGACCACATCTGCCATCCCTCTGACCACGTCTGCCATCCCTCTGACCACATCTGCCATCCTCTGACCGTCTGCCATCCTCTGACCACGTCTGCCATCCCTCTGACACATCTGCCTCCTCTGACACGTCTGCCATCCCTCTGACCACATCTGCCATCCCTCTGACCACATCTGCCACCACTCTGACCACGTCTGCCATCCCTCTGACCACATCTGCCACCACTCTGACCACATCTGCCATCACTCTGACCACATCTGCCACCACTCTGATCACATCTGCCACCACTTGACCACACTGCCATCACTCTGACCACATCTGCACCACCTGACACATCTGCCACCACTCTGACCACACCTGCCATCACTCTGACCAACTGACCACTCTGACACACCTGCCACCACTCTGACCATATCTGCCACCACTCTGACAATCTGCCACCACTCTGACCACATCTGCCACACTCTGACCACACCTGCCACACTCTGACCACATCTGCACACTTGATCACTCTGCACCACCTGCCACACATGCACACTCTGACACACTGGTATTCCTGCCACCACTCTGACCATATCTGCCACCACTTGACATATCTGCACCACTCTGACAACATCTGCCACCACTCTGACCACATCTGCCATCACTCTGACCACACCTGCCACCACTCTGACCACATCTGCCACCACTCTGACCACATCTGCCATCACAAGACTCAACGTCGCCGGGAACACCAGGTTATTAGTCACCCAGTGAAGATCAAGCTCTAGAGTCACTACCGATGTCCATTCTCTCGTCAACGCCCTGGATTCGTGCCGAGCAGCGGATTCAAAGCCCGACAATATTGTGTGAATAGCTGGTGACAATCTGGACGTGATCGCCATCTGCTCATACCAAATCGTCACACTGTCAACCCATACGAATTAGGGCCTTTGGACACACCCACTATCGGCAAATCTTGGGGCGAAAATCCTTGCAAACGAACCGCTTCTCTGAATCTTATAGAAGGAACTCCCGACAAATGATTTTCTCCTTGCCATTTTCAGGCGCCACAAACCTGCCTGGTAAGAGCACATACTTCGCCATGTGTCCCTGTTTGAGGCCAAAGGGTGGAGTGGAGATCGTTGTCCCAGAGGGAGGTCACAGAAGTCCTGGATGAACAGGGTCAGGGACTGAGTGGAGTAGGATGCAGCGAAGCCATTAGGAAATAGCTTTATATTGTATATGCACGATGGATACTGATAAGCCGCCGGTACAATATAAGAAAAAAATGTTGTAAACACACACACACACACACACACACACACACACACACACACACACACACACACACACACAAAAGCAAGCGCTCGAACGTTATTCTCAATCTCAACGCAACTGCAACAGACAGGGTGAGGGAGTATGGGTGCACCCAATTTCCCATTTCCGAACATAGGAATGTGAAGACGAGGGGCAGGGTATATATGTGCTCCAGAGCGGCATTGACAAGCAGCAAGGTAGACAAGCAAAAGCTGAAAAGATCTAAAGATCAAAGGAAAGACAGAAACCTGATTCTTCTGAAAAAGAGAGAGAGAATAAGAGAACACATACAAGGACAATGAAAGATTAACAAAAGGATGTCTGAAAAGAGTGGATATCATCTGAGACTTGGAGGCATAGAACATAATGTTCATGGCGGCGTTTGTCATCTGGCCCCTCCTGAGCACACGAAGAGAGATAAAGACAGGAAATATGAAAGAGAGAATGAGATGTAAAGGCTTTGAAAAACAGAGAGAGAGAGAGAGAGAGAGAGAGAGAGAGAGAGAGAGAGAGAGAGAGACGATAGAGAGAGAGAGAAGACATTAGAGAGGAGAGAGAGAGAGAGATAGAGAGGGGAGACACAGGCAGACAGACTAGACAGATTGACTGACGACAGACAGACAGACAGACAGACAGACAGACAGACAGACAGAGAGAGGGAGAGGGAGGGAGAGAGAGAGAGAGGAGAGAGAGAGAGAGAGAGAGAGAGAGAGAGAGAGAGAGAAGACAGAGAGAGAGAGAGAGAGAGAGAGAGAGAGAGAAGGAGTAGGCGGGAAGGGGTGGGTTGGGGCTGGTAAGCATTGTTGAAAAACTTTATTATTCAAGTTCCAAAATGTAACATGCCACTGATCCGGATGAAACTTTTGCAAGAAAGGACGGATACACAGAAAGACAATTACATTTATGTGGAGAGAGAGAGAGAGAGAGAGAGAGAGAACAGACAGACAGACAGACAGACAGACAGACAGACAGACAGAGATGGACAGAAGCCATGCATCTTTTGAGACCTCTGTGAACAAAAGGATCAGGTTTAATGGTCTGAGTAGCACACGTATGTATGAATTTTGGTCTAATACCGTGTGTTGGTCTATTGCCTGGAGAGGACTACTCTCTCTCTCTCTCTCTCTCCTCTCTCTCTCTCTCTCTAGATAAATAAACAATTTTAAATGCTTCAAGCATCAGTAATGTTAAAAATAGCTTTCTTCACAGGGACAGTATTGTGGGCGAAAGGAGGAACGGAAGGTGGTAATGGGTGGGGCGTTGGGCGTGTGCAGGGGATGGGGGGAGGTTTGAACACCGACTTACTGCGCCCCCTCTAACCATGATGAAACCCATTTGGAGTAAAGTTAACGACACACTACTTTCTCGATTTGTGTGCTTAAATGATTTCTAAAGGTCAGATCATTAAGTTTGTTCCCGTATGTGTTACTATGTCTGATCCATCGTTTGCCAGCCATACTTGCCTCTATGGTTACCCCTGCACTTACATGTGATATGTTTAAATTGCCGCATGACTGATCAAAATCATAGGTTAACAATATCATTGACAGCTATCAGACAAACAATTGACAATCAGCGAAGAGAAAGGGGGTTAAAACAGTGCCCTGTTGTGTGCCTGACAAAGTATTCCCGACAGGACACTTCGTTGGCAAACAACATTTCCGTTTTCTTTCTGTTAGGTGATGCTCTGTCGAACTTGGCAGCAGTTATTTTGTTCAATGATTGTAACAGTTTTAATACCAGTTTAAAAATACATGCTGTTAAACCTCAGAAGCCTGTACAAAATCTGAGTCGTGTTGATAATGCAATCTTCCAACAATGCCCTGGTATTGAGGACTATAAAATCTGAGCAGATTATAGGCTAATGAAGCCACGCTGACCGTTATTGAAGACAACCTTAAAGCATCTTGAAAGATCAACTCATCCATTAAGCTGTCTTGAAAATACTATTTTAAACAGTAAACAAGTGGGGTAACTTTTGCTCCCATAAGAAAACCTAACACAGAGTAACTTTTATTCAAGACTGGCACAGCCTTTTAAACTTGAATAAAGTCAGACAAATACATAGACGAACAATCTAATAGTGGGGGAAAAAACAAGCGCAGGCCAACAACTGAACTGTCTTCACAGTAATGTCTTGGCAAAGATTTGGACTTAAGGGGGGGGGGGGGTTGAAGATGGAGAAACTGGGAACATGAAATTAAGAAAATGTATTACAGATATGAAAACTATTCACTAGCTGCATAAGGGAACCATCGCAATCCCTTTTGAAGGCAGATATATTTGTATTGCCTGCTCCGAGGCCTTTCGTTCGCTGGGTCGGAACTCATCAGGGAGACACGGCTGGTTGTGTCTGCGCTCCTGGCGTCAAATAGAGACACACCACAGTCCATAATACTGTGGTGTTCTCACCACCAAGGGTGCAAACAAGAATCCAATAGCACCCCCAAAGCAGCCAGTGAAGGGTAGTAAATGAAACCAAACGAAAGTGTGGGGAGGAAAAAAGTTGCTGAAAAACTAAAGACATTATGCAAATAGTATAAAATGAAGGGGACAATCTTTGAGCCTACGCTTGAGGATCCACCCAAAGATGCAAGGGAGATCAAAAGACAAACACACAGACGGACAGAAACAAATACAAATAACCTCAATGTAATCGAAACAAAATTGGAAATGAAATGAGGCAGGGAAGAGTAAACAATAAACAAGTGGGGTAACTTTTGCTCCCATAAGAAAACCTAACACAGAGTAACTTTTATTCAAGACTGGCACAGCCTTTTAAACTTGAATAAAGTCAAACAAATACATAGACGAACAATCTAATAGTGGGGGAAAAAAACAAGCGCAGGCCAACAACTGAACTGTCTTCATAGTAATGTCTTGGCAAAGATTTGGACTTAAGGAGGGGGGGGGGGTTGAAGATGGAGAAACTGGGAACATGAAATTAAGAAAATGTATTACAGATATGAAAACTGTTCACTAGCTGCATAAGGGAACCATCGCAATCCCTTTTGAAGGCAGATATATTTGTATTGCTTGCTCCGAGGCCTTTCGTCCGCTGGGTCGGAACTCATCAGGGAGACACGGCTGGTTGTGTCTGCGCTCCTGGCGTCAAATAGAGACACACCACAGTCCATAATACTGTGGTGTTCTCACCACCAAGGGTGCAAACAAGAATCCAATAGCACCCCCAAAGCAGCCAGTGAAGGGTAGTAAATGAAACCAAACGGAAGTGTGGGGAGGAAAAAAGTTGCTGAAAAACTAAAGACATTATGCAAATAGTATAAAATGAAGGGGACAATCTTTGAGCCTACGCTTGAGGATCCACCCAAAGATGCAAGGGAGATCAAAAGACAAACACACAGACGGACAGAAACAAATACAAATAACCTCAATGTGTTTATTGTTTACTGTTCCCTGCCTCATTTCATTTCCAATACTATTTTAAAAACGATCATTCCAGTATTTCAATGACCACAGTAAGAATCAGTTGATGACTGTGGCCAGGCAGTCGAAATCGACCTTTACAACTTTTTATTTAGAAAGAGAGGGGGTCAGTTACCGCCAAGGATACAGACAAACAAAGTACAGGACTATGTGCTTGGCAGGAGACAGGACAGCCGGTCAGGGGTCATTGGTAACAGGCCAGCAGATCAACGGCTTCTGCAGAATTTACCCAGCAACTACTGAGACAAGAAACCAGTCGCTTTGTTTGTCTGTGTCCTTGGCGGTAACTAACCCGCTCTCTTTCTAAATGATGCATCACTTTCTAAATTTTGCTTCAATTTCCGCCCTCAGTCACTCCTTTTTTTAGACTTTTTTTTTATTGTTCAGCTCCAGATGCACACACGGAAGTAAACAATAACATCGTAGCACAATCGCCATCACAAATAAGACTATACTACACTTAAACTGTTGCACAATGTGCCGTAGCACAAGACAAAGAAGCCAAATGATACATCTTTAGAGCGGTGGCTATAAAAGAAATGATAGGCATGGTGGAATACTGTCGAGCAGACGATAACTCCTTTTTATTGGTCTCGGTAAACATAGACGTTTTGCCATTTTCCGGCGAAGGTGGATAAACCTTGTATGTTTTATGAAGAGAAGAAGAATGGTTGGGGTGGATATAGGAGGTGGGGACTTTTTTTAAGGGTTATGATGGCAGGGTAACAACAATGGAGGTTTGGCGCAGAACTAATGTAGATATAATTTTATGTCCACATTCAGTTGTGAGAGGTTAACTTTCATTCAAATGTCTATGTCTACTCTCTATGTCTCTATATCTTTCTAACTGCCCCCCTCTCTCTCTCTCTTAAACACACACACACACACACACACACACACACACACACACACACACACACACACACACACAAACAGACACACACATGAACAGACAGAAGAACAAGTCTAACGCGGCGATGGATTGACGGAAACATTTTGCTCAGACAAGAAAGATCCCTGTAACCAGTGGGCAAATTGTCTGCCCTTGTTCTCAATCATTCGCTTCCGTCCCCAAATGATCTCCCTTTTTCTCTCATTAACGTCACTTCCTGCGTTTTAGGTGAAGACGAACAAAAATGACCTTGTATAGATTCTTCCGTGGGCTGGCATTGATTGAATCTGACATGTATACGAAAGCAAACAAACACCTCCTCATACAAGCGCTTTGCATTGTCACATTCACTTACAAACGCACGAACGAGCACACATATATACTCGCTCGTTAACACACACACACACACACACACACACACACACACCATACACGCACGCACGCACGCACGCACGCACGCACACACACACACACACACACACACACACACACACACACACACACACACACACACACACAACATGCGCGCGCACGCGATGGAGCATACAGCTCGCAAACCAGAGTTTTGATGTGGAATTGTTTTCATCATGTCACTCTCTCCACTCCTACCCTCACCTATCTCCTGCCCACACCTATCTCCTGCCCACACCTATCTCCTACCCTCACCTATCTCCTGCCCACACCTATCTCCTACCCTCACCTATCTCCTGCCCACACCTATCTCCTGCTCACACCTATCTCCTACCCTCACCTATCTCCTGCCCACACCTATCTCCTGCCCACACCTATCTCCTGCCCACACCTATCTCCTGCCCACACCTATCTCCTACCCTCACCTATCTCCTGCCCACACCTATCTCCTGCCCACACCTATCTCCTACCCTCACCTATCTCCTACCCACACCTATCTCCTGCCCACACCTATCTCCTACCCTCACCTATCTCCTACCCTCACCTATCTCCTACCCTCACCTATCTCCTGCCCACACCAAAGCAGCAGATATGGAGCTCTTACTATACATCCTCCTCCACCCAAAACAATAGACGTCAAATTGCTGTCATCAACGTTCCATGCATCAAAACATTCAATATGGAGTTATTTTCATAGGCACAACCCTGTGTTCCAAAGGTCACGCTTCTTACATTCACAAGCATATAATCTGAAACAAAGGAAAGTAAGTACGCTCAGAAAACTCGTTTACATAAAAAAATGCTGTCTTGGCAACCATTCTGTACGGTGGATAAACCAAGGTGATCCATTTGGATCATGCCGACGACACCGGAAACTAGTCAATGCTGTAAATCAAGCGCTGAAAAAGCACTCAGCTGGGTGTCTGTCCGCTCCGATTCATCAGTCTGGTGCTCAATCAAGCGCAGACTGTCGTTCTTGGCTATTTAATGAGTGTTTGAAGACAACAAATAGTCTCCTTCATGGGAACGGGCATTAGTTGAACAAGAACGCGAATATGAAAGAGTATTCATCGGACCAAATTTCCATTCAACAGGGTTTCAGACGAGAATATCCATCATGAAAGGTGTTAGTTTGACAAGATGTCCATTAAACTGTATGATGTCACTGGGCAAAAATAACTATATGAAATGGCATCACCAGACAAAATATCAATAATAATAATAATAATGAATACTTATATAGCGCCTATTCTCGGCTAGAGACCAAGCTCTAAGCGCTTTACAATCAACACTCGTTTACACAACGGGCTGCCCACCTGGGTAGTGCCGACTGAAGAGCTGCCAGCTGGCGCTTCATTCAGTCGTTTCCCGTGTCATCCAGTCAGTATCGTTCAATATCGATCACTCATTTTCCTTACTTCCTTCATTCTTTCCATTTCTCACGCAGGGTGCATGCTATGTGTAACGTGTCATCCATACCAACGGCCAAACTGGCCTACTCTTCCGAAAGTTGGTGATGGGATTTTACGTGTGTGCAAGATGTTATGCGTGCGTTCACACACGGAACCTCGGTTTACAGTCTCATTCGAAGGACTGTATGGGAGATGGAGTCAGAACCAATGTTAACTCCGAGGGAAAAATCCCCCTGTACCGAAACGCCCCCGGCGGAGGTTCGAACCCGCAACCCCAGGATCACCAAGATTACGAGTCCGGTGCTCTACCAACTGAGCTATTCCGGCTCCAATCCGATCAATATGAAACTGAATCACTGGATATGTCAATCGTTCGAACTGGAATTCTGGACAAAATATCCATATTAAATAGCATCCCTGGAAAAGAAAATATGCGCATGAAATGCCAGTTCAGGGCTACATGCTCATATAGCATCGCGTTAAAAGACAGATATGCCTCCAAATTGAGACACAAAATCGAAATAAATTATGTAAATGGACCAGATATTCGTGTATCACTGAACAGTTTACTCCAATGAAACAGAATTATTGCAGGAAATGTGCATACAAAATAACGCTGCTTGCCAGATATACTAAGAAATGGAATCACTTGGCTAATTGTCTTTAAGAAATGGTATGATTTAATGCATGTCTTTGGAAAAGAACGTCACTTGGTCTTGTGTCTAAATAATGGTATCATTTGACCTATTGTCTGTAGGAAGCTGTATCAACTGGCCAGAGCTCGTTCGGAAATACCAGTTGGATCAAAAATGTTCTCAGGAAATGACATCACGTGGCCAAATAGCCCCACAGAATGGTATCCCTTGGCCATTAATGTCCTCATAAAATGGCTAAATGTCCTTAGGAGTAGAAAGAAACTCGTGGAGAGCGTGGCAGCAGAGAGTCCTCAGAAGAGAAGCCCCCTTCAAGCAAGTGTTTCGGCCCTTATCTCCTGACACTCTAGGGGGGTTGGGCCACACCCGGTTCCTGACTCCGGATGTCCCTCTGCTGCCCCCCTTTTTTTTTTTTTCCCCCCATCTTGGGACGAGCCATGGCTGGGATTCGAACCCATGACCCTCTGGACATGCTCATTTTCCACTTAATGACTCGCGCTTTAACCACTGAGCCACAGGGACACCTGATATTTGTAGGGAAATTTAAGCCTTATGAAGTTCACTTTTGTTCCTCCTTGACCAGATCCAGCTTGAACACCTCTCTGCCGCTTCTGCCATTGCTTTCAGGGCTCTGGTTTTTTCCTTCCCTGCAACTGAGAGCTGTTTCATGAGGCTTTATGCAGACGTTCCTACAAACCCCCTAGCTCCAATTTCTGCAGTGAGGACTTTGACCTGATAGCCTTCTCTCCTCAGGCTGTTTGCCAGATCAGCATACTTTTCAGTCTTGTAGATTTGAGCTGCCTCCATTCTGTTCTCATATGGCACCGTGAGCTCGATCATGATCAGCTGCTTGGTTGACTTAGAGTGGACAACTATGTCTGGTCTCATGCCACTCTTGCTGATGATCTCTGGGTGACTCTTCCATTCTGGGAGGTCTGCAGTGCACTCCCAGTCATCTGCCCCGTCCAGCAGACTCTACCTGCATGTTTCGAGTGGCACTGTTGTTCTTGGCCATGATTTGCTGCCTCCTGCCGTGAAGAATGTTGCGGGTGCTTTTGGAGTCCTGATTTTCCCTTTTGTGGTGTTGGTACTAGCCCAGACTACTTGTACAATCTCTTTGAGCACTTGGTTGTGCCTCCATGTGTACCTTCCTTGAGCCAGGGCTACTTTACATGAGCTTAGGACATGCTCCACTGTTTGTTTTTCATGGCAGAGGGGGCATGCAGGATCGTCTGTTTTCCCCCACTTCACCAGGTTTGCATTTGAGGGCAGAAGGTCATATGCAGATCTGAGAATGAAGCTGATCCTGAGAGGGGCCATGTGCCAAATGTCATTCCAAGTGAGACTTCTTTGGAGTGCATTCTCCCACGTTGTCCATTGCCCTTGCTGGCTCTGCTGGGCTGCTTTTTGGAGTCTTTTTTGGTCTTCTTCTTTTCTCATCTCCTGAATCATCATGTCTCTTTTGGCTTTTCCTTTGGCCTTTGACCACCATTCAGTTTTGGTCACCCCCAGTCCTTGTCTGTTGGTCTGTGTGTGTCCTGTTATTTCTCTGATCTTGAGACTTTCTTTTGCAGAATCCATCGCCTCTTGAACTTTCCATTTTCTGCCTGTCTTCAGCTGGGGCTTGATTGCTTCTACCACCTTGTCTCCTGAGTCCTCCAGCATGCTTTGAAGTCTGATCTTCCCTGCTTTGTATTCCTCCAGGATGGATTTCAGTGGTAGTTTCAGCTTTGCTTGGCGACAGTACAGCGCTATGTCAGTCAGACAGGGTGGGACACCAAGCCATTTCCTTGTGAACTTGTTGATTTTGGCTTCCATTGTCTCCACTATGCTGGTGCAGATGTCGTATATCATCAGAGGCCATAGGAGCTTTGGTATCAGCATGAACTGCAGACACCAGACCTTGTATTTGTCAGGGAGCCCACACTGGTCAATGGTCTCCAAGCCTTCCTCCGCCATCTGCTTGGTTTCTTTTGCTCTTTGTGTGTCTTTCAGCGTATCATCATACCATCTTTCAAGGCTCTTGACTGGTTCTTCTGTGACTGTTGGAATGGCCTGGTTGGCAACACTGAAGACCACAGATCCGGCCACTTTTCCTTTCCTCAGTGAGAGACTCCGTGATTTCTTTGGCTTGAACTTCATTCTGGATGAGGCAACTATGTCGTCCAGCCTCTCCAGCACATGACGTGTCTCGTCTTCTCTGGATGAAATCACTGTAGTGTCATCCATGAAGGCCTTGAGAGGAGGCATCTTGTATCCATGGCCAAGGTCTGTTTGTCTCGCGTTGTTTGTTGCTGCTTTCAAGATGAGTTCCATTGCCAGCACGAACAGTATTGGGGAAATTGCACAGCCCATTGCAATGCCCACTTCCAAGTTGATCCAGTCTGTTGTGTACTCCTTGGTAGAGAACCGCATTGAGAAGCCATTGAAGTACTTCTTGAGCATGTCGCGGATGTTCTTTGGCACATGGTACATCTCAAGAGCCAACTGTATCATCTCATGGGGCACAGATCCATATGCGTTTGCCAGATCAAGCCACACTACGTCCAGGTCTCTCTTTTCTGTTTTTGCTTTTTGGATTGCGTCCCAGTTCATTGTGGCGTGTTCTACACAGCCAGCCACACCTGGGATGCCACCTTTCTGGACTGACACATCCAAGTACTTGTTTTCCATCAGGTACTTGGTCAGCCTTGCTGCCATGACAGAGAAGAAGATTTTCCCTTCGACGTTCAGTAGTGATATTGGCCTGAACTGGCTGATGTCACTTGAGTTTTGCTCTTTGGGGATGTACACACCATCTGCCGTCATCCACTGGCCGCTGATCTTCTGGTTTCTCCAAGCCGATCGCAGCAGCCTGTGGAGCCACTCCAGCACCTTGGGACATTTCTTGTAAAGCTGGTAAGGTATTCCGTTTGGCCCTGGTGATGATTTGGCTCTGGCTTTGTCGACCACCTTCTTGATTTCCGCCAACGTTGGAGGCTTGCCATTGAACTGTTCCTCAGGGTTGGTTGGCCACACCAGACCTTGAATGTCGAGTGGTGCTTTGCTCCGTGGGTCAGAGTATGTTTTCCTCAGATGCTGCTCAAGAACTCCTTTGTCCACACTTAGGGTCCCAGATTTTGGCTGCTCAAACAGTGTTCTGGCAAACTGGAAGGGGTCTCTGAAGAAGCGCTCTTGTGTCTTCTTCTTTTTGCTCTTCCTCTTCCTCGCAGATTCCGCTTTGCTGAGGGCGCTGTGTTTTTCTTTCAGGTCTTTCCACAGTTTTTCCAAGCCTTGTTTTTCAGCTGGCAATGCGGTCTTCATTTGCATCTTGAGGTTTTTCTTTTGGACCCTGATCTTTTCCATCTTTTCTTGGCGTCTGGATTTCTTTGGAGGTGTTTTCTCTTTGGGTAGTTTTGCTCCATAGGCGTCTCTACATGTGGCATACACAATGTCCCCATATGTGGCTAGTTTGTGTTCCAGGGTGCTTTTCCCTATCAGTGCATCGAGTCTTTGGACGATTTTTGCATCCAGTTTCTCCCAATCTTCAGTTTCGTTTGCTCGTGGCAGGTTGAGTTTCAGGCGCCTGGCATCGAGGGCCTGTGCAAATTCCTCATCCGAACCAACAGCGTGGATGTCCTTGGCACTGTGGTTTAAATCCTGGCCTTGGTCTTCCGACGTCTTATCTGCTGATGCAGTGCGCTGCTGCTCATTCAGATGAGTCTTCACACATCCCATCTTTGTTCTGTGGATCTTCATGCCACGGGTGGTAGCGAAACGCTTTCCACAGACACATGGATATTCCATTTGGTCCATGTTCATAGTCCGTTTGGGATTTGCAGTCATGATTGGTTGAGCACCGATGGATTCATCATTCTCTCCCCCTTTCGGTGAATCCTGGGAGATATAGCACCAATAGGATATATCTTCTTAGGAAACAGTATCACAATGCCGTCAAAAGAGAGGACACTTGCCCAAACATACAGTGGATGAAATAGTGTGTCACCCGGTCAAATATTGTTAGAAGACAGCACAGAACAAATTGTCAAATTGGGTCTGACATATTGCTAAATGAATCAATAGTCTAGGTGCCTTTCCCCAATATTAGGTAAGAACAAAGATCAAGGGAGACGAGCGAAAGGAAAGTGAAAGACTTCAGTGTGTCAGGAACAAAAACGTTTTTTTTTTTTTTTTTTTTTTTTTTTTTTTTTGGATGGAGTCATAGCATTTTGAATGCACATGGCGTGACATTTTCACAGAAAAGGGTAAATCAATTATTCAGATTACAAGGGACAATTTCGAGTACAAGTAGCGTTTTAATTAGAAGGAGAAAAAAAGAATTCTGATCGTTGGGAAGCAGTTACCATAAAAAACATTTCAGTGTCCAAATTGACGTTTCACTTCTTAATGATCCGAATTCTTCAGATCACTTAATTAACAAGAAAAAAAAGAAATTGAACTTTTGTAGCTGTTTTGTGAGACAGAAAACGAAACAAAGAATTGAATATGCAGTTTGTAAGTCATGAGAAAACGGTGGAACATAACTGTGCAACATTCCTTCATTCTTTCCTACCTCTAAAACATTTAGGTTGAAGCGCTTACAACTCAAGTCAAATTCATTACAGTTATTCTTATCGTACCTACACACATCGAAGAAATGCAGTCTCGTGATGTGAATATACTAATGGTAAGGCAGAATTAGTAATCACTCTTGAAACAGTAATTTAAAATGATATAAACACACTTGTTTAAGATGCTGTCCGATGATTGTCAACGAATGTTGTATGAATTCACCCATCACATGTGAATTCAATCAAAGATAACAAGCTGATCCCTCTTTTTCTTCTTTTCCCCTTCTTCTTCTTCTTCTTCTCTCTCTCTCTCTCTCTCTCTCTCTCTCTCTCTCTCTCTCTCTCTCTCTCTCTCTCTCTCTCTCTGTCCCTCCAAGTGTTTTTTCGCCAGTGTGTTTTTACATAAACTTTAGTCCAAACTTCTGAACCGTATAGCTAAGCGTTTAAACCTGGGATTTTCGAACAGTAATTTTCAATTCTTGTGGATTGGTATTCCCGTTTACTGGCCCCCTTAGGTTCTGTCTTTTAAATTTCCTCCCTTTGATCTTTTTAAATAGAATGTTATCTACTGTTTAATTTGAATTTTATGTCATCCTATTCACTGAGTGCTTTTTGTGACACTTTTCACGTAAGCAGGAGGATCTACTCTATTTGGGAGATTGTGTTTGCTAATACGGAAGTGCTAGTCATCAGCAGGTAACCAGGATCCATCAGCAAGACTGATGAGCTCCTCAAAAGATGAAACAGCTGTCGTGGACACATTTTGGCGTTTGCTTCACTCTCTATCATGAAATTAAAGACGTATGAGCTATGGATTTATCACACACACACACACACACACACACACACACACACACACACACACATACACACACACACACACGTATATGTGTGTGTGTGTTAAGAGAGAGAGAGAGAGAGAGAGAGAGGGGAGAGAGAGAGAGAGAGAGAGAGAGAGAGAGAGAGCCTTCACAAAAGGCGTCACTTGGATCGTTTCCAAACGAGTGGGGATGAGGCAAACTGTGAAGACCAACTAACGGACTCAGTCTCTCGTCATCCTGTCCCATTATGCAGCGTCTATAAGTCGGATGCATGAAACAACAAATGCTGTCAGAGGT
Source organism: Conus canariensis (assembly GCA_033310375.1). Lineage (NCBI taxonomy): Eukaryota > Metazoa > Mollusca > Gastropoda > Neogastropoda > Conidae > Conus > Conus canariensis. The sequence continues at coordinate 5,053,554 of CM065723.1, read as the reverse complement.
TAGTATGTTCCACAAAGTTTAAAGTGCCTGGGTTATCGGGCAGCCCAACACAGATACAACATCCTCTACAGAGACAGATGGGGGAGAGACACAGAGGGCTGGAAGAAGAAGAAGAAGAAGAAGAAGAAGAAGAAGAAGAAGAAGAAAAGGAGAGAGAGAGAGAGAGAGAGAGAGAGAGAGAGAGAGAGAGAGAGAGAGAGAGAGAGAGAGTTTCATTGACATTGACTTGCACAGTCTTGGTGTGAAGGGGAACGTGATCATATTTGCGACACCAAGGGGAAAAGCCGGAACACAACAGATAAAGTAATAATAATAATAATGTATAATACTTATATAGCGCATTTCTTGTTGTACAACTCAATGCGCTTACATCCACCATTTGCACTTATTCATACAATATTCATGCACACAGCAAAAAGAAAATACACAATGGCAGACGCACCTACATGCATAAACTACCTCACCGAACTAGTTGTGGAGGAATTTAAGAGAGATCTAGACATCTACAGAAGAGAATAGGCTTTTTTGAAGAGGTAAGTTTTGAGCTGAGATTTAAAAGAAGAAAGAGTAGGCTGATTACGAAGGTCTTCAGGGAGGGAGTTCCAAATAGAAGGTGCTCTAAAACTGAAGGCTCTTTCGCCAACAGATTTCAGAGAACGCTTAGGGATTTTCAAAAGTTTTTGTGAAGAAGAGCGAAGGGTACGAGAGCTTTGGTAGGTGCAGAGAGAAGAAGAGAGATAGTGAGGAAGAGA
>CM065723.1:5037802-5045302 GCA_033310375.1 Conus canariensis | reverse complement strand
GCAATACCGTAACAATCTACTCTCGAGTATGCTTTGAACTCCCTCTTCCCACGTCATACGCCACGTGAGAAGATGGCGAATCTGTACAAGAAATCGGTACTGCAGACGAAACAGTCTGTGGAGCAATAGAAGTTGTATTTTTGAAAACTCTTTTTCTTCCATCGACTGTAGGCGTACGAATTCAGAATGTATCCAATTTTGATTTTTAGATGAAAACTGAGGAGTTTTTAACAGTCTAAAGTGTGAGTTTCTTGGATCTTTATGAATACTGTGCTCCCCAAATCGAACTCCTTAAGGAAACGGGTGTCCTAAAACACCATGGAACTCCTTCATCCTTTGACTGTGAGTCAGCTCTTGCAGCACTCCTAGCAATGTCACATGAGTAAGAGTTTTGATACTTCGACTGACTTAACAAATTTGATCGATATATAAAGCAACCTCCATGCTGGAGTCGAATTTTCAATGTTAAGCGAACTCGAATGGAAACTTTTCAGTATACTCTGTACGAAGATTTCATGTAAAAAAAAATTTCAGAAAGGCGTGTGTGTAAACTAGGCAACACTCTTAGTTCATTTGGACTTTCCGAGTCGGATCGGTTAATTTGTCGGACCGTGGGTTCCATTCTTCACGACAGGTGCCTCTCTACCACTTGAACTTGAACTTGCAGGTGTTGGAGGCCTTAAGAGGCCTGTTCACCATTCTAAATGTAACACTGAGATGAAAAACACCGCATGCGTGGAAGGAAGAGAGTCACCACAACGTCTAAGGAAGACAGACATAGCTATAAAGGCAGATAAACATTCTATGGCGCGACTCAGTCAGTGCTATAGGTATTCAAGTGACGTTAAGGTGTCTGGTCACTGAAATGGAACGCCATCCAATTCAACGATGGCGGACCACCTAGGTCTATGTCCATAGCACGCGGCTATCACGGCGGTCTTCGATCATTACTCTCTGTTGATGCCAGGCCTGTCTGATGCCACCACTTGAGGCTGCAGGACAGACGGTGGCAGGGAAGGAGGGGGAGGGGGAAGACAAGGAAAGGATGTTGCAATACATACTGCGGTGCTCAGTGACATTCTGTACAGACGTAGCGTTACTGAATGTCGCTCCAGTAAAGAATGACCACGCCGGCTGACAGTCCGCACGGACACTGCAGCACACACACAGTACATGGACGACATGTTGTCCCGGCAGATCAGAAAGCTGTGTCCACACAGAGACACAGCACGGACACTGCAGCACACAATGTCACACGGTACATGGACGACATGTTGTCCCGGCAGATCAGAAAGCTATGTCCACACAGAGACACAGCACGGACACTGCAGCACACAATGTCACACGGTACATGGACGACATGTTGTCCCGGCAGATCAGAAAGCTATGTCCACACAGAGACACAGCACGGACACTGCGGCACACAATGTCACACGGTACATGAACGACAGGTTGTCTGGGCAGATCAGAAAGCTATGTCCACACAGAGACACGAGGGTCGCCATACGAGCTGGGTCACTTTGTAGTGAACTAGGTGTGCAATGTGGAGTATGGAGAACACGATCCTTGAGATCCGTTTTAAGCCTACGCTAACCTTGCGATACTTTCGGCCATCCATTTGTTTTCATTCAATTACAAGAGGATTTGAATCTTCCCTCTTTCTCTCTTCTTCTTGTTTTATTCCTTTTGATGCTGAATCCAAATCGGCTTGTGCTTATCACATAGAAACATCGTCTTCAACACTCTGCTCTGCACTCTACCTTACACCTAGTTCCCTCAATCTGATGCTGAATCCAAATCGGCTTGTGTTTATCACATAGAAACATCGTCTTCAACACTCTACTCTACACTCTACCTTACACCTAGTTCCCTCAATCGAAGTGGCGACTCAGACTCCACTGAAAACCATACATTCACAAACAACCCACACTTTGTTCTGAGGTACACATAAACATGCGACCCGCGTGGAGCTGAATATCATCCACGGTGACATTCTGCACCGCAACGGCATTCATGTCACCAGGCAACTGTTTGTACGGAAAAAGAAGTACTCAGGAAAGAGGCACGTCAGATGTGTGGAGGTGGTGGTGGGGAACTCAGGAAAGAGGCACGTCAGATGTGTGGAGGTGGTGGTGGGGAACTCAGGAAAGAGGCACGTCAGATGTGTGGAGGTGGTGGTGGGGAACTCAGGAAAGAGGCACGTCAGATGTGTGAAGGTGGTGGTGGGGAACTCAGGAAAGAGGCACGTCAGATGTGTGGAGGTGGTGGTGGGGAACTCAGGAAAGAGGCACGTCAGATGTGTGGAGGTGGTGGTGGGGAACTCAGGAAAGAGGCACGTCAGATGTGTGGAGGTGGTGGTGGGGAACTCAGGAAAGAGGCACGTCAGATGTGTGGAGGTGGTGGTGGGGAACTCAGGAAAGAGGCACGTCAGATGTGTGGAGGTGGTGGTGGGGAACTCAGGAAAGAGACACGTCAGATGTGTGGAGGTGGTGGTGGGGAACTCAGGAAAGAGCACGTCAGATGTGTGGAGGTGGTGGTGGGGAACTCAGGAAAGAGACACGTCAGATGTGTGGAGGTGGTGGTGGGGAACTCAGGAAAGAGGCACGTCAGATGTGTGGAGGTGGTGGTGGGGAACTCAGGAAAGAGGCACGTCAGATGTGTGAAGGTGGTGGTGGGGAACTCAGGAAAGAGGCACGTCAGATGTGTGGAGGTGGTGGTGGGGAACTCAGGAAAGAGACACGTCAGATGTGTGGAGGTGGTGGTGGGGAACTCAGGAAAGAGGCACGTCAGATGTGTGGAGGTGGTGGTGGGGAACTCAGGAAAGAGACACGTCAGATGTGTGGAGGTGGTGGTGGGGAACTCAGGAAAGAGGCACGTCAGATGTGTGGAGGTGGTGGTGGGGAACTCAGGAAAGAGGCACGTCAGATGTGTGGAGGTGGTGGTGGGGAACTCAGGAAAGAGGCACGTCAGATGTGTGGAGGTGGTGGTGGGGAACTCAGGAAAGAGGCACGTCAGATGTGTGGAGGTGGTGGTGGGGAACTCAGGAAAGAGGCACGTCAGATGTGTGGAGGTGGTGGTGGGGAACTCAGGAAAGAGGCACGTCAGATGTGTGAAGGTGTGTGGTGGGAACTCAGGAAAGAGGCACGTCAGATGTGTGGAGTGGTGGTGGGGAACTCAGGAAAGAGGCACGTCAGATGTGTGGAGGTGGTGGTGGGGAACTCAGGAAAGAGGCACGTCAGATGTGTGAAGGTGGTGGTGGGGAACTCAGGAAAGAGGCACGTCAGATGTGTGGAGGTGGTGGTGGGGAACTCAGGAAAGAGGCACGTCAGATGTGTGGAGGTGGTGGTGGGGAACTCAGGAAAGAGGCACGTCAGATGTGTGAAGGTGGTGGTGGGGAACTCAGGAAAGAGGCACGTCAGATGTGTGGAGGTGGTGGTGGGGAACTCAGGAAAGAGGCACGTCAGATGTGTGGAGGTGGTGGTGGGGAACTCAGGAAAGAGGCACGTCAGATGTGTGAAGGTGGTGGTGGGGAACTCAGGAAAGAGGCACGTCAGATGTGTGGAGGTGGTGGTGGGGAACTCAGGAAAGAGGCACGTCAGATGTGTGAAGGTGGCGGCGGGGTTAGGGGTGGTCCATCAGGAAAGAGGAGAGTGGACGTCGGATGTCCAGCCGATGTCTGCCTGATAGTCCGATTGTGTTCGCACACTGGACACGTGTAAATCTCTTTCTGAATGAGGTAGAGGTGGCGAGACACACTGCTACAGAGAGAGAGAGAGAGAGAGAGAGAGAGAGAGAGAGAGAGAGAGAGAGAGAGAGAGAGAGAGAGAATACGAATATATTCATTGTGCTTAAAGTGGGCAAAATGGTTTATCGTAAACGTTTTTTAAACCATATCCTCAGTAAAAAAGGTCATTAAAAAAGGAAGAAGACGAGACGATCCATATAGAAACAAAACTTGAGTATGCCAAAATACAATTGCAAAAAACTTAAAAAGATGTCTAACACATTCGAATGATTTACATGCAAAACATAAATACAACAGCCATGACCACACCAAATTACTTCTTGGGCATGAAAAATGATTCGTCACATATCCATATTCAGCGATAAGAAAAGATTACATACAAAAAAAAATCAAATAAACTTGTTCACAACAGTGAAGATCCTCCCTACCCTCGCCGTTGACTTCTCCCTTCTTCACCTCACACACACACACACACACACACACACACACACACACACACACACACACAACACAATCACAAACACACACACACACACACACACACACACACACACACACACACACACACACACACACACACAACAGGTGGAGTTAATCTATTCCTGATTTTGTAAATGAAGACCGCTTTGTTCAAATGACTTTTAAGGCTGAAGGGGAGAATGTACAGTTGCTTGTAGTCATAAGGGAGAAGAGAAAATTTGAGGACAGTGATTTTGAAGGATCGTCTATACAACGTTTGAAAGTGATTTCACACAATAGTTATTAGGCCCCAAGCATATTGAAGTATGGTCAGTGTCTGTTGAACATATGCATGAAATAAAAAGATCGGGAGTGCTGACCTAAAACAGATTAAAATGATTTACATGCCAAACATAAATGCAAAAGGTTCACTCATCTGCGCACACACGCGCTGCTCTCTCTCTCTCTCTCTCTCTCTCTCTCACACACACACACACACACACACACACACACACACACACACACACACACACACACACACACACACACCCCCGACGTATGCAAACACATGTACAGACACACGCACGCACGCACCATCACCACACGAAATTACTTCATGGGCATAAAAACGATTCGTCACATATACATATTCAGCGATAAGAAAAGATTACACATAATAACATCAAACTTGTTCACAACAGTGAAGATCCCCCTCCCCCCTACCCTCACCGTTTACAACTCCCTCCTTTTCTCCTCTTACACACACACACACACACACACACACACACACACACACACACACACACACACACACGTCACAAAGACTCATGCACATGCATACCCAATTCTATCTCTTCATCACTTCGTCTCAGATGCATAGACAGCCTTTGTTTTAAAGAAAGCATAAAAAACGCGCTTTCTATAACCTTTCCATGGTATATTTATGGTACGTTGTTTTAAAAGATCATGAACTCGATTTTGTGTAAGGCCTTCATGCACCTCGGTCCATGATTTACTTCCAGAGTAAATGAGAGAAGAGTAATCCAAGGGTGAGGGGGAGAATGGTATTCTTATAACGAATGTTATTTACAGGGAATCAACTGCGTAGATAGGATGGTGTTTATCTACCCCTGATTTTGTAAATGAAGACCGCTTTATTCAAATGACATTTAAGGCTGAAGGGGAGAATGTGCAGCTACTTGTTGTCATAAGGGAGAAGGTAAAATCTGAGAAGAATAATTCTGAGAGATCGTCTATACAATGTTTGAAGTGATTTCAGGCAATAGCCATTAGTTAGATCCCAAGCATGTTGAAGGGGGGGGGGGGGGGGGGCTGCAGAGAAATGTGCATGGACCAAGAAAAAATTACCGATGATGAGTCCTAATATTTTATAAGAATCAACTGTAAACTGTGTCTTCTACCTTTTGGTGCTTCTTTCGTGTTGCTAATAAAATTACAATTAATCATATGCGTATGGATTCCCACATGACAAACTTAAGTCCGCCTGACAAGCTTATCAATGTCATTTTGCAGAAGAGTGAAGATTTCATTAGGATTCTTTAGTGTGCAGAGTGGTATCTTCAGCAAAGAGTTCTTGATAAAATAACAAATAAAGAAGCAGATTATTCAAATAACATGAATATAAGATAGGACCCGGAACAGACCCATTGAGAGTTCCATATTTAACAGTCATGATGAACGATAATGCAAATTCTTGAAAAACTGTCAGCCTTCTATCGTTGAGAAAAGATGATGCAGCCTTTAAAGAGCCTGAATTTAACTCATTCTTTACTACCTTCCTCCAAAGAAGTTTGTGGCAAATCGCGCCAAAAGCTGTGGCAAAATCTATAATAGATAAACAAATACACAGAGAAATAAATAAACACCAGTCACAACATTGCTGTTTATATTTGAGTGCCACTCCACAAACAGATCAGTGAACACTGTGTTCAAAGAGCGATTCTCTTTGAATCTATTTTGGTCTGCAGGAAAATGTATACTCAATGAAACAAGGCTAAAGGTATTGTTAAAAACATGACTTTTAAGTGGCTTTTACAATGCTGATTACATAAGCATACATCTGTAGTTGGAAGGGTCGGGTGGATCATCAGACTAACAGACAGTCCTTCAGCTCCTTTGAAAGGTTGATTGTAACATTTATGAATGCAGTGATCAGAGATGTATTAAGTACGTTCAGAAGTGCTGCTGTCTAGACCGGAGGTAATGAGCTGCCTTAATGGGAGAGAGAGAAGAGAGAGAGAGAGAGAGAGAGAGAGAGAGAGAGAGAGAGAGACAGACAGACAGACAGACAGACAGACAGATAGACAGAGACAGCCAGACAGACACAGACAGAAGACAGACAGATAGACGCGCACACAGACGCAGAGGCATAAATAGAGAGAGAGAGAGAGAGAGAGAGAGAGAGAGAGAGAGAGAGAGATGCAGAGATATAAATTATTATTAAATGAATGAGAGAGAGAGAGAGAGAGAGAGAGAGAGAGAGAGAGAGAGAGAGAGAGAGAGAGGTGCAGAGGTATAAATCATTATTGAGAGAGAGAGAGAGAGAGAGAGGAAGAAGACAGAGAGACAGAGAGAGAGGGGCACAAGAAGAGAGAGAGAGAGAGAGGGGGGGCACAAGAAGAGAGAGAGAGAGTGAGACAGTGACAGAGACAGAGAGACAGAGAGAGACAGAGAGAGACAGAGACAGAGAGAGAGAGAGTCAGAGACAGAGACAGAGAGCGGGAACAGGCGAGATGGGTGTATCCGGAAGATGGAGGAAGCGGAGTGGTTACTGGGGTTTGGGACAAGAGGAGCTGGGAGACAGGAGGTGAGAGCTGGCTGTGTGATGGATGTGTCCCCATACTTCAGTGGACGATGAGATGGATTGCAGTAGAAACCTGGGACCTCTTGTGACCGTCCAGTGGAGAGTGTTCAAGCCACGGATCGCAAAACTGTCATCAGTTCAGAACCAGTTCACGGCAGAGTCCCAGCTGAACCGTGAGCTATCCCCAACGGATATGAATGAAGGCAGGAGTTTGTACCGTTCTCTTTGTCTCTGTCTGTCTGTTTGTCTGCCTGTCTGTCTCTGTCTCTGTCTCTCTCTGTCTCTCTGTCTCTCTGTCTCTGTGTGTGTGTGTGTGTGTGTGTGTGTGTGTGTGTGTGTGTGTGTGTGTGTGTGTGTGTGTGTGTGCAAGTCTTACCAGAAAGAATACTGATTTTGTCAGATTCCAAGTCTGCTTTAACGGCTTTACACCTTCAAAATACATCAAGTCGTCCTGATCTCGTCAGTGAAATTT
>CM065723.1:5032802-5035302 GCA_033310375.1 Conus canariensis | reverse complement strand
TCTCTCTCTCTCTCTCTCTCTCTCTCTCTCTTCATTCAATTTAATGAAACTCGACTGAAGTGTTCTCTGTCTGTCTGTCTGCCTGTCTGTCTGTCTGTCTGTCTGTCTGTCTGTCTGTCTGTCTGTCTCTCTCTCTCTCTCTCTCTCTCTCTCTCCTCTCTCTCTCTCTCTCTCTGGGCATACTATTTTCTAAGAAACAGAGTTTTATTCACATCTGTATTGACTTAGCAAGAAAAGAGACGAGGGCTGTCTTTAACGCTTTGAATAAAATGTACAAGCTTAATGTGTCCCATTGTTGCTGAAGATATTCGATGCTCGGATTCAACGTATTTTAGTGTGTGGTGCACAGATGTCGAGAGAACCAGAAAATACTGCTTCAGTAATTGAGTGTCCATTAAAGTGAGTGTCCATTAATTTGTTCTGCAAAAGTATATGGATGTAAGTATGCGAACACTAACTAAAGTTCTTTACAGAAACCTTGAAAGATTCCAACTGACCGTAAGATCTTCGGTCTGTTGTATTCGACACTGACCAGAACAGATGAGCACAGACTTCTTTTTAGAGTACACAAAATGTCAGCGAATCAAGTAGATAAAGGGAAAACAAACTGGGCATCAGATGTTCGTAATGTGCTGAGTGTGTGTGGCCTTTTGTTTGTTTGTGAAAATCAGGGTATGGGTTGTTTACGTTCTTTTACTGCTGTTTTTCAAGAACGACTTGTTGATGGCGCATGGCAGACGAATATAGGTGATTTAAGACGTCTCAGGATTGACCACTATGCTGCACTTGTTTATGGCACACACAATCAAGGTTTTGATGTAGTTTGTTTGATTTAGCTGTGCGTGTTGATTGATTTGAAAAGAACAGTGACGGTGCAGTTAAATGGCCATAGGTACAACTGCCACAGAAGTGGAAAGACACTTTGTATTCAGTTGTCCCGCCATTGACGATTGGCAATAACAGTTTACACCACCATGATACTACAATATCACTAGTCATTTTACAGAGGCTCTTACTTTGGGATGTAGAAATGAATGTACAATTTGGACACTCGCTGCATGTGTGTACAAAGCATAAGTCTGTCTTAAGTGCATTGTTGTGTTTGCTGCTCGTTACAATGTTATTATGAGGTACTGCACACATTGTGAGTTTATTCAGTACAATGTGTTGAATGTACATTTTTTTACATCTTTATTGTAGACAATTATAATGCCTACATGTCAAACCCCTTCATAAGGGACATTGGCTTTAACTGAATACAGTTCTAAATTTTGCTTTAACCTAATAAAATTCTGAATTCTGTCGCTCTGTCTGTTTGTCTGTCTGTCTGTCTGTCAGTCTGTCTCTCTTGCCTTCTCACTTCCCATCGTCCTCAGTTTTTCGTGCTCCCTCTTTCTCTATGCTATCACTCTTTTCCATTCAAATAGTAAAAGACCACTCACGTTGTTTTCCTGTTTTTCCTACCCTTCTTTCAGTTTTCTCTGGTTTCTTTTTTCAGCTTTTCTTTTGAAACTGAAATTTTACAGATTTTTTTCCGTCAATTAAGAATCATTAAAGAACACTTCTTATGAATGAGTTTTTAGTTTAATGTTGCCTGCTGTTGATAGGACAAAAGACAATAGAATAACAAGATAACAACAGGATAAAAAAGAAGGCAAGCCAGAAGTCCACACAGAAGATTACAATGCTTGAAGTAGTTGATTCGTCACATTTATACTACCACATCTGAAGCAATTCAGTCGTCACATTTATACTACCACATCTGAAGCAATTCAGTCGTCACATTTATACTACATTTAAAGCAGCGAAGTCGTCACAGTTATACTACCACAGCTGAAGCAATTCAGTCGTCACATTTATACTACCACATCTGAAGCAATTCAGTCGTCACATTTATACTACCACATCTGAAGCAATTCAGTCGTCACATTTATACTACCACATCTGAAGCAATTCAGTCGTCACATTTATACTACATTTAAAGCAGCGAAGTCGTCACAGTTATACTACCACAGCTGAAGCAGCTAGGTCGTCACAGTTATACTACCACATCTGAAGTGGTGAAGTTGTCACATTTATACTACCACAGCTGAAGTAGTGAAGTTGTCACATTTATACCACCACATCTGAAGCAGTGAAGTTGTCACATTTATACTACCACATCTGAAGCAGTGAAGTTGTCACATTTATACCACCACATCTGAAGCAGTGAAGTTGTCACATCTGTACTACCATATCTGAAGCAGTAAGTCGTGACATTTATACTACCACATCTGAGGCAGTGAAGTCGTCACATTTATACTACCACATCTGAAGTGGTGAACTCGTCACATTTATACTACCACATCTGAAGGGGTGAACTCGTCACATTTATACTACCACATCTGAAGTGGTGAACTCGTCACATTTATTCTACCACATCTGATGCAGTGAAGTTGTCACATTTATACTACCACATCTGAAGCAACTAAATCGTCACATTTATACTACCGCATCTGAT
>CM065723.1:5007802-5010302 GCA_033310375.1 Conus canariensis | reverse complement strand
CGATGTTCTTATCCCACTGACGAGCCCTGGACACACTGTGACAAGCTGTGCTGCTTACACAGGCTAGAACTCTATCTCTTGTTTTTTGTTTGTTTTGATTTGAAAGCGTTGCTTCGCCGTGATAATGGCCGGGTAACAAACGCTCCATCGTCTCCAAGGGCAACTCTCCACTGCCGTTCTGGACCCTGTTGTTGTGCCCATCTCCTGTTCATTACATTTATATGTTTGAATATTTATTCATTTTGTTTATCTATTCTTCTATTTATCATTCCTCTCTTCCCTTTATTTGTATTTTGTGCTTTTTCTATCTTTAACACATGCATGTTTTCTTCCATACATTCATTTCTACACATGCGTATCCATCTTCAAATGAACGTTGTTTTCGTTGTTGTCCAGAAAAGGCTGTACATTTACTTTTCTTCTTTTCACCTTTCTTTTCTTTTCGTTTCTTTTTTTCATTCTTTGTATTTATTCATTTACATTTGTTGTGTATCTTTTACGTATCTTAACTGTCTCTAAATTTGTTAGTTCCATATTCTAACAGACGTCTGTGTTTGTTTGGTAACTGTTTTATTTTTGTCTATCCTTGTTTTTTATGCTCTTCATTTGTTTGCTTGTTGTACTGGTTTAAGTTGTGAATGTTTACATTCTTCTGGGTTTTTGATGCTCAACTCTCTCTGCATTTAATGTCTTTTCGCAGTCGTGTGTGTGTGTGTGTGTGTGTGTGTGTGTGTGTGTGTGTGTGTGTGTGTGTGTGTGTGCGTGCGTGCGTGCGCGCGCGCGCGCGCGCGCGCGCGCGTGTGTGTGTGTGTATGTGTGTGTGTGTGTGTGTGTGTGCCCGCGCGCGCATGTGTGAGCGTATCTTACTCGCTTGCTTGCTTCGTTTGTTTGTTTATCACTCCGTAAACTTTATCTCTTCGTAACAACAATTCATGCCACTGACAGTAGTTTGTTTGTCCCTCCGCCCCAAATATTTCCAACATCATCTATCTATTATATCATTACTCACGGTGTGAGGCTTTAGGCTAAGGCGGCTGTGCAAAGGCGGGTGAGTGAAAGGATGGGGTGGTAGTAGTTCTTTTGACTGCAGATCTCAGTGAATGCCAACTGGTATGTGCACATTCAAGGACAGCGACTACTTTTGCAGACTTTTAGGTGTCATTGCTTCACCTGAGTCAATGGATTCTGTCTCATGTGTTTTCAATCATGATCATGGTCATTCTGCATCCTTGCAGCCCTTCAAAGAAAGAATGAATATTGCACATCAGTTAACCAAAGCATGTTTAATCCTCCCTCATCAGTTGTACGTATCTGGCAACCAACCATCTCCAATGCCTGAGGTATTGAAAGAAACTGCTTTAGCTAACATTCAAAGTTGTACCACGTCGCTGCTGTTTAAGGTCCTAACATTGACCACTGTATTTTTTCCGTTGAAAATGTCATCAGTATTGTTTGATAATTCTGTAAGTTTGAGGCTGGTAACATTTTTGCCTGTTCCTTATTTAAAAACGTAGAATCCCATAGCGACAAAAATACCTTTTTTTTTCTTCTTAAGAATGAGCACCTTTGTTTTCTTCCTGCATCAGTCATGATACGCACCGTCAGCCAGCCGGTGTGGTTTATGGAATCGTTAGTGTTTTGCATGAGTATCTGAACTCATCGAATGAAGGCGTCCACAAGGTGACAACGTTTACAACACCTATAATGTACTGTGTTTGTGGACAGTCTTCCTTTACGCTACATTATCCACGGTATTCATGCGCTGCAAATTCTAAAGTAGTCTATGGACAGTCTAGTCTCCACTCTCCACTCCCCCATTCAAAGGTCAACCTCCACGACCCCCCGCCCCTCCCTGTTCCACATCTTCTTCCTCTCTACATCTTCATGGCAGCGTGTGTCTTAACAAGCCAACTGCCTCCTTGCTGTTGTTTTCTTCTTGTTTGTCGCGTTTGTTTATCATGTCTATAGTCAAGGCAAAGCTCAGAAAGCGGTGCTCGTATATCATGTCAAATGTTTGTTCTATTGGCCCGTGGCGTAGTAATACATGTCATGATGTTCACGTTGCCACTGACGTATGCTGGGCACCGCTGACTACACGCCTGAGCTCCCCTATTTATTTATTTTTTTTGGTCCCACCTGTCGCCGTAATAATGCCCACTGAACTTCACCTGTCAGTGCTACCTCTGGCCTGCTCCTCGTTTCATTTTACACCCCGGACTGAACTTCTTTGGCACCTGCTCTGCCTCCCTCCTGGTTACTATTTCGTTACTTACCCATATACTTATCTGTTTATTCAGGTCTTTCATCATACGATTTTTGAAATATATCTATTTTTAATCTCACTGATATAATTCTACCTCATTGATTCTTCTATTTCACACACACACACACACACACACACACACACACACACACACACACACACACACACACACACACACTCCCATGCATTTCATTTGTTTATCAATGTATTGTATTCAGAATGAACGGTTTATATAAT
>CM065723.1:4977802-4995302 GCA_033310375.1 Conus canariensis | reverse complement strand
AGAGAGAGAGAGAGAGAGAGAGAGAGAGAGAGAGAGAGGTGTGTGTGATTCGATTAGCTGTTTAGATAGGAAAATATGTATAATTTATCTTGTTAGCAATAACAGCTTTGTTGAGGAGTATGAAGTGCTTAACACATGTTGTGTAGTGTTTCCCTATGGAGCAGTCCTAACCTTGGGTTTATACTGAATCTCTGTTCCAGTTTCAATCAACACGAAGTGTGTGCTGTGATCAAGTTCTGTCGACTAAAAACGCAGCCAAGCGGTCGCAGAGCGATTTATAGCTTTATGCATCTGGATCCTTATGACATGTCTAAAATGAAGTACACACCACTTCAAATTCAAAAGCTCCAGTCAGATTTTAACTAATAATATCACGTATTGAAGCAAAGTATTATTTCCACTACATCTGAGACACAGGACACACCAGATCAGATCCAGTCAGTCTGAAATGGTGTATGCCTTTTTGTATGTATTTTATATCTGCATTGTTCCACACCCATATTTATGTAGCTGGTACAAAATAATTTGATTTACAGAATGAATTTTGCCCCACCATAATTTCAGAGCATGTTTCCAAAAGCAAATCGGCATTAGAAAAAAGTCAAAAGGTCTGATTCGGCATTCAAATTGAACCCATACAGATTATATCCAGCTTTTAATAGTATTTTCCGTGGTATGTCTTTTTATCGTCACAGTCTTTCTGCAGTATTGCTGCAAAGGTAAGAAGAATGACGTCATGCACATGACTGATGTCATTCATGTTTAACATTCTCTCGTCAACTGTCCTACACATACTCTTCAATTTCACTTTTCAAAGGTGTTGGTGTTTTGGTACTTTTTCTTCCACGTGAAGCTAAACTGTTTTCTTCAAAATATCCACCGATGCACTGTGTGGTGGAAATGCAAAGGCTGAGTGTTAAAGCAATAGGAATTAAAGTACACAGCTTTTATCAGTGACACTCAAATTTCTTTTTGACCAAGCATCAATTGCTCACTTTTTTTTCCGTGGCAACCAGTTCCTTTCAATCTTTGAGGTATTGACAGAACTTAAGTGAATATCCACGAATTTAAGTCGTCTGCATCAAAGATTATAACCACCACCTTGGCTTTTCTCGTATAAACCATACTGTTTTTTTGTCTATGCATTACAAAGCCAAACATTCTGAAAATTAGGGTCATTAATGGTTCATAATTCTGGAAGTTTCAGACTGGACATGCTTTCATCTGCTATTAACTTCGAAGTGAACAGTTCAAAAGCGAACATGAAGTGATGTAGAGAACATAAGCACCCCTGCATCATTCCTGCTTTAGACATATTATGCTCTGGCAGCCAGCATGATTATGTAGTTGAAGAAAAAAAATGGTGTTTCGCATAATTACCTTGACCCATCAAATAAATTTTGTTTCAAAGTTAAAGCATCTGAAACACCATGATTTGTGCAGCCTTCCTTTGAACTAGTTTATTTGCACTATGATACACGGCAAAACCGACAGCATTATACAGTCTTGTCTCCACTCTCACCCCCCCCCCAACCCATCCCTCTTCGCATGACCCCCCCTCCCCCCGCCCCCTCCTTCCCAAACCTTACCCTCTTCCTTCCAGCCCCTTCATTTCACTCCACTTCGAAACAGGCAAACACTCACTCCTGTTTGTTGTCATTTTCTGCTTGTTTGCCACGTGTGTTTGCTTGTTTAGCTTTCTCGTAGAATACCCACAGCTCCAAACGCGTTGCTTTGTCTTGTCGTGTGTTTGCTCTCTTCGTTTGGCGGCTCAATGGCACACCATTTCACAGTGTCCCTTTTTCCCCCGTTGATGCGCGCTGTGTACACGGTCAGAGGCCGCGCTGCTCCACACACGCCGGACCCCTATCTCCTGTCGGTCAGCTGGAGGCGCCACCACGTCGTGATGATTCCCACGTAACCTTACTGCTCAGTGCTGGCCGGCCTCCAACGATCGTTCTGGACCCTGGACTGAACTTTTCTGGCATGAGGTGCCCCGCCTGCCTCCTGTTCACTTATTCATTTATTATTGATATATTAATTTATTTATCCATTCACGTGACTCACATTTTTTGGGAAAATCGTCTGCATTTAAGCTTTTACTGTTCTTAAAATAGATACCTTTGGTCTGTCTGTCCCACTGTTTATTCATTTCATTATTTATCTGTATTTTACTTTTCTTACATTTAGTACAGACGGTCCTTTTATACCTAACAATTAAGTAGTGGGGGAAAACAAGTGCAGGCTAACAATTCTTCCGTCATCATAGTAATGACTTGGCAAAGATTTGAACAGGTCCTTTTATACCTGTTATTCATTTGTGTCAAGTTCAAATAAACGCTTGTTATGATTGAAAGTACTGTTATCATTTTAATGATTATTGTTCTGTGTTTTTCTCCACAATTCTCCGGAGCGATTTCAAATCATAGCGGTAACAGCATCCTGCTAACAAAGCCAGACTCTAGAAGTTGTTTTTTGTTGTTGTTGATGATTTGTGAGTTGATTTTAACGTGGTGACAGCCCTGATATGGCCCTTTGCAGTCGGCTGGGCTATAAGCAACCTTACCTTACCTTACCTAGAAGCTCATTTGCTGCAATGAACAAAAGTTTAGCCATAGATCGTCAGGTTTATTGACATGTGGACATTTTTGCATGTGTTAGGGCAGAATGTTGGATACGTGCCTGTGTGTGAAAAGAAACCAGGATCAGAACCCGAATACCGTGTTTAATTGTAAAGAAAACCATAACTTGGAAGCATAAATACAACACAAAGGAAAAACAGTGAAATGATGCACATTTTACACTGCTCTCTCTCACACACACTCTCTCTCTCTGTCTGTCTGTCTGTCTGTCTCTGCCTATCTCTCTTTCTCTGTCTCTCTCTATTTGTCTCTGTCTGTCTGTCTGTCTGTCTGTCTGTCTGTCTCTCTCTCTCTCTCTCTCTCTCTCTCTCTCTCTCTCTCAGAAGAAGAAGAAGAAGAAGAAGAAGAAGAAAAAGAAGAAGAAGAACACCCGAAATTCTTCAAATCGTGCCTGCCCACTGCACCCCAGTTCATTTCAAGACACGGATAATCCGCTTTCGATCGATTTGGGATTGAAACAAGTGCCAAGACTTGTCTCCAGGATTCGAGGAAGAATAATGTCCCTTTGGTTTTCGGCAAATACCACCTCCATACACGCTACCTTCCCTGTGCTGTGCCGTGGGCAGTGAGAAAAATGAAAAATACCACCGATGGCATAATTGATACTTGCAGAATAACAAACCGGTCAACAGAGCTCGAACAAGATTTTTTTCTCAGCAAATCAAACATTAGCCTTTTGAAATATGATGATAATGAATCTTCACTTAAACAAGTGATGTTCATATATCCCCCCCCCCCTCACACACACACATATGCATAGACACTTTTTCACTAACACGCGTGCGCGCTCGTGCACAAACACACGCATACAAACACTGAAAAAAAATGCACGCGTAGGGACACATTTGGTTAAGAAAAACTCAACACATTCAGAGTCACACACACATAGAGAGTATGCTCTCTCTCTCTGTCTCTCTCTCTCTCTCTCTCTCACACATCTCACAACACACACACACACACACACACACACACACACACACACACACACACGCACGCGGGCGCGCGCGCACGAACGCACACATGCACGCACGCACACACATGCACGCACACATACACACACCACTCACCTACACTCACACACTCACTCCCTCAAACACACACACACACACACACACACACACACACACACACACACACACACACACACACACACACAGGGCGCACTGTGTGTGTGTGTGTGTGGGACAGAGAGAGAGAGAGAGAGAGAGAGAGAGAGAGAGAGAGAGAGAGAGACAGAGAGACAGAGACAGAGACAGAGAGACAGACAGACAGACAGAGACAGAGACAGATACATAGAGAGTAAGAGACCCATAAGAGATAAGGGATGCCCAAGAACACAGGTGGATTTGAATGAATGAGTGAGTGTGTATGTTTGAGTGAGTGAGTGAGTGAGTGAGTGAGTGAGTGTGTGTGTGTGTGTGTGTGTAGTGAGAGAGAGAGAGAGAGAGAGAGAGAGAGAGAGAGAGAGAGATTGACACTGATATCTTTTACTGACATTGGCTAATAGCCTTAATGTCAAGGGGGTACAATGTACATTTTTATATAGAAGTGAAAAATATAAGCAGAACCGCAAATTAGGTTTCTACACAACTAAACAATATAAATAAATTATTTCCTTTTCTATCAGTCATTTGTGTTTGTAGTCTTTATCCTGGCACATAGGCCTAATTATTATCACACGACAACCATTCCCTGCACGTACGCACTCTGATCCATCCTATCTCCCACCGACCTGCACACACGCATTGGTACCCTCATCTTCCCTTCTTCCCACTCACACATAAAATTATTCTCTATACAAATGATTTATCAGACTTTATATTACGAGAACCAGTGACTGAACCACCAAGCTTAAACGTCAAATAAGTATTCAAAACATTGAAAATATAGATAATATGACATTCCCTTAATATTTTGAACCTTTATTCGTTCATGATTTTCTTCCGTATCTCTAGAGCTTCTGTTACATATTTTGCCAACATTTTAGAGAATGTGTCATCATTTGTTGTCAAAATGTTGCTAAGATTTTGACTCTTGACCGTGTTATAATGAAAGAGTCTTGATTTCTTTCTAATGGTCCCATGTGGAGAGAGAGAGAGAGAGAGAGAGAGAGAGAGAGAGAGAGAGAGAGAGAGAGAGAGAGAGAGAGAGGAGGGTGGGAAGGCGGGATTCGCAGACGAGAAATGAAGAAAGGGTGATGGAGATGGGCAAGGGGGCTTCAAGACACATCTGTGTCTTCATAAGTATGTTATGCTCATCTGTGGTTTTCTGGTCTTAAGATTTAGCACACACAAAAAAAGACAGACAGACAGACAGACAGAAACAAAAGTCTCTCAACACGCATCGCTCTCAACACGCATCGCAGTCCTCCCCCGGCAAAGCCCAAACCTTCCACTGTCTGGTCGTACCGACCCGTCGTTTGCGATCGTCTTACGTGGCCACTATTGACGCCGTCTGTACACAGCAGTGCATGTCAGTCAACACATAAGGGGGCTTCACGGAAATCCGCCCGCCTTACACCGCAGCGGCCAGATCAAACGAGGAGTGCGTGACCGTCGATTGATTCCAGCCAGCGATCAATCAGGCTGGGTATGAGAGATTGACGTGCTCAAGGAAACCTCGGGATAAGACGACCAAACTGCCGTGTCTGATCTTTAATGCAAGAGAACGTAGCCCATGTACAAACTTGCGCGCGTGAGCGTATGTACGTGCGTTCGTGTGTGTGTGTGTGTGTGTGTGTGTGTGTGTGTGTGTGTGTGTGTTGTGTGCCGACTTTATGTCTATTGCTTTTATGTTTGAAAAGTTGTCCTTGCAAACGGATGATGAAAGTAAGGACAGGACTCAAAGGAGGACAACATTCAGAGGGAGAGAGAGATAGTGGCAAAGATGCAAGGGGATACAAGACTGATTTTAACGGGGAGAATTCTTTTTCATGTTCTTTTTTTCCATGTGTGTGTGTGTGTGTGTGTGTGTGTGTGTGTGTGTGTGTGTGTGTGTGGTGATGAGAGTAGAGAGAGAGAGAGAGAGAGAGAGAGTATGTGAGACTCTGTGTGTGTGTGTGTGTGTGTGTGTGTGTGTGTGTGTGTGTGTGTGTGTCTGTGTGTGTGTCTGTGTGTGTGCCTGTGTGTCTCTGTGTGTCTGTGTGTCTCTGTGTGTCTGTGTGTGTGTGTCTGTGTGATTACGCCTCAGACGACACAGACAAACAAAATAATATGAAAATAGATATTACGATAACGGTTTCTAAACAGGAACAGGACTGAACGATATGAGATGAAAAAAAACCCAGGCAGACTGCTTTGGCTTACAAAGTGCAACCGACTGACAAAACAACAACGTTTACCTGAAACATGGAAAACAGCACTGTCGTTTCCGCATCCGCGGGATTACACGTGAGCAAAAGGGAAACCACAGTCTGCCATCCGTGAACATTGAAACAAACAAACAAACAAACAAAGACACATACAAACAAACAAAAACCACCAAACCATAAAACCAAGAAAATAAGAAAAAAGACATGCTAGTAAAAGACAAGTTGATGTGGAGAGCATGAGCGCTGTGTCGGCCATGTCACCGCGAGGGCACAGAAGACAGCAATCCAAGCCAACCCCGCATCCACCAGCCACTGTGCCCCGCATCCCGTCCTATCCTACGAACCATCATTTACGCAATCAACTCCTCTTGGCTGGAAAATCCTGAATTCTTCTCCTATGAAAAATAATTGAGATCATTCCTCGAGTAAAAATTCTTCTCAATCCGGTATTCTGTTTCCATCTTCCTCCCCTTCCTCCCCCACCCTCACCGCTTCATCTTCACGTTCTTTCTCATCCTTCAACTGCCCAGAACCACCTCCTACACATCCCGCCCTCCTTCCCCCCCCCCCCCCCCCATCTTTATCCTTCCTCTACTTCTTCCACGCAAAGTACCTGCAATTCCTTAAGTCTCTCAATTCGCTCATCCCCTATTTTCTCTCTAATCTTCCGGTCTGATCGGGGCCATAATAGCCAGTTTGCAATTTCTCCTTCGTCAAATGGCGACGGAACTGGTGCATCACAAAACACAAACCAGTTCAGGTTTGATTTTAAACGGGGTGCGCAACACACACACACACACACACACACACACACACACACCACACACACACATACACACACACACACACACACACACACACACACACACACACAACACACACACACACACACACCACGCTCGCGCGCTCACACGCACACATATTCACAAACGCACGCCCTCATGCAGGTGCATATGCTTGCGCATGCGTATGCATAGGCTAACACACACACACACACACACACACACACACACACACACACACACACCACAACATACAGGCCTAGATAATATACTGCTGCACAGGCGATTAATTGGTTGCTGTTCGTTTAAATAAGATACACCGATGTATATGTAGATGGTCAAAATGATAAACAGATAAAGAGATAGACAAATAAACAGACAGATTAGATAGACACACAGAGGGTCAGACAAACTGGCAGACAGATAGAAAGATAGACAGACAGACAGACAGACAAAACAGACTGGCGGATAGATAGATATAGACAGACAGACAGACAGATAGATGGATGGAAAGAGAGATAGAAAACAGACAGACAGATTACACAGTTAAAAAGACGTGTAGACAGAGAGAGAGAAGACAGACAGACAGACAGACAAACAGAGATACAGACAGACAGACAGACATCACGCACAGAGAACTGGTGGCGGTGTCACAAGCTGAACACGCGGTGGGGAAAACAAAGACCATTGTCACACATCAACCCCTACAAATCATATGAAATAATCAGAATAATTACCGCTGTAATCTGCAGCAGCAACACACGCGAAGGGAAGACTCGGGCAACCTCCCCGAGTTAACGTTGAAAGCCAGCTCGCGCAAAACAAGCCGATTTTCCGGTTTGACAGGATAGCTTGGGCTCAAAGCTCAAAACAACTGAAATTCAATGTACTCTTCACGGTGTTAATCTTTTATTATTTATCTTGTTATTCTGTTATTTATTATCTATATCACTTTATTCATTTATTATTAATTAAAATTCATTTATTGTTTTGTTTCTAGGTGTGCAACCACTGTAATGTAATGCATGCATGATATAGATGACGGTGATGAAACGATGGTATGGTGGTGGTGGGATATAGATACGGTGATGAAAACGATGGTAGTGGTGGTGGTGGTGATATAGATACGGTGATGAAAACGATGGTAGTGGTGGTGGTGGTGATATAGATACGGTGATGAAAACGATGGTAGTGGTGGTGGTGGTGATATAGATACGGTGATGAAAACGATGGTAGTGGTGGTGGTGGTGATATAGACACGGTGATGAAAACGATGGTAGTGGTGGTGGAGGTGATAGCGTTATATCCGCATTGTCGCGCACACGTCATACTGACCATCACCAATCATAATCATCATCATCGTCATCACCAACACAGTTAATGTCGTTGTTGTAACTGTCAAAGTTCCAACACACACACACACACACACACACACACACACACACACACACACACACACACACACACACACACACAGAGGCTCATTTCACATTCTACACGAGTATAATTATTAATTTATGCATGTACGTGCATACATCTTATCTTTTTTATTGCCATAATATTCAATTTCCTTTGCTTTCGTCTATCCTGAACGTCATAAAGATGGTGGACTGGTCCAAAAGAGATCAGAAAAGACAGGGTAATCTTTCCTGTATATATGCATGTAGTTATATTGCAAAATGACAGTTCCGTACAAGTCCACTGTCTATAGCATGCTAGACTGTACTGTGAGAGTGTGGCCAACACGCTGAAAAAGACTGTGTTCTATTTTGTCTGTTTTGCATCATTCTGTTATTTGAATTAAATTGTTTAAAACAACCAAAACCCTTTCAAAGAAACAAAATAACCCAAACAGAACAGAAATTATTTTCTTCAGAACATCTATCAGTGCACCAAGTGCTTGCAATACAAGTGTTAGCTGTCAGCAGTTGGGACTTTGACCACACGAACTTCACTTACAATACTAAACTTTTTTTTTCCGACATTAACTGTCCATAGTATTTTGTGTGCTCGTGGCAATCAATCATCCCACATTTCTGAGAAGCTTTTTAAGATTTCTAACGTAAATACCCCAGCTTTTAACCTGCCCCTGTCGTTTTACATCATGGCATTTATCAATGCAGTTGCTGTGTGAACCATTCTACATTGCTCTGCTTTTTCATGTTCATTGATCATCCAGAAAATGTCAAAAACCTGGTGTAAGTGTGACAGCATTTTTTAAAATCAAGAATATCCTCAAAGAAAAGGGTGATGTTATCAGCATTTGTGTGTACTTTAAGAATGCTTTCAGTGTTGTTGGATAATCTTCGAAGTTTAGGGTCAGAATATTTTCATCGCCTCTTTATTTGGCAGCAAAGAATTCCACAGAGAAAGTGATACTGAGGAGAATGGGCACCCTTGGCATATTTCTGCACTAGCGTCATACGCTCTAACAGAAAGCCCATATAACTTATCGGACTATTAGTGTTCTGCAAGAGTACCTCAAACCATAGAAATGACGCCAATGTACTATCAGTCAGTCGAAAAACGTTACTGATAATTGTACTTTTCAAGAAGGCGTTTGGTTTTCAGAAATAATATACCATATTACAGTCGAAAGTCGCCCAGCCTTAGTTTGACTCGGTGTTTACAATCAGTATTATCTGTCGAAGATATTAGAACTCCAGTTATCTAGGTGTCTCTTGACATTTCTTTCCCCTCATGGGTCAATGTTAATAATAGGTTTCTGCGGCAGCGAAATTCCTATACGATTGATTACTCGTTTAAAATTGTCTTGATTTTATTAAAACGAACTGTTGAAACCCTGTTACTGATTCATCGAATCTTTCAGACGATTGCTTTTAATTTTTCAAAGCTAAGACAATTTCTTCTTCGGCAGAATCTTCTTGTAGTCGGTCTTTTTTTTTTTTACCGGTAAAGAGCTGAGGAACCTCTTTTCGCAACAAACTATTGAGCAGTTTCGTCATGGAAATTCACAGTTCACCGATATATCTGTCGATGGAAGTTAGCGAGTTCTAGGACCATTTTTGGTTGGCTTGTCATCGCTTGACAGCCATGTTTTAGAGCATGACTTCACTGTTTCGTATCCACTTGAGAGTTTTCAGTGTACAGGAAATACTTAGCAGTTTCTCCACCTTCCCTGACAAACCTTACTCTTTCACGTTCTTGAGTGTTACGCGTGTTGTGTCAATTAAGTTCAGATGGTTGGTCTTTGCTTTTTCGCTTGTTTTGTTTGCTTGCATGTATGGTTTGTAACTCTGCGTTACTCAAATGGCTGGCTGTCCTAGACTGCATTTCATCCACGTTGTGTGTAACTAACTATATTTGCTCTTGTCTTCTGTCAGTCGAAATGGTATTTCTTTCAGTTATGTTTCACAAACATCCCATTAAAATAACTTAAATTATGATCTAAATACTACTACTGATAATAATTGTTAAAATTGTTCATTTGTTCAACAAATGTTTTGCCGATGAGCAAACTTTCACTGTATTTCATATAGAACGGTAAAAGGCTAGTCTGAGATATCATATGCAAGTAATGCTGACAAATCTGTGGTTAACTGGGCCATCGGGTAAATCAAGCTATCATAAACATTATTACGGACTGAATCGGTAGTATAAAATCATGTAATCTAACCTTGGTGCAATAAAGAATTTTTTTTCTTAACTAAGTGCATTCTTTACCATTTCTGCTGAAATTTCTGCAAATGCAGGTCAGTTTAACTAGGTGATAAAACTGTTAGAATCTCTTTCATCTCCTACTTTAGGTCTTTTACCACTATTGATATGTTTGGACGGTACTGACGACACAGTTACAGTCACCCCATATTAACTGACTTGTGCAGTCTAGCGAACTACTACGATAACAAATTCTGAAGCAAAACAGAACGTGTTTCGTGTTCTGCTGTGGGTATGATAACAAATTCTGAGGCAAACCAGAACGTTTTTCGTGTTCTGCTGTGGGTATGATAAATTCTGAGGCAAACCAGAACGTTTTTCGTGTTCTGCTGTGGGTATGATAAATTCTGAGGCAAACCAGAACGTTTTTCGTGTTCTGCTGTGGGTGCACGTATCCTTATAACAACACGATCATTGTTGTTCACTGTTTATTGTTAGTATTCCGTCGTTTTGCTACACACATAGAAGAAACATGAAATAGATTCTTTGCTAGTATGGCCTGCTACATACTGTGTTTAGTGACGCATGAATGAAATAATAACCCTTTCAACTCTCTTTCCCACATCTCTCTAATAGTCTAAGCTATCTGCCCTGTATACAACTTATATCAAAACCTGGTTTCTTCAAATAAGTACAGAATGATTTTCTCTTCCGTCGATTTGTTTGACCACATATGAAACTGAGGCAGTTTTGAGCGGATTCACCGTATTCTTAATATAGCTTATTCTCAAAGACGTTCTTCACAGTTCATACAACGAACCAAGGTTCTTGTCGCTGGACAGTCACGTCCCCCACAGTTCCCGGCCTTGTTTCTGGTGTCCATTAGAGGCAGCTGGACTGTCCCCCTCGCGACACTGGACCACAGTCCCTTTGGCTTGACTGAAAGGCCTCAGGGTGCTGGGGAAGGGGATCCGGGGGACGTTACTCACGGGATATGGACGGAGACCAAGACTGGACTGAGAAGCGAGACGGAATCTTTGCTTTGTGTCCACATCGATAGACAGGAGCACTGGGGGGTAGATTCGCTCGAGGTGGGGTGGAAGGATTGCCCATTCTCCAGTCGGACTGTTTGTTTGAAGTGAGGATGCTGATCCTGTGAAGGAGTACCTGGGGGAGCACCAGTCCACGTATCAGGTATCTGCAGAGTGTGTAAGGCAGAATGGGGAGTCTTTCTTGCAGCAGGGCGGCCTGCCAGTGTTTCAGATGACGTAGGTGATGAAGACGAAAGTCTTTGTCCTGTCTCTAATCACCTGGATTAAACGTCAGTTTGTGCCTCAAGATTCTAGCGGATGTGAAACACTGTTAAAGTCCTCTGGGTGGAGGACGCTCACTCCACGCTGACTCCGCCATCAGGCAAATGTCACAGTCAATAGGGGGCTTAGTAGGTGTTGGATCACAGCAAGCATCACCAAACACTCCGCCATCAGGCAAATTTCACAGTCAATAGGGGGCTTAGAAGGTGCTGGATCACAGCAGGCATCATGAAACACTCGGAGGTGACTCGACAGCAATGCAGTGTTTTCTCAGGAAGGTTGCCTCGTGACGACAACTGATGTTGATTGCAGTCTGTGGGCGGTCAGTGCAGGATTTGAGCCTGGACCATCCCTGACAGTGCCTACGTATAGTGTAGTTGGAAAGAACAACGTGGCAAACATGTGAGTAGGGGAAATAAGAGGGGGAGGGGGTGAATATTGACCAAAAAAAAAAAGAAAAAGAAAACAACACTATATTATTTTTATGATTGCTGATGTGCATTTTATGCGCGAAAAAAATCCACCCAATCGAAATCCCTATGCTATGCCATCCACCCTCCCCTTACCGTACAGACGCTAAAAGCAACAAAACAGATGAAATTGTGATTAAAAAAATGGAGACTGGACAAACTTGCATACAGAAAGATGGGAGAGAAAAAAAGAGAGCGGGGGGAGAGAGGGGGTAGGGTGGGAGGGGAGGAAGGCAGGGTGTAGAGAGAGAAGGAGGGAGGGAGAGAGGGAGGGAGGGAGGGAAGGAGGGAAAGAGACAGAGAGACAGGTACGCAAGCAGAGAGAGAGAGAGAGACAGACAGACAGACAGAGAGACAGACAGACAGACAGAGTCAGAGACAGAGACTGAGACAGAGACAGACAGAAGGACAGAGAGATCGATCGACGGTCGAACAAACGAACGTGTTCTTTTTTTATTGTGGGGAAAAAATAAGCACCATGGGCTCTTTTAACACCCGGCGATTAGAAAATAAGAACATTAATCAATTACAAAAAAGAACAATGCTGGTACATGTACATGAAAATACAAAATGCATTTTTGAAATTCTGTAATACAAAGAACAACTTAAATAACAAAGCAAATTTCGGGAATAAAAGAAAGCCATAATCGGGGAAAAAAATCAATACATAAGAGAGAGCGAGAGAGAGAGAGAGAGAGAAGAGAGAGAGAGAGAGAGAGAGAGAGAGAGAGAGAGAGAGAAAGTTGCCAGAACACTCTCTAATCCTTGACATACTATCAAGAATTGGCGAATTCCTTCGTTAAATCTAGTGTGTGTGTGTGTGTGTGTGTGTGTTGTGTGTGTGTGTGTGTGTGTGTGTGTGTGTGTGTGTTGTGTGTGCGTGTTTAAATGTGTATATATATGATGTATGTTTTTGTGTGTGTGTGTGTGTGTGTGTGTGTGTGTTGTGTGTGTGTGTGTGTGTGTGTGGTGTGTTGCGTGCGCGTGATTTACAAAAATGTATTCTGAGAATTCTCATTAAACTGATGTTTACCTACTATTGATGAAGGGCATACCCTGAGATAATTTTGCATATGAAGATTGCTTTATTGAATTTCAGTTATAGTCTCAGTGAAAGAATGTCAAAAGCTGTATAGTAAAACTGAGGTAATGTTTACGATTTTACCAGAACTGATTTTACTGCGCGTCTGTGAAGACTAAGAAGTGGGGGTTTCTGGATATCATGTTTCACTGAGTCCCAAATTGTAGAGGCAAAGTTTACATGATATTCAATGTAAGCATGAAAAATATTTCGTGATAGTGGGAAGTTAAAACGTTTTATTTCAAACAGTACATAATCGATAAACTGTCAATAACCACTGCCGAAGCTTTATGGTGGTCCATCTCTTCAGTATTTTTGCTGTTTCATGTTTATGTGGAAATAGAACTGTGAAAATTTTGTCATTCTCTCCATAGTTAATAATAAATATTTAGTTTTGTTTGGTTAACATTTTTCATTCAACCATTCAATCAATGATTAATTAATAATACTGTCTTGAAGTACAAACACTACGACTTCCACTTCAGAATAAGTAGAATGAATGGTTGTTACATCATCGACCTAGTCAGAGAGAGAGCTTGTAAGACTGAAGGTAAATCATTGACATATATCGAGAAACAATAAGCCCAAGGATACACCTTAATGATCACCATATGTGATCGGTCAAAGAGAAGATTTATGTCCATTGTTGAAAGCAAGCTGATATGTTTGTTAAAGAATGATAATATGAATTCTTTTGCTTGATAGGCCATATTTCTCTTTAAAGAGTAAAACATGGTCAGCCACATCGAAAGCCTGAGCAAAGCCTTAAAGAAAAGCAGTAATATTGTTATCATTTATGTGAGAGAGACATTTATCAATAAGGTTGGTTAGTGATGTGTGGCAAGAATGGTCTGAGTGAAACAAATCAGATTTTTCAAAACGACCGAGTATACAGTTTTTCGATGGTGCAGACAAAACAGAGACAGATCTGTAATTCAAAATATTGGTTGGGTCACCTGATTACAGATTAGTATGACTTTAGCAATTTGAAAGCTTTCGGAAACTGCTATCAATATCATCCAGCGCATAAGAACACGTTTCGTTTCGGTGAATTAGAGATTTGTGTTCTTCATGGACATATATTAATGGAAGGTCAGAAGGATGTTTCTAGAATCACAGGAAGCTTTTTAAACACTTGAATCATTTAGAATAGATTCGTCACATTTATTCTTTGATTTAGTAACTTCACAAAAAATGAACATTTAGCTTTTCAGAAGAAAGTTCCTTAAAAGTTGCTGTTTTAGTATTGTCATTCCTGTTACATAACTGACTGATGGCATTTCGAACTGACTTGCTATTCTTATTAGACAAAATAAGATCCTCAAAATTCGTCTTTTTTCCGCAAGCTCTACATAATTAACTCGATGTCTGTGTTTTGCAATTTTAACTTTAGTTCCTATTCAAAGAAAAAAAAGCGTGCAAATTTATGGCGCAAACACTTTCTTTACAAAGTCATGGTAGATTGGATTACTTGTAACATGTTTGGTTTTAAATGGTACATTTTTATATGAAGAGAGAGAGAGAGAGAGAGAGAGAGAGAGAGAGACAGAGACAGAGAGAGAGACAGAGAGAGACAGACAGAGACAGACAGACAGACAGACAGACAGACAGACAGACCGAGACAGACAGACAGACCGAGACAGAGACAGACAGACAGAGAGAGAGAGAGAGAGGAGAGAGGGGGGGGACTCGTACCTCATTACTTCTCAGACATCATTCACAATCGTCAGCAGTTCAGAAAATCGGTGTCTCTGTCCTTCAATAAATTGACACCCACTGCTAGGTTTGTACCACGTGAAAGCTCGGAAAAGGCAGGAAGGCAATGGCAAAGGGACACAATCATATATCAAGTGTCTCACACTTAGATAACCCCACTTTTCTGTGAGACGCTCCACCAATCTTCATGCTCTCTTCCTCAAGCAGTACCAAGCCGAAGACATTGCTGAACAGTACAATACAACATTACCCTCCAACACACTGCTGTTCAGCACCGTGCTACATACTGCCGTAAACTTCAAAGCTATACAGTATATGACACAGCATCACATAGTGCGACATCATGCAAGGTGATGTGAGAGGTAGATGGATAGATAGATAAATAGACAGACAGACTGATAGACAGATAGACAGATAGATAGATATATAGACAGACAGACAGACAGATAGATAGATAGATAGATTAGATAGATAGAGAATTAGATAGATAGACAGATAGATGGATGGATAGACAGACAGACAGATAGATAGATAGATAGATAGATAGATAGATAGATAGATAGATGATGAGAATAGATAGATAGATGGATAGATAGACAGACAGATAGACAGAGATAGATAGATAGATAGACAGGTTCACACACACACACACACACACACACACACACACACACACACACACACACACATGTATAAACTGTTGGTGAATTATCAGTGGCATATCTTCATTTGATGCAACGGGAGGACCGACACAATCGGTCGTGTTCCATCGATAAATTCGAATCGGAAGACAAAAGTCGACTCTGGACAGAGATATAAACGGTTCTTTTTCCACGTGCAGCTAGTGAATGATTTCTTGTTCACATTCTAAAACCCTCTTTCTCATTCCCACTGATTTTTTTCCATCCTTAACATACATACACAGACACACCTTTTGTTTCCTTTTAATCTTAGCATGCCATTACTTTAACGATAGAGGAATTGTTAGCCTTCATTTGTTTTCCTCCTGTGCTGTTTTCGTCATCCTATTCCTAGCTAGGTAGATCAGTTGAGAAGAAAAAGATACACCCGAAGGTGCCAGTGGGACTGTCCGCAACTGCCACACCAACCAGCCGGAAGCAATCCTGCGACACCCTTGCAAACCTGTGCTGTGTTCACATGGAGTTCAGGCACGCACAGGGCATTCCATCAAGACGTCAAGGGATATAACTGCTGCCTGGCAGATGCCATTGTGTGACCACCGGACGCGACACAAGAGAGTCTCCATGGAATCGTCCCCATGGGTGTACCAGCCCCTGTTTCATGACTGCAGAGTCCACCGGCGAAAGACGCCGCCTCCAAGCGAAGTGCTGCACGCGTCTCTTAGGAGATCCAAGGAAAGTCTGCTCTGCGCGGTTATTAGCTGCTGACAGCACTGCCGGCACTGATATAATGCTTTGATAATGTTGATGTTTTACCCAGGAGAGCTGATCAATCTGACCGTTGAGCTTAAAAAAAAATCTATTGGCTTATGACAGACTCTCCCTATCTTTAACTTTAGTGCCCTATGACAGACTCTCCCTATCTTTGACTTTAGTGCCCTATGACAGATTCTCCCTATCTTTAACTTTAGTGCCCTATGACAGACTCTCCCTATCTTTAGTGCCCTATGACAGACTCCCTATCTTTAACTTTAGTGCCCTATGACAGACTCTCCCTATCTTTGACTTTAGTACCCTATGACAGAAGCTCTCTATCTTTGACTTTAGTGCCCTATGACAGACTCTTGCATAGATTCTGTGGCCAAGGTGCCACTGGAACTCTTCATTCCTGTTGTAGTTACTTTCTAACAGGATGCACTACGCAGACAGCGGTTGTCAGTACTACATTCTCCATGTCTGTTGAGTTAAGAGTCCCTCAGGGTAGGTCATTAGGCTCTATATTATTCCTGTGCTACATCAATCATCTCACAGAGGCCGTCAGTGCTCGAGTGTGCCTCTTCGTATATGCCCACCTCATCTTCAGGGAGATCAGCAGATTCAGTGACCACAAAGTCCTTCGCGGGGATATGACGAGCCTGGAGCTGAGTGCAGAATGACAGCGAGTGTATTTCAACGCAACCAACTGCTACACAATACGTCCAGCGCTAAACTCGGCCTACATCTTCCCCTACACCTTAAACAACATGCGAGACGCTAACAGAGAACCCGTATCAATGCTATGCACCCCTACAACGCAAGAATGCGAAATAAATGGATGCAAGCACCGTAACGATCAGAATTAGACTCTTATACGGACCACCCTATACACTGACCACTCTCACGACATGTGACGTCTGTCCAAGACAAGGGGAAGCAACACAGAGTATGTTTCTAGATGATGGGCTGAAAAAGAAACTATGGCCGACAGGATTTTGTTCATTTTCTAAAACCTCTGTCCGTTGAAATACCGTATTTCGTTAGCATCAGCAGGCAGAGCGTGAATTTTGAACGGACAGAAACTCGGATTTGAAAAGGAAAAATACTCTCTCTCTCTCTCTCTCTCTCTCTCTCTCTCTCTCTCTCCTCTCTCTCTCGCTCTCTCTGCGTG
>CM065723.1:4970302-4972802 GCA_033310375.1 Conus canariensis | reverse complement strand
ACTTGGAATATCAAATTTGACAGCACGTAGATTTAGACACAGAGCTCTTGACAGAAGTATTATGATTTGTCCATTGTGCAAAGAAGCAGAAGACAACGAAGTACATTTTGCTCTGAGTTGTCCAGCACTAACAGGCATTCGAGAATGTTTTATAAAACCTAAATATTACCCACAACCCTCGTCATTCAAGCTGAGCTTACTAACGTCCTCACACAGGTCTCACGATGTATGAAACTTCTCTCTGTGACCGTATAAAGCAATTAAGGTCAGAGAACTAGCAACATCATAGACATATATACTTATTTGTTTTTGTTTTCTTTCTGCATATGAATATTAGCACTAGTTAAAACATAAAACATTTCATTTGATACATTCTTACTCTTTTTTGATTACAAGTGATTATATGATGTTCACACACCCCTTCATTATGGGCCAAGGCCTATCATAAATAAATATTTTTCCGAATCCGAATCCCAATCTCTCTCTTTCCCTCTCATTCCCACCCCTCCCCCTCCACTCTCTCTCTTTCTCTCGCTCTCTCTTTCTCTCTCGCTCGCTCTCTCTTCTCCCCCCTTGTTTTAATGGATGTACTGAAACATTGAGTTTTAAAGCAGTACAAAGTAACTGCAAGTATAAAAAAATGGCCGACTTAAGCCAATATTTACCGTTGTAAAACAATTCTCTCTCTCTCTCTCTCTCTCTCTCTCTCTCTCTCTCTCTCTCTCTCTCTCTCTCTCGTCATCCATACGAACATATGTATAAGGCTGCGCAATCCACACAGTACTTTAAACTTTCTGGCGACTGGTGGCCAGCTATTGCGGTGTTAACCTGATATATCTTGGTACCACACTTTCGTTGGCGCTAGCACTGCTGACATTTCTGCTGCAGAAAATGACACTTTAGACCTTTTTGCAAAACGATTTTGGGAAGCAACTGTTTTTTGGTCCTAGTACTGCTGCCACTGCTACACCATCCACTGACACCGAGGACCTTTTGCTGTGGAATGGCAGCCTTCAGGGCCTGAAGGACAAACTGACATGTTGACAATTGTGGCGGTTTTATTTTTAACGATAGGAAGAATGTCTCGTGAGAGCTGGGCCTAGGAAGGTGTTCAGAGAAGAGGACAGTTTCATGTCAGCGGTTTGGCTCCACACACCATTGTTTTTATGCTACTGCCTGCATTCGAACCTGCACTCCAAAGACTGTTGCAAAGCTCAAGCTCAAACCGCCTCATTGTGGATACCTTAACAATTCCGTTACCTCACCTGTTGTAAGTTGGGAAATTTCACACCTATAAAGCTTACTTTTGTTTTTACGTCGACCAGATCAGCTGGTTTTGTAATGACCTCCACAGATCGCGAGTCCTTTTCTTCCTAGAAATCTAAAGCTGTTTCTTAAGATGATAGGCAGATCCACCTACACCGCCCCTTGCTCCAACCTCCCTGGAGAAGAATTTATGTCCGGAGCTATATTCCCTCATGCTGCTGACTAGACTGGTACAGCTATCGGTCTTGCATATGTTTGTACAGCCTCGACTATGCTACAGTATGCCTCAATGAGTTCACGCTATGTACCAAGCTGGGATCATTTTGTCTCTTATTGTCGGCAATGTAACTGGCGGCAAATTACAAATAACAGACACTTAAATTTATCTTACGAATGTGTGCATGTTGATTGTGCTTTTAAAAACAGCCACTGGTATCTTGTATATCAGAACATTTCCAGAGAATCATCTGTCTAAAACGTTTATCATCTGTCTAAAACGTTTCGCAAGACAGATTTTACAAACATTATTCCCTTCTGTCTTTTATGCAAGTGAATAAATATCACCTGACACAAACAATCGGTCAATGCCGTTTGTAGCAGTGCCCCTCGATTTACTCTGTCTGTGCAAAGACAATAGCTTATAGAATATGTTCCATACCTCCAAAATTCATCTGTCCACTACCCAATTGTCTGTTTCTTGTTTATTATTAAGTATTAGTAATGATAATCGTTGCCCAAATGCGTTCAAACCATAATTTTATTAGTTTACCATTCTTTAGATAATGTCACTGTCAAGCGCTGCAATGATAATGATATATGATTACGAGATACACGGATGGCGAATGCTCGTGATCACAATTTTTTTCCACAGAGATTTATATACACTTTTCATTTATGCTTTCTTTCTTCTACATTTTTGTTCTGGTAAAACAAGTTATATGATTATTATTGTTATTTTTCATTGAATAAACGACGTGCAAATCATTTTAGAAACACGACAACTATTACGTCTGTGTGCTGATCGCATAATTGTAAGTCACGATGCTCTCAACTGTCCAAAAGAAAGAGTTCCCTGGAAAAGCTCTTCAGAAACATCCAGCTTGTTTCAGGTAACAAGTTCCAATCCTGGACACCCAACAAAAAAAAAAAAGGAAAAAAAAAAAAAGAATTCCACTGCCCATCTCGTCGCGGTGTCTTTTTGGTGGCACTACTGCAGTCTTATGGGCATATCTGT
>CM065723.1:4962802-4965302 GCA_033310375.1 Conus canariensis | reverse complement strand
CAAAAAGCAGAGTTGTGAGAAAATCTTGGTTTGATGAGGAATGTCAAAAGAACAAAATTGGAGTTAGAAAGGCTTTAACCATTTTTAAGAGATCTGGAGATCCAGCTGATAAATGTGCCTATGTACAAATGAGGAGAGAATATAATCAACTTAAGTACATGAAGAAATGTAGTTTTAAAACTGAGCGCATTAACTGCTTAATGCAAGTAGCAGATGATTCTCAGGCCTTTTGGTCTGAAATCAATAAGTATCGCAGTCGTTCCCACACAAGTAATACAATTTCACAGGAACAGTGGTTTAACCATGTTGAACAGTTGTTAAACCTTGGTTTTGTCCAAAGAGTGGACCATCCAAAACTGGATGTCTCTGATATGGCATTTGACCCTATTCTGGACGCTGAAATTACAGTTGAGGAAGTGAAGAAAGCCATCCAGAGTCTTAAGTGTGGCAAAGCAGCTGGTCCTGATTCTTTGATAAGTGAAGTCATAAAGGCCTCAGGAGATATAATAGTTCCCTTCCTGGTCAAATACTTCAATAAACTTTTCAGAGATGGTGTATTCCCTGAAGAATGGACTAAATCAATAATTATTCCGTTGTATAAGAAAGGTGATGTGAACGATACCAACAACTATCGTGGCGTTTCCTTGATTAGTCACTTGTGTAAGATTTTTACGCACATTTTGAATAAGCGGCTCATTTGCTGGGCTGAAACCAATGAAGTTATTTCTGATGTTCAAGCTGGGTTTAGAAAATCGTATTCCACTACTGATCACATTTTTATTTTGTATGCTAGCATAGAAAAACACTTATTAAGGAACAGTAAATTTTATGTAGCATTTATCGATTTCAGAAAGGCGTTCGATATGGTACAGCATGGTCTTTTGTTCAATGTACTGCTCACGAATGGCGTCAAAGGAAACCTGTTTAACATTTTGAAAAGTATGTACAGCACCATTAAATCATGTGTCAGATGTGGTAACTCTTACACTGACTAATTTGAATGTTTGCAAGGTCTAAAGCAGGGTTGCTGTCTTAGTCCTACCTTATTTTGTATATTCATTAACGAGCTTGCACACGACATGTTTTCACGTGGCAAGCATGGAATACAATTCATTCCTAACGATGTAGAAATTTTCATACTGCTATTTGCTGATGACATCGCTCTCATGTCGTCTACTATAGCAGGTCTGCAAAATCAACTTAATGTCCTATTTGAGTGTGCTCAAAGATTATGTTTAAATGTTAATCTGGAAAAAACTAAAGTCATGGTTTTTCGGAAAGGTGGCTATTTAAGTAGAAAGGAATGTTGGTTCTTTGGTGATAAGCAGTTAGATGTTGTAAATTCTTATAAATACCTGGGTGTTACTGTTTCAACAAAGCTTAGTTTTGATGTTGCTGCTGGCCACGATCATTGCATTCGCGGTAAGAAAGCTACCATAGAAATTCTGAAAGTGTTAAGAAAACTCAGCTGCTTTTCACCAAAGCTGTTCTTTAGGATTTGTGATGCTCAGGT
The DNA here is from genome assembly GCA_033310375.1 of Conus canariensis. Taxonomy (NCBI): domain Eukaryota; kingdom Metazoa; phylum Mollusca; class Gastropoda; order Neogastropoda; family Conidae; genus Conus; species Conus canariensis. The sequence continues at coordinate 4,963,789 of CM065723.1, read as the reverse complement.
TGTTCCTTCTCTTTTATACGGGTCGGAACTATGGGGGTTCAAACCACGAGAATCTATCGAAAAAGTTCATCTGCAGGCCTGCAAACTATTGCTGAACGTCCCTCCATTTACACCTAATGATATGGTTTATGAAGAATTGGGGCGTTTTCCGTTATATATTACTTCAGCAACGAGATGTATTCAGTTCCGGTTCAGACTACGCAGGCAACCACTGACCAGGTACTCCAGAAAAGCCTATGATATGCTTTTTGATTTACAGAATAGAAACAAAAAGATGCAAAATTGGGTCACACATATTAAAACACTGCTTTGTTCAAACGGTTTTGGGTATGTCTGGATGTCTGGAGAGGCAGGCGACGAGAAACACTTTATACAGATATTCAAAGAACGCCTACAATACTGTTTTTGCCAACGTTGGTATTCTCATGTCTCAGACAGCAATCGGTTCGAACTATACCACTCATTTAAAAGCATCTTTGAACGTGAAAGGTATTTTGAATTCATTAATAACAGGCTGTTTAAAAGTGCCCTCGTGCGTTTTAGAATGGGCGTCTCGAGCATAAATAGCCATGTTTTCCGCTTTTCGGCAATAGATCAACCAGGTTGTCCCCTCTGTCAGGCAGACGATGAGGATGAATTCCATATACTGTTCGAATGCCAACGATATAGTGACCTGAGAGCTAAGTACTACATTCAAAGTGCAGGGCCCTACCTTAGCAAACGTGACCAATGCACAAGGATTTTGAGTGGTAGCCTTGATACTCAACTGAATTTGTCTAAATTCCTCTTTTTGGCCTTGACACGCAGAGCAAGTTTAGTTTTATGAATACATTTTTCTGCGATTATTGGGTTGATATGGGATTTTTGGCAATGTATGAATGTTACGTTTGTTTGTCTCATTTTCAATGTAACAGCTGCTTGCCGTTCCCCTCACTGTAACGGGCCACAGGCCTATACGCAATAAAACATTTGTCATTTGTCATTTGC
>CM065723.1:4932802-4950302 GCA_033310375.1 Conus canariensis | reverse complement strand
AAATATAACAGACGAATGAAAAATACGACAATACAAAGGATCACTGACTCAAGACGAAGGATGAAAAATAATTCAGAAAAATAAAATGAAAAAGAAAACGAAAACAAACGAAAACTCTGTGAAACGAAAAACAACAAAATCATATTTTCAAGATTTATTATCCTCTTTTCAGAATTCAGGAGTGATCTGAAGGCTTTTGCACAATGATGGGCTGGATTTTAGAAATCAGAATCCAGTAAATTCTCCTTTGAGAAACAGGTTTCAAATATTTGCAAGATTGCCTATTTAGAACTAAGAAGAATCAGCTCTGTACGTCACCTTCTCTCTACAGATGCTACAAAAACTCTAATTTGTGCATTTGTCTTATCTAGAATAGATTACTGCAACTCACTTTTGGCCGGCCTTCCAAAATACCTGATAGAAAGATTACAGCAAATCCAAAATCATGCAGCCCGAGTCGTCTGTAGAGCAAGAAAACATGCTCACATTTCGCCTCTCCTCCACTCTCTTCACTGGCTATCAGTCTCAAACCGTATCTCGTACAAAATCTCAACTCTCACTTTCTCTGCTCTCTTTGAAAATGGACCTTCTTATCTCTCAGATCTCCTTAAAATCTACACCCCCTCTCGACAACTACGCTCCTGTGCTGACGACCGCCTTCTGCGAATGACTCGCTTCAGGACTACTACTGGTAAAAGATCTTTCTCTTTTCAAGCTCCAGCGACGTGGAACAGACTGCCAGACTGTCTCAGACATTCAGATTCTATCTCTTCTTTCAAGTCTAAACTTAAAACCCATCTATTTTCTCATAATTAGTCAATGCTGTGGGGAGAGGGGGGGGGGGGGTACAACCTAACTCATAGCCGTCTGGGCCTTTTCAAATGTAGCGTATGTGTATGTTCTCTATTATATGTATTTGTTGTATGATTGAACGTTATAGGATTAGTTTTTGTAGTGATATTTGAAGAGTAAGTGAATGTCACATTGGTAGGATTAGGATTTGTTAGTTATTGTAGTAATAGTATTTGTAGTTGGGTGTAAGGTGTATTATTGTATATGAGAAGGGTGAATGTAGTATGACTTTGTAAAGCGCTTAGAGAAATTCGTTTGATTAAGCGCTATATAAGAAATCATTATTATTATTATTAAAGGAACTCTCATCAGAAGATTTAAAGTTTTATTGAGCACATATTGCTTGGGACATAACAGTAAAAGATAAAGTTGATGAAAACGATGTACAAGAAATACCATCATACTGTTAAAAAAACAAAACCCTCTACTTTCGCCATAATATTGAATTCAACGAGTCAATACTATACCTACCTTTGGCGATGCCATAGATTCCTCTAAAAATAGACCTGCCTCAGCGCTCTCCCTTTTGTCAAACCCACCCGAAAGAGATCATCGAACATCTTGTATTCTCGTCTTATTATGATTTCATTTATGACAAGTAAGGTTTCCAAGAAAAGCACCCCTGCCATACGTCTAAGATACGGCTTATATATGAATGTGTGCCTGATATAAAAAAAAAATACTGGATTTTTTTTGGTGTTCTGGTTGACCGTGTTAAAGCGTTTGACGTTATCAACCATTGGCCTATCGTCCAAAACAAGTGACACCTATCAATGATCAAACGAAGCCAAAGATTTTCTTGGATCCTTTCTGACTGATCGTCATCAACTTGCTGGAATTAGTTCCAGCAGATCAGGGCTTAATGTCTGAATGTATAATGTGAAGCTGTGAAAAGTTAGCTGATGACACTAAACTACAATTAGCTAGTGACAATCCTACTGTATCCCTTAATGCAAATACAACGAAAAGCATGTCTGTGACCACACGTCAGAAGCGGCAGAACATGAGTTCCTTGTTGGTACCCTTCTAGATTAGCTAAAGACCAGAACAGGGGACACACATGAAGCTGACATCTCATAAAGTGCTAGCGGTTATCATAGACAATGACCTATCAGTGTATGATCACATTACGTATCTTGGAAAACGTATTTCTATATTATGCAACTGAAGATATACACACTTTCTGAATGCTCAATGCAGGGAATGGCTCCAGCTTGCCCATGTTGATCTCTGATCAAAAATGCGTCCACCTATGGGAGAATTTTAGTGAATCTAATTGGCAACGAATAATTCATCCACATAAAAAAGCCATACGGATAACACAGCTGACATACTAATACTTTGACAGGAAATAACTTCTAAACAATAAGTAACCCACTGTTTAAAGATATACTCTTCTTCGAGCAATGCTTATATATGCAAAATGCGTTGAAAAAAAAAACAGCTCCACATACATCTGTGGTCCAAGACTTTGTATTCCACATGAAAGTAGACACAGCACACAAACTTTTCTTTCTGGACACCCCCCCCCCCCCCCCCTACAATCTCTACAAATTGATCTTGATGTGCTTTTGAAGGGATAACAATTTACCATCTTCTTTAAAACCATGTTTCTTGAAACTGCATTTACAGCAGCATCAAAAATGAGTTTGATTGGAAAATCATAGAACAGATAATAGTTGTTACAGATATCTCTGTCTGTCTGTCTGTCTATCTGTTTTTTCTCTCTCTCTCTAGATATGCCTGTACTAATGAGTTTTATAATGGTCGTTTCAATGTTCGTTGACAATCTGAACACACACACACACACACACACACACACACACACACACACACACACACACACACACACACACACACACATTTCGATTTCCTCATCTTCCAAAACATTAAATGCCATACACTTCTGTGTCTGAGATTTAAAAAAAAAGAAATACATTGGAGAAACAGGGCTGGTCCTCACAACTAGAATCAGAGAAGGCATTACTAACATCTGCCACTAGCCCCACAAACCATCAGCCCCTATTCCCATACCTCAAGCCACAGGTTGCTCCAGTGTCGATCCAAAGACACTACAGGACGTAGTTTCAATGCGTTACTGGATACAACAGAGGCAACAAGCACCCGACAATGCCAGCACGCAAACCGCTGTCATTCTATACGTCTCCTTTTAACCACTCTCCCAGGAGGTGGATAGTTTAGCCTCACCTTCTTATCTCTGTGTGTGTGTGTGTGTGTGTGTGTGTGCGTGCGTGCGTGCGTGCGTGCGTGCGTGCGTGCGTGCGTGCGTGCGTGCGTGCGTGCGTGCGTGCATGTGTGTGTGTGTGTGTGTGTGTGTGTGTGTGTATGTGTGCGCATGTCAGAGTGTATTAATGAATCCTCACCTATTTTTCTATCAATGTTATTCATTTGTTTTTATTTTATTCTGATTACATGCTTTCTTCCTGTCAAACCAACAGAAACAAGAACACCCTCTTCTATCCCGTTTGCATCTATGTAAAGCCAGAGTCATTTGCAATAGATGCCGAGCCCCCCTCAAAAAAAAAAGAAAGAAAGAAAAGAAAATGAACAAAAATGAAAAAGAAAAAAGCTGGCTATCAAGGCTGAAGACTTCTCTTATACATTGAATGTAACACACAAAGGAAAGAAGAAACATCTAGCAGCAACTCAGGGTATACGTAGACAGCTCAGAACCGTCCATCATTGTCGTAAAGCATGGACAGCTCTCCAGAGATGGGTACGTGTCTTGTCATGAAGTCCTGTCCAGTACCACTCTGTAGAGAAGCAGTGGTGGGCGGACATGCCAGATTCGGCCAGATCGAAGTCCTAGATGATCACAGTACTGAGTTCTGACTACGGCATACTCTACTCTGTTGCGCTTGACTGAGGACAGAGGGAGGATATGCGGGTCTCTAACTGTCAGACCGTCTGTCACAGTACCTCCCCCACCTTCACTATGGGGTTAGAGCGTGATCAGTGTTGTGTTTCTGGCACTACCTTCATTAAATTCAAGATCACAAAAAAATAACACCTTCTTTGCTAATGTTCCATCAATACGTCAGAATCATCAGCAAAGCGACTGATGTTAAGTGTTTATAAGATAAAATGCAGAATGAGAATGAAAAGAAAGGTGAAACATCATCAGCAATTGCAGCAGCAGTAGTAGGTGAAATAGTGGTAATAATGATGGGGGTAGCATCATTGCTATGACCTCATATTATTGCAATCAGACAGTTTTTAAATATAAAAATCATTGACCAGGTCCTCACATTATTGCTATCAGACACAGTATTTAAATATAAAAATCATTGACCAGGTCCTCACATTATTGCAATCAGAAACAGTTTTTTAAATATAAAAAATCATTGACCAGGTCATCACACTATTGCTACCAGACACAGTTTTTTAAATATAAAAATCATTGACCTGGTCCTCACATTATTGCTTTCAGACAGTTTTTTAAATATAAAAATAATTGACCAGGTCCTCATGGATTCACAAGTACTTTTCGTTTACAAAGTGACCTCAAACAGTGTCATTAGAAAACCAGATATCCTTGTTCTCTCAAACCCATCAAGCAGTTTTTAATCCCTAAGTTATCCTCCACATTGTCATACAATTCTTCATTTCTTCGTGACATCACGTCGATTTACATAGATAGTTTGTGCCTGTGTCCCTCTCAGTAAAAAAAGAGTGTACTATCTGTCCCTAGTTTAAATTGGGAGGAAAAAATCCCAGTATTTTACACGCCTATCATACGTTGCCTTTACATTTAACAAAGCTACTCTCCATGTCACTGAAAAAAAGCCTACGAGGCAAGATCCCTCGAACTATTTCCATGTACGACACCGCTGACCGGTCTGTCTTCCCAGACCGCGGACCATGCGCCAGGCGACAAATCAATCACCTTGTGTTTCCGCTCACTTCGTTCAGTGACGTTCACTCTATGCAAGTTGCACAGCTTCCCTGAGTAAAGGTGCCAAGGTATAAGGGTGTAATGAAGACTTAAAAATGCTTCTTTTTCAACAGGTTGTGTAAGGAATTTATCTTTTCCGTTGGCACAGTCTCTTCATTTATCAAACGAGCAGAAACCTGGCCACAGTTACTGACAAAAATGCTCTACCCCCCGCCTCCTGTGTATATTTGCAATCAGAATAAGGAAACCCAGGTTACCATTGCTGCCATGTGAGTCAAAGACTTTCCTTCCCAATGTATATCCTATTTTTCTGTTTCCTTGTGTATGAAAATCTGCAATTCTTGTAGGGCAAGAAAATGAAATATGTCGCACATTGAAATTCTCGACCATTCGAAGTTATGAGTCACAAAAGACAGTCAACATCCTTGTATCGGAAGTTCCTGTCCAGAGCTAGTCAGATGGGAAGGAAGAAAGGCAGAAGTGCTCTAGGTTCCCACATTGGAATCCGCTGTCACTTGCCTTCCCCTTCCGTGCGCTTCTTTCCTTCTTCTGGGTTCTATGATGCTGGTGCCATTTCCTTGACCTTTCCATGTCTTGTGCAGTCTTCTTCTTCTTCATCAGAAGTTCGACTATCGCTGTGCAAACAGTGACCGAGGGGTCTCTCCTTTCACCTTCCAAAGGGTCACAAACAAAGCGCCATTGTCGCTGGTCCTAAGTGTTGAGAAGTTGTGAGTGGCTCCCCTTTTTCATGTTGTAACCAGAACAACGATACGTATGTTTACCGTTGCTGGTCGTAAGTGTTGGGAAGTTGTGAGTGGCTCTATCTCAACCCCCCCCCCCCCCCCCCACACACACACACACACACACACCACACACACACACACTTTTTCATGTTGTAACCAGAACAACGGTACATATGTTGCCATTGCTGGTCGTAAGTGTTGAGAAGTTGTGAGTGGCTCTATCTACCTCCCCCCCCCCCCCCCTTTTTTTTTTTTCCATGATGTAATCAGAACAACGATACGTATATTGCCATTGCTGCGATGTCAGTCAAAAAAGTTCTCCTGCCCCATATATTTCCCATTTTTCTGATTCCTCATTTGTGAAAATGATGGTTGGGGAGGAGGAGGAGGAGGTGTGTGTGTGTGTGTGTGTGTGGTGTGTGTGTGTGTGTGTGTGTGTGTGTGTGTGTGTGTTTGGTGTGTGTGCATGTGCATGCGCACGGGCGCGCGAGCGCGTGTATGTGTTTCTTGCCAAAGTGAACCTTCATATTTGACTGATAAGTATACTAATGCTGTTTAAAGGAGACTGGAGTAAAGAAACATTTTCAGAAAAAAAGAGTTGCCTGACAAAAGATTATGAAGTGCTCTCTTTTCTGTTCCATTGGGTATGAATTCGAAATAATTTCTAAAAAGCATGTAAAGGTCAACAGTGCAATCGACTATTATTTCTATATGTCATAATATTAAAAATATTCGTGGACAGTTCCATTGTTTAGGAAAAAGAAGTATTTGTATTTTATCAGTAATTCTCATTCTTAACATGACAGTTGTGTCAGTTTATGCCATTGTAAATGCAAGATTGGAGTGGTCGGATCTTGTTACTTTTGATCATAGACAGACAGCATACACTGGCCGCTCTCTCTCTCTCTCTCTCTCTCTCTCTCTCTCTCTCTCTCTCTCTCTCTCTCTCTCTCTCTCTCTCTCTCTCTCTCTCTTCATATACTCACATTTGAGGGAATTTATGATTAGAATTCAAATTTTGGTTCTAGAATTAGTATAAGTAAATATGTCTGCGCACAAAGGTAAGCAAAACAATTGCAAAATGAAGATACAAAAGTGTTGAATTTTAAAAAGACATGGTATTAGTTCCGCCAGATGATACGGACAAAAAGATCACTGGACATAACACTTTTGTCCAGTAATCTGTTTCTTCGCATCTTCTGGCTGAACTAATACCATGTCTTTTTCAGATGTGCTTCATTTTCCACCCTCAGTCACCTCGTTTTGAAACAAAAGTTTTGAATCTTACTTTTGGGGATTGCTCAGGGGCAGTGTTAAACATGAGCTTGTAACATGATTTACAAGGTATCTTAGGTAATATCACACCATGACAAAGATCAGGCAAATCTGAAATAAATGTTAGCGAACCGCCCAACAAACGTGGACAAACGAATCACAGGACAAAACACGACGCGTTTCGACCTCTTAGGTCTTCAGGCAAGATACAAAACAATTATTACAACGAAAATGAACGAGCAAAACTTGATTGACCAGTTATGTTATGTACACTGATTTCAGTTTTCAAGAACTTCATAATACTAGGATGACTTTGTTTGCTTGCTTGCTTTAATTGTTTGGTTGTTATTTAATCAACTCTGCCGCCAATCCAACAACAACGCATATGTAATGCATAAAAAAAAGTGACAGAAACGAAGGATAAATAAAAGCCATTATTGTTAATATTATGCCTGCTAGAAGTCGACTTCTCAACTTCATTCATGTTTATTAGCTGATGTAAGCTACACAGTGTCCATTATCAACACGTTAGAATGGGCCCATGAAACAACCAGTAGAAACATGCTCTGTCGCAATGCCACAACAAAGGTACAAACTGGGTTCAATGACACAGACACGTGCAGTGCTATGATTCTCAAACTTAAAATCCTACTCAAAGCAGATTTTTACGGAGCACGTTAAGTACTGATTGACCTAATGCATTCTCTTTCTTTGTTGCTCCTAGGAGAACACACTGTGAACCTATATCACACACACACACACACACACACACACACACACACACACACACACACACAACACACACGCACGCACGCACGCACGCACGCACGCACGCACGCACGCACACACACACACACACACACACACACACACACACACACACACACACACACACACAACCCTACCCGATCTAAACAGATATTTTGGTACGTTCATACACACGACCTTCAACAAACCTACAACTGTACTTTTGCAAATGTAGGCCAATAGAAATGAGACTCAAACTTCACAACATTCTCACGTACAGCGAACAATAATTGATGTGTCTGTTAATACCAGAACAGATCTTCGATAGGGTAATGAATTAAGCAGTAAAATGTGTACTACTTCATTGATTTCACTGACACACTCCCAGAATATCACTAAGATATAGCCACTGTGATCATCTCGTGCGCACAAACAGTGACCTTTTCTGTCCCATCTTCTGTGGCATTGCACCCACGCCGCTCATTCCGACCCCCCCCCTCCCCACCCCGCCACCCCTCCCCACCCGTCCAGAGCCACAGCCGGCCCGGCCCGCCGCAGCCCCGGCACTGGCAATCCAAATAGAGACTTGTTTTATATCAGACAAATCCCAGGCTGCTCCATATAGATAAATGTATTCTTTATTCATTTACTGTCATGCTTTTTAGGTGAATGACTTAGGACAGGGTTTAGATACACAGTAAGTCATTGGAATGTGTAGACCCCATTACTGACACATGACCATGCCAGAATACCAAACGAACAAACAGCAACATACATCACATAGGATACCATACAAACCCATAAAATATTATACTGATTCATAAAAAGATAATACGCCAGTTCATAAACAACACACCAACTACCAAACCAGAGACGTACAAACTAACAACACAGCAACACACAAACCACACATTAAGTCCAAAACAAGACGTACAAACCAACAGCACAGCAACACACAAACCACACATTAAGTCCAAAACAAGACGTACAAACCAACAGCACAGCAACACACAAACCACACATTAAGTCCAAAACAAGACGTACAAACCAACAGCACAGCAACAGACAAAACAACAAAACAACACATTAAGTCCAAAACAAGACGTACAAACCAACAGCACAGCAACACACAAACAACAAAACAACACATTAACTCCAAAACAAGAAGAGGCGGACTCAGAAAACAGCAAGATGCCGTCACACACAAAAAGCTTACTAAGTTACAAAACAATAAACCAACCCTAAAACAACTCCCAGAGCATCTACACCACGACAACTCACAAAACAACATATAAACCCGTAAAACAACATACTGCTACACACAAGAATAATACAGTCCTGGAGACCAGTCAGAAAAAAAGAAGAAAATAACAAAACCACGAAACAACGCACAGAGCCTCAAAACAGCAACGTACCACCCACAGAAGAACACCCCACCCATAAAGCAACAATCCATTAACTTTGTAAAATATCACCAGAAAAAGAGTAAATCGTTATGAAAGTAATGTAGCTTTATGGCAGGAGGGGGACATTCTATGTGAATTATCGTAAGAACTCTGCCAGAAGATGGAAGGGTCGTAACGTGGCATGAGCACTGGCACGCGGTGTGTCAGAGAGTTCCTGCTAGACTTTGAATGACCAAGAGAAGAAGGGGTTGTTGAGTCCAGTATTACCACGAGGACATTACAGAGATGGGCACGTTCTTTCCACTTACCAGCGACGGTTTCATGATAATTGAAATTAAGTATACCCCCCCCCCCCTCCTACCATTACGCTGGTTAATTTTGTAATGATCATTCGCTTATTAATTTGTTCCGGCGAAGTCACGTGGCATAACACGAGAATTCAGAGCACCAAGTGAGACATTACTGACGCAATGAACAGTCTCACATGTCCCACACAATGAACAGTCTCCCACACAATGAACAGTCTCCACCATGACGTCCACACAATGAATAGTCTCCCACACAATGAACAGTCTCCCACACAATGAATCACATGTCTCCCACACAATGAATAGTTCCACACAATGAACAGTCTCCCACACAATGAATAGTCTCCCACACAATGAATAGTCTCCACACAATGAACAGTCTCCCACACAATGAGTACATGTCTTCCCCACACAATGAAAGTTCCACACAATGAACAGTCTCCCACACAATGAACAGTCCTACCATGATGTCATCCACAATAAGTCTACACTCCAAACAGTCTCCATTAATAACATACAGCAGTTGACCAACGTAGTGCAAGTACATGTCTTTCAACCAAAATTTTTAGGAGGAAACAACAGAGTGCAACACACTAATTCATGTGTGGATCACTAACCACTGAGAGTGTCATCCAGCAGAGTTAAGTACTTGACCACTCTGCTGCAGTCATCACCATGGTGACCTGATTCCAGTGTAGGCCGTCACAGAGCAGTTCGTGGCGTAGGTGCTGTGACGGTGTCTGCGCTGGTGTCTCTTCCAGTCTTGCTCACAACGGTCTTGATTCACACTGAATTAGTGTTTGTCTTCATACAGGCTGATGCAATGTGACATACACGACCAACAATTGATTTGTGTCTGCAAGTTTATCAGTTCTGATCATATTACTCAGCAAATCCTTTACTAAAGAGTTTTGGTTCGTTTCCAATATCAAAGGTTCTGAAGGCTCGCTATGGAAACTTGGAGCAGTGACATACCTGCACTCCCCAGATTTCCAGTCTTGTACTTTGATCAAAGGTGAAGCCTGCCCTCTGTATGCCTGCCATACAGATTTTCTGAATAAGATCTTTCAGTGACTTTTCTGATATATCAAGATGACAGGTTGTGTAACCCAAAGTAGTCTTTAGCATTGATTTTCGTGTGTGTGTGTGTGTGTGTGTGTGTGTGTGTGTGTGTGTGTGTGTGCGTGTGTGTGTGTGTGTGTGTGTGTGTGTGTGTGTGTGTGTGTGTGTGTGTGTGTGTGTGTGTGTGTGTTTGGGAGTGCTGATTCTTCTTCATTTCCTTAAGAATGTAGCATGCATTTTGGTGGAAGCCCATCGTCACCCATACACACAATGGTAAGAAACTATGATTGAAGACTTATAGCTGTCGTTGCACAACTGTTAATGACTTCTTGGGGGAAAAATGGAAGTTTTAAGAAATTATCTAAAGATGATATAACAAACTGATTTTATTAATAAAACTCTCACATGATCTGAATGTAACAGTTGTAAGCAGTTTCAGGGGCGGGTCTCCCAGAGTTGATCATCAGAGCTGCAGCCTGGTCTGAAAATCCGTCCTGCTGTAGCGTCTCCTGACATCAGACATACCATAAAGGAGGGTTTGGTTGATGGGGTGTTCCACCTGACAATGACTGGGGACTGTCAGGAACCCCCTGCCTCTTAGTGGGCTTTACTCCTGATGGGATTCTGTCATCAGCAGTGACATCAGCACTGACCGCCACACCTGTGTTGGCCAATACAACATCACTATTACTGTCTTGCCCTGGACTTTCAGGGGGTTTGTATGCAGCACGTGAATGATGATGTTGAAAGGTGGAGATGTACACAATTCAAAGGTAGTCCATACCACTGAGAAAGAATGTATTGTGTGCACCTGTGGGTCAGATGTGAAAGCAGTACAACGGGCCAGTGGTATGGTCAATCTGCAATCAAAGCAGAGAATGCCAGACTGTGGTTACAGGGCGCACCTCGCCCGTTTCAGCATTGAGCTGCGTAGTCTGCATCATCCGTCCATTCTGCATCTTGAGTGACATCATCAGACTAAGCACCCACTACGTGTTCAGTTTGCTATTAATGTGTGCTGCAGACAGAAACACATTTTGTCATCGTTATCAATACACCATTCCCAGACAGTGTAGTGATGCTTTTGTACGGATGTAAAGGACTTGTACCTACGTGGTTCATGCATGTAACAGTTGTTCATTACCTATTATGATGCGCACGTGTTCAGCCGTACGGTTCTGTCTGGAAACTCTCCAAAGTAAATAAAACTGCTTCTAATTCCAAGAAATTCATGTAGAAAAATGTTTCTTCAAACAACTATTCTCCTTCTGAGTGAACGCCGTCCACACACATTCCATGCGTGACAGTTTAGCGTCGTAAGAGATCAGAATTTTTTTCTCAAACTTTTCGCAAATAGCATTGCATAGGCCTACATTAACATCGTGATTGATCCACGATTGTAATTCTGTAGGAAGGAACTCTATGGACAGCTTGACATCGGAAGGACTTCCAAGAAGAACCACCCTTCAGACAAGTGTTTTGACCCTTAGATCCTTAAGGGGGCCGGGTTGCACTCAGGTGATAACTCTTAATTATCCTTTTGCTTGTAGATCTATTTCCTGCCATTCACGGGATTCGAACTAACAACTCCGGGATTGGCGTGTGTCTCAAAGCGTGGCCTTTGTACTCGGATGTCCTTTCACACCGTTATTAGACCCTTGTTATAGGTGGGAAATCTAAGCCTTATGAAGTTCACTTCAGACCCTTCTCCTTTAATTAGTGAATTTTGCCGTGGATCTACAGGTCTTATATAGAGTGTATACAGTACACATACGGTTCCCCCTCCTGCCCCCTTCCTCGTACACCTTTGTCTACCTTCCTGCTTTTTATCTCAGACACCTCTCTCTCTCTCTCTCTCTCTCTCCTCTCTCTCTCTCTCTCTCTCTCTCTCTCTCTCTCTTATTTAGTCTTTCTCTCGGACGCGTTTCTCTCAGCCACCTTTCCCTCCCACAAAAATGCCTGCCTTCCCCCTCCCCCCCCACCCCTCTTCCCATCCTCTCCACACATCTGCTACCATAAACTCTCTCTCCCTCCAGCTCCCCTTTTTTCTCCCCACCTTTCATTTAATGTATAAATGTAGGCATGAGGAGAGATGGAAATCTCTCTCTGTCTGTCCGCCCGTTTGTCTGTCTGTTTGTCTGTGTGTCTGTCTATGTGTCTGTCTGCTCTCTCTCTCTCTCTCTCTCTCTCTCTCTCTCTCTCTCTCTCTCTCTCTCTCTCTCTCTTATTTAGTCTTTCTCTCGGACGCGTTTCTCTCAGCCACCTTTCCCTCCCACAAAAATGCCTGCCTTCCCCCTCCCCCCCCCCACCCCTCTTCCCATCCTCTCCACACATCTGCTACCATAAACTCTCTCTCCTCCAGCTCCCCTTTTTTCTCCCCACCTCTCTCCTCCTTTCATTTAATGTATAAATGTAGGCATGAGGAGAGATGGAAATCTCTCTCTGTCTGTCCGCCGGTTTGTCTGTCTGTTTGTCTGTGTGTCTGTCTATGTGTCTGTCTGCTCTCTCTCTCTCTCTCTCTCTCTCTCTCTCTCTCTCTCTCTCTCTCTCTCAATTCATCTCACGAAAAGTATTTCAATAATAATTGCCTTTGAAATTAGCCTTATTAATGCCATCATCAAATGAAAGCACGGTTAAACAATATACATTAAAAAAAAGCGATATATGTTTGTGACATAAAAATACCATGATCAGTTTGCGACATGATTTGCAATGTATGTCCCCATTCTAAGGGGCTATGGCCTTTATGAATAAAACATTTCAGTTATGAGTTTCTCTCTCTCTCTCTCTCTCTCTCTCTCTCTCTCTCTCTCTCTCTCTCTCTCTCTCTCTCTCTCTGTCTGTCTGTCTGTCTGTCTGTCTGTCTGTCTGTCTCTCTCTCTCTCTCTCTCTCTCTCTCTCTCTCTCTCTCTCTCTCTCTCTACCGTCCCCTGTCTCCCTTAATTCAGCACCTGCCTTACACCTACCCTCTCCCCTCCATCTTTTCATTTCCTAGGGCCCCCACTACACCTACACATATCTACTCACAACGTGTGCTTTTAGGCATTATCTGTGCGACACACACACACACACACACACACACACACACACACACACACACACACACACACACACACAGGTCTATTCACACGCCTATTCCTCACCCAGCCACTCTTTCCTCTCTTTATATTCAACATCCCCCCCCCCCTCCATTTCTTTGTCTGGCTCTGCCCTAAGCCTCCTCCTGTCTTTCCCCCTTTTATAGGGGGAGTGAACGTTCATTTCTATGATGTGGTATGTTCTACGTGCATTACACGTATGTTTGAGCTGTGGCAAAGCGCAGGTGTGTGTGTGTGTGTGTGTGTGTGTGTGTGTGTGTGTGTGTGTGTGTGTGTGTGTGTGTGTGTGTAGTTGCAAAGTGAGACGACTGCAGGCGGAAATCTAAACAAATCTTAAATAAATGTTAGCGAACCAAAACAAAACAAAAACCTAAAAAAAAATAAAAATAAAAACAACAACAACAACAACAAAAAAACCGTGGACAAACGAATCACAACACAAAACACGACGCGTTTCGACCTCTGAGGTCTTCTTCAGGCAAGATACAAAACAATTAGGACGACGAAAATGAACGAGCAATCACTTATCTCTAATCACTTCAGCGGAAGACTGGCGTTGAATTCATGAAAATTGCGCTGAAGTGATTGAACATAAGTGATGCGTCGTGTTTTGTGTGATTCGTTTGTCCACGTTTTTTTTTTTTTTTTTTTTTTTTTTGCGGAACTTGCGCTGAAGTGATTGAAGATAGGTGTGATTTGTTTGTCCACGTTTTCTTTCGGTTCGCTAACATTTATTTAAGATTGATCCTATATGCTTTATTTTCGGTTTACTCGTCTGTGTAAACCGAGGTCTTTACCCATGTTGATATTGTCGTCAATACTAAAGAGAATCATTTCAGTATTGAATGACGGTCTGATACAATCTATGGGTTTCTTTGTCATAATGAGTTATAACTTCTTCAGAAAAAGAAAATGAATTCTACAAATAGCTCCGCTTGTCAAAAAATTACTCATTTCACAAATTCCGTCTTCGTTCAAACGATGCTTGTCACTTAAATCCTGTAATCTATTTTAATCTTAGATATTTCAAACAAAACCAATTTGACAAGTTAAATGCTGTGATGTCATCTCCCCCCAACCCCCACCTCCCCGAACAAAGGAATTGTGAGTGGAACGCGTCACGTGCGTCATCTCACACACGACGACTGTTTGTGCCGGTCACCTCGCGATGCGAGGGAAGTAACTGATGCAGATCAATGTGGTCGCTTGTTCTCTCCCCTGTCACTATCACAACGCGAGTGACCCGCTTGTGGGTCGATCCTCAGTGCTGTACAATGAGAGGTGGCATGGGGGTGCCAGGAACCCACAGGCGTCGCTGGGTCTTTGTTGACCCGCAATGGCCGGCTAGGGTCAATGAGTGCTGGAGCTGTGTTCTCAAAGTGTGAAGGGTTTATTTCAGCCCACGCTGTGCCAGTTTACTGGAGAGTATTGGAAGTCCACACTTATGCTCGTTCTGCCTCTGTTGTTGTGGTGGTGGTGTTTCTTTGACGATGGAATAAAACACGGACACCTTATAATGGTTTCCATCATGTCAGTTCACGTCTACATTCACAATATTGCTGTAAATTGGTGTACTGTTGTATATGTGTAGAGTGGAGTACAGATTAATGATTTGTGGATGGTGTGTGTGTGTGTGTGTGTGTGTGTGTGTGTGTGTGTGTGTGTGTGTGTGTGTGTAGATAATTCTGCCTAACTAACAGTATGTGCTTGAGTGGGTGAATGGGGAATAATAAATGCTTCTCACAATGAGCCTTCAGCAAGCTTATAGTCTCCAAGGGGGAGACAATCTCCAAAGGGGAGGAAACTCACTAACATGAGAAGCGTTTATTATTCCCCACTCACCCACTCAAGCACATATTGTTAGTTAGGCAGAATTATCTACCACTGCAGATATGAATGCTTATCTCCCCCTATTTCTTCAATCTAAGACATAAGAGCAAGCTTTGTTTATAATTGAATATTTCTTGCAGTCATTGCAACACCAAGCTGCTCTGTAAGTTGCTGGAATGGTGCTCGGTACTTATCCTTGGAATTTATCAGTTTATTATAATTCAGTCCCTTGCAGATTCATTCCAAGAACTGGCCCTCAGCACTTGTGTCTTAAGAGGTTATCTTGTTATATTTTCTACTTTTCACAACAAAATGTAGCTTGTTTTGCTGTTTCATTATTTTCTTTTGCTTCTTAGATGGCACTTTGGTAGCTTTTTTTGAAAACTCAACAAACATACTATGGTATTGCACACCAGCCTTTTTCTGGGATAGCATTCTGCTTAAATTGAAAAGGCAGAAGAGTCAAGTTAACATTTTCCACGGTCACTGAGGAGAAACAATCAGTTTTTGAAATACTCGTATCTGACCAGGAGTTGTATGATTTTCTCCCTATCAGAGATTGCCTTTCCATTGGAGACTATAAGCTTGCTGAAGGCTCATTTTGAGAAGCATTTATTATTCCCCCATTCACCCACTGGAGCACATACTGTTAGTTAGGCAGAATTATCTACCACTGCAGATATGAATGCCTGTCTCCCCTTGTTTCTTCAAACTAAGACATAAGAGCAAGTTTTGTTTATATATATATATATATATATATATATATGTGTGTGTGTGTGCGTGGATGGACTCTCCTAATGGGAGAAAATGAACGAAAAGACACAGGGTCTGTTCTCGAACGTAAAATACAGTTTCATTCCTAAATGTTGAATCCATAAAAGGTTATCAGCATTATAGTTGCTATGATATGTTACGCATATGTTTTGGGTGTATTCAGGGTTTTTATATATGTTTTATCGAATTGGATGATTAAGGGAAATCACTGTTAAATATGTACTGCTCTGTGTGTTTTGTTATTACAACACTCCCCCTTGTGAACTGTAATTCAGCCCAGTGAATGCCCCAAGATGTTTTCTCTGATCCTTAGTTCACTTGAGGTAGGATCATTTGGAAGGGTGGACGACCGCTTTTATACAACAATCTTATTTAACTGTAAGTAGCGTTGGCTTTACATAGTTTCTTTTACTTAATGTTTTATACCCATTGTTATTAGCGGTCTTTTAATATGATTAATTAATCATTGAATTGAGAGGTATATTCAAAACCAGTCTTTGTTATCCTATTTTGACCCTCCCATTTTCTTTAATTTTGGTCTATCATTTTCCTTCAGCCCCCCCCCCCCCCCCCTCACCCCATCCCCTTTTTTCCATATATTTCTCCTGATCAGACTGTAAGATATCTGTTTACTCTCCACTTTTCTTAACGTTCCTCCTCCTCCCTGTCCACTTATGTTTATTTCCTTTGATTCACGCTCTCTTATTTTCATATAATTATCCTATTGCTCAACGACAATTTCGTATTGTTATTTGCCAGGTTTTTTTGGTTAGGCTATTGAGGGATCGACTCTTGGAGTTCCTTTCCTTGTTATCTTCTCGTCTGATTCATCCTCTGCAACTTGTTCTGTTGATGTACACGGTAGTCTCCCTTCCCCATCCCTCTCTCTCCTTCTCTCTCTCTCTCTCTCTCTCTCTCTCTCTCTCTCTCTCTCTCTCTCTTTCTCTATCTGTGTGTCTCTCCCCCACTTTATCTCGTGGTACCTGCACCACAGTTCTTCCTTTCTTGATTCGTCTGCTTCTCTCTCTCTTCTTCCCGCCCCCTCCTTCTCTCTCTCTACCTCTTTCTCCACCCCTCTTTTTCCCTCTCTCGTTTTTGCCCAAAAGAGAGAGAGAGAGAGGAGAGAGAGAGAGAGAGAGAGAGAGTCTACTTCTATAAAAGGTAACTCCTCCATCTTCCACATCTATGAAACTCACCTCAGGTTCAATGCTTTCCTGCTGTCGATTGTCTCCACCGATCTTCTTCACGGGCAAACAGGTTCTCTGATCAAGTCCCCTGGACTGTACCTTGTCAGCTCATGATGTAACAGCAGACCTTCTGGACACGCAAGATTTCCTAGCCTTGATTCTACCTCGATGTATGCTTTTGAGCTACAGCCTCATCAGGGCGAGGTTTTTACACTAATTGTCGTCTAAGTCATGCCTTAGCTGAATTTTCAATTGGCTCTTAACCATTTCTCAAAGTAAGACACACCGACTCATCTTGCTTA
>CM065723.1:4912802-4930302 GCA_033310375.1 Conus canariensis | reverse complement strand
TAGAGTAAAAGCCTCTAACCCATCTGCAACTCTAGTATAGCCACTATTTTTCAATGACAGAATAAATATAAACAGCATTTCATTGAATAAGAACGACTGCATTATGAAAATGCATGTAATATTGGAGATCTGTGCAAAGAAGATGGCAGTTATTTGACCTATGCTGAATATGTCGACAAGCACAACAGACGGACAAATTTCCTAAGTTATGCAACACATGTAAAAAGAATGAAAATTTTTGTTAACACACTGAACATTTGTGTGGAAAATAACGAAAAATCTAAAGATTCCAAAACAGTACAAATCTGAACTTCGGTGAAACAGGGAGTACAATTATATTATGATATCCTTGTAGATGACGGTTCAAAACCAAAATGCTGTCATAAATGGAATTATAATGGAATCATAAATTGAATTCAGAAATCAACCAGCAAACTTTTTTAAACGCATACAAGAGATTCAAGAAACAAAGTTCAAATGGTTTCAGATGAGATTAATACAGAGAATCCTACCAACAAATGCAGTGTTGATGTGCATAGGTGTTACAGATCCACTTGCATGAAACACTACGGTCTGGATTCGTCACAGTACATCTCTTCCCCGGGGTTGTCTTGGGATGCATTCTTAAAGTTTACAAACATTCAGATTGACTTAATCTCTGATCTAGATACACTCCAAATGATTGAGGGCGGGCTGAGGGGAGGCATTAGCATGGCCTGTCATCCTTACCGCAGAGCCAACAACAAGTATTTAGACGACTATGATCCAACCAAACCATCCAACTATCTGATGTACTTAGACGCCAACAATCTGTATGGGTGGGCCATGAGCCAGGCACTGCTATTAAGAAACTTTAAAATGATAAATGGGCCTCATGAGGTTGATCGGGTAGTAGGACTATTGGCAGATCTTACGCCCGATAATCCAATAGGATTAATCTTAGAGGTGGACTTAGACTATCCAGCAGAGTTGCACGACCTTCATAACGATTTCCCCTTAGCCGCAGAAAGATTAAAGATGAGTCCCACAGAACCGCCTAAACTCGTGCCTAACCTCTTTAACAAAACTAAATATGTCTGTCATTACCGGCTGTTACAATTTTACTTAAGGCACGGGTTGAAACTTACCGCCGTTCACAGAATAATTACCTTTGACCAAGAGCCTTTCATGAGGCCATACATCATGAAGAACACTGATCTTAGGACTGCGGCCACTGACGCTTCAGAAAAAGACTTTTTTAAGTTGATGAACAACAGCTGTTTTGGTAAGACGATGGAAAATCCGCACAATCGTAAAGATGTAAGATTGGTCACAAACAAAAAACAAGCAATTAAGCTGACCTCTAAACCTAACTATCAAGACTTTAGGATATTTAGCGACAGCCTGGTTGGCATTATGATGAAGAAACTGAGTGTGAAGTTGGATAAGCCGGTGTTTATCGGGTTTGCCGTGCTAGAGCTGTCAAAGTTATTAATGCTTGAATTTCTGTACGACTACTTTAAGCCGCTGTACCCAGAATCAAATGTCCTTTACACAGACACCGATAGTTTTATTATGGACATCCCAACTGAAGACTTTTACAAAGACATGGAAATAGAAGTGGCCAAAGGAGCTGATGGGTGGTACGACACATGTGACTATCCTAAAGATTCACCTTTACACTCAACCGTGAACAAGAAAGTGATTGGAAAGATGAAGGATGAATTTAATGGGACAGTGATACAAGAATATGTTGGCCTGCGGTCAAAGATGTATAGCGTTGCTACCCAGACTTCTGTAACAAAGAAAGCTAAGGGCATAGATAAAGAAGTTGTAAAAAAAGAAATAAGTCACAACAACTACAAGCAGGCTCTCTTTGAACACGAAGTATTTTATCACACAAATGTTAATCTGCGCTCTACTCTTCATCAAGTAAACACAACTGCTGTTAATAAGAAGTCACTAGTTTCTAACAATAACAAGCGAACTTACGTTAGCCCCGAGTTTTCATACGCTATAGGCCCCCGGAGAACTGACTTGTCCGACTTAACTTAAGATCTTAACTAGTAATTAACTAGTACTTAACTTAAGATCTTAACTAGTACTTAACTTAAGATCTTGACTAGTACTTAACATGACTTGCACTTAACTTGCACTTAACTTGCACTTAACTTGTTATAACTGACTTAACCAGTACTTAGCTTGTACTTAGCCAGTACTTAACAACACATTAAAAAAAAACTAATTTATTAAAAATGGGTCTACAGCAGGAGGTTGTACTTTTTTTGCAGAAGCTGGTTCTTTTACTGTTTTTGTGGGGATTTGTGACTTTGTTGCTAAGTATGGCTTTAGGCGCTTGTATGCCAAAAACCCTCCACCAACAACAATACTCCCCAGTACATAATAATACATCTTATAGTTTGATTGTGTTGTTGTTGGTGGCGGTGCTGGTGCTGGTGCTGTTGTTGTATTACTATCTAATAATTTTTGTTTTGCTGCTTGGTTTGCTTTTTGCAGTCTGTTGTATTCAGCTAGTTTACGACCGGCCTCAACACGTCCAGGATTTTTAGACTTAGTAACACTACTCACCCGCGGGACTCACTTGTGGGGCACTCGCCTGTAAATCCACTTGTGGGGCATTCTGCTCCTGTGGAGTCTTCTTCTCCTGCTCGCTCATTTTTTTTAGTCTGATTAAAATTAATATGATTAAAATTAATGTGATTGAAAGTAATTAATCCCATGATGAATGGACATATCAACGTCCCAAATCTATAATACATGTCACATGCAAGAGATTCTAGGGACTTGGTTAAAACCGGATCTTGTGTTAAGTCATATTTTAAATCTTCTGCTGAATCAATCGGCGCTATCTTGCCTACTAACTTAGCATATAAACTAATCATTGTCTGCCCCACCGATCTAACCATTTTTATCCTAGCTGTGCTTCGTACCTAGCGTAATACTTCTCAACGTCTGATGTAGACAATTGCTGAATCTGTTCAATACTGAATAAAAAAAATAATTGTAAATTCAGCTGTTATTTATTATTCATAGTCTTTTACTAATCTTAAAAACTGTTTAGGTTTAAAGGTAAAAGTTACTCCTTCAGGGTTAGTAGAAGCGGTCAGATTAAAATCTTCAGGAGCTATTTGATCAATTAAAATAGCAAACAACTTTATAACTGGATGGGGCCAAGAATGCGGTAGTTTACTGATGGCGTTCCTTACGCTTTCCCGCATATCTACGCGCTCAAAAAGCTCCGTAATTAATTCTTCAAACTCTTCTCTATCAACCCCCCAGCTCCTTTCCTGCATCTCCCAATCTCTAAATATATCAATAAGCTCTGCAACTACTCCGGGCTTCATTTTTAAACCAGATTATAAAGACCAATTTAAAAAATTAAGCAAGCCATTCTTCTTGTTTGCGCAAGAATCAGAAGAGAGAAAGGGTAAATAGTGATTCTGTTGGTAGTAAACTGGGTCAAACAGCCCTGTGTGATCGCTTGACCTACAAAGTGGTGCGGTAAACTAGGTCAAACGACCCTGTGTGATCGCTTGACCTACAAAGTGGTGCGGTAAACTGGGTCAAACGACCCTATGTGATCGCTTGACCGAGTTGATTGAGGTGCTTTGCTTAGCTAGGAGAGAATGTCAATATGCGGACTCTATATCACCCATTTTTTGTTTTGCACGTAAGCCCCCCATTTTAAAATAACGATTACGTCAATTTTGGAGGTTTTTGCATGTTAATTTTGATTGTAAAAAAGGTGTCAATTTTGGCAAAAAGTAGCATGAGATGGACGAGATTTGTTTGTGAAAAGGGGGGTTTTCGTGCAAAATAAGATGTGGTGGAATAGAGTCCGCATATTAACATTCTCTACTGGTGTGCCTTGTAAAAAAACGAGATTTGTTCCTATTTTACACCTGTGGATGTTGTATCTGATTTATTCCGTGCTTTTATTGTTGACAAATCTTTGCTTGGCACCATAAAACATGTTATGTTTGTATGTGCATATATACCTCCTGAATGGTCGTCATACTGTTCTCATTTTGATAAAGAAAATGGAGTTTCCTTGTTAGAAGAATTTCTGTGTGACTGTTTGCTTCTTGTTAAAATCGATGTTGATGTGATAGTGTGCGGTGACTTGAATAGTAGAGTCTCAAATTTCTCTTGTGATTTTGAGGAAGGCATGTTTACATATACTGATCAATACAAAAGTGGACCAGTGCATGTCCGAAGTTCACAAGATGCTGTCTTGAACAATAATGGAAAACTGCTAATTAACATGTGTACTGCTTTGAAACTGTGTATTTTAAATGGTGTGTGTAAGGGCGACCTTCAAGGTCGCTACACATACATATCCGACAGTGGTGGCAGTGTGAATGACTATTTTTTGATGTCTGGTGATTTGTTTTCTATCTTTTCTTATAACTGTGAGACGTGTGTGTCTGAGAGAATCGAATCTGACCACATGCCTTTAGAGTTGACGATCACTTCCCAATGTCATGACTACGAGTCCTCACAGGTAAGCAACAGACGCTATACAATTGAAAAATTTGTCTGAAGCGAAGCTCACACAGATTTGTTAAAAAATGTAATACTTTCCGATGAAATGCGGTGCAAGAAGCAGTGAGACTAGTTGAAATCAACATTGAAGATGCATTATATATGTTTAATTCTTGTATAAAAGAGGCAGCGGAATTTATGAAGAAACAGGTTTGTATTGGAAAAGGTCAAAAAGGAGACGATTGGTTTGCTGTAGAATGCTGAGGTGACAAAAGAAGTGTTCGTACTTTATTAAAGAAGTTTCGACGTTCTTTGTCAGAACCGTCTCGTATGGTCTACTGCAAAGCTAAGCGAGAATACAGACATCTTTTAAAGAGAAAAGAAAAACAATATAATGATGGTCTGTTGACAGAATTACTTCAATCTGTAAACAATCAGAAAGATTTTTGGAACTGTATTGACAAGATTTCAAGAAAAAGAAAACAGCCTGTAAATGCTAGAAGTCTAGAAACATGCTTTCATCGTTTTATAGATCTGCTTGAAGGAAACGCAGGGTTCTCATAATGAACTGGGAAATGAAAATGATATCAGTGAAACAGATTACGACGATGATAATCTAAACCGTCCCATTTCCAAACAAGAAGTTTTAGTTGCTCTAAGAAATGTAAAACCCCGTAAAGCTGCTGGACCAGATGGAATCATAGGTGAACTAATAAAAACTGCTTGCGAGGCAAACTTATTCCTAGATTTTTTTGTTACATTCTTTAACTCCTTATTTGATCAAGGGGTATATCCTAGATGTTGGTCCGAATCTATTGTCATCCCATTGTATAAAAAAGGTGATGCAAACAATCCAAATAATTACAGAGGAATTTTGTTGTGTAATGTCTGCAGTAAGCTGGACAGTGCTATTATCAATAGGAGATTACAGGAGTGGGTGGAAGAAAATAACATTCCCAGAGAATATCAAATATATAAAAGTGTTATAAGTATGTATGATTGTGTAAAGGCAAGAGTGCGATCTGGTGATGCTTTAACAGACTATATAAATTGTACTTCTGTGTTGAAACAGGGCGATGTCTGTAGCCCTGTTTTGTTTTCTTTATTCATTAATGAACTAACACAGGAGGTTTTACATTGCAGCAGGCATGGTGCAAATTTCATAAATGATGGTTTAGAGATCTTCATTCTTCTTTTGGCTGATGATGTTGCCTTGGTATCGGAAACAGTAATCGGATTACAAACTCTGTTAAATACTTTGCAAAGAGTTGCTGCTTCATTAGAGTTAAAAGTTAATATGGCAAAAAGCAATATAATTGTATTTAGAAAAGGTGGATATCTCGCAGCAAGAGAAAGAGGGACATACAATGGCTCTATAATGCCTGTTGTCAATGTTTATAAATACTTAGGAATATATTTCTCGACTCGTTTGAGTTTTGACTTTGCTTGCACAGATTTAGCCACTGGAGCAAAAATGCGTTACTGTGCATTCTAAAAAAGTTATCATTGCTAAATAACGCCTCCCTTACCTTGTTTTTGAAGCTATTTGATGCCCAAGTGACACCTATAGTACAGTATGGAGCTGAAGTACGGGGCCTCGATGCTGCTGCGATTGTGAGAAGATCCATCTTTTTGCCTTAAGGAAATTTCTTGGAGTATCGTTACAAACGCCAAATAATTTGGTGTATGGTGAAATGGCTAGATTTCCTATATATTTGAATTCTGTTGTAAAAAGTATTCGGTACTGGCTTACAATTATTCAGATGCAGGATCACAGATTACCACACAAAGCATATCGAATGCTGTTAGAACTAGATGACAGAGGTAAGAAAAACTGGGTGACTTATGTGAGAATGAAACTGTGTGAATATGGCTTTGGATTTGTATGGATGAACCAAGGTGTTGGTGATATGAATGTTTTTATCCAGGTATTTGGAGAAAGACTCGCTGATTGCAGTTGGCAAGGCTGGAATTCCCATGTACAGAACAGTGACATACTTGAATTATATAGAACGTATAGTCATTTACGATGTTTACCTGTCTGTATGCCAATTAAGACAGTCAGACTTCTAAAACATATTATGACTAGCTTTAGATTTCTGAGCTATTTACTCATTACTTTCGTTATAGACAGTCATCTAACGGAAATTTGACCTGTCCACTATGTCGAAATACGAAAGAGGATGAAATTCATTTTGTATAGGTTTGTCCAGTATTAAAAGATCTTAGAGAGCAATTCATACCACAGAAGTATTTCAAGAACCCTTGCCTTTTCAAATTAACCTCGTTAGTGTTATCATCAAATGAAAATACTGTAAAACAGTTAGCTATATACTTATACAATCAATTCAAGAGGGGAAGTATGTATATAACATAGCAAAGTATGAATATAACATAAAGAATACTAATATCAATTTGCGACATGTATCACAATGCATATTCCTATTCTAAGGGGTTTTGGCCTTTATAAATAAAACATTTGAGTCTTGTGTCTTGAGTCTCTCTCTCTCTCTCTCTGTCTCTCTCTCTCTGTCTCTCTCTCTGTCTCACACACACACACACACACACACACACACACACACACACACACACACACACACACACACACCACACACACACACACACACAATGTGCTGTATAATGTTAAACACAATTAAATGCAATACTTAGTGAAATTTTGTACAGCAGTTTTGATAGAATTGTGATGTTTTGAGTGTAGTTACTTTAGAAATTTGGATGTTCTTTAAAATATTTTAATACATGATGATTGTTTGTTTGGCTGGTTTCTTTTCTACTTGAAATCATAGTGTGAGGGAAGCACGAACAATCTGTGAAGCTTATTCTTTAGCCCTTAATAAAATTATTTTGACTTGACACACACATGAATAATAGATTATCGAAAATAACAGCATCACCGAAAATGACTAGATTGTCAATTTAGAAAAAGTCATACCAATTTATAGTTTTCAAATGTGGCATTCGGAAATCTATTCCCGATGTTCTATCTTTTTGTTTACCTTGTAATTAAAGAAAAAAAATGATGAACCTTCAACTTTATGAATACGCTTGAAGGTTCGATAATAGTTTCCATAAAAAACATATTTGCACGAAGTAGGCGTAAGTGAGATTCAAAAAAGTGAATTTACGAATCGGTATGGTTTTTCTCATTTTAATCGTTTAAAACGGTAACAATATCTTTAAAATACTGTTGTGCATTATTCAACCAAACTCCAAGTACTTTCCGTAATTTGTTGATCCCATTCCTTTGAAAGTTTTGAGGTGACACAGTGTGAATCTGGTCTTCAATTTTCTTTACTTTAATATTAACTGTGGCCTCTACCTTGTATTCTAATGTTCGCGTCTGAATCTCTTTTACTCCACATCAGGGTACTGCAACTTCTGTGTTGTGTGAATGTAAAGATAAGCTAATCAATACGTGTCTGTTCCGTTTTCTTCTAACCTTTCATACTTCATGCTCAGGATATGTTACAGCTTCTTCGAGTAAACGTGAGTCAGTAACGGTAATACCTCACACGGATGTTGGACAAGAAGAAGACTATAAATCATTAGTCTATTTGCGACCACGTGCTGGAATTGACGATAAATTATATCTTGTACACACGCACGTGTGCACAGTTCCATTCGATTTCGTACAAGTACACTTATCTGTTTGTTTGTATGTAAGAGACTCTCTCTCTCTCTCTCTCTCTCTCTCTCTCTCTCTCTCTCTCTCTCTCTCTCTCTCTCTCTCTCTCCTTACGAGCACACGTGTGTGTGTATGTGTGTGTGTGTGTGTGTGTGTGTGTGTGTGTGTGTGTGTGTGTGTGTGTGTGTTGTGTTGTGTTGTGTTGTGTGTGTGTGTGTGTGTGTGTGTGTGTGTGTGTGTGTGTGTGTGTGTGAGAGAGAGAGAGAGAGAGAGAGAGAGAGAGAGAGAGAGAGAGAGAGAGAGAGTTTCATATATCAGTGATCGCGCCAGGTATCGTGCACACCAGTCTCAACACTAACTATCCTCCACTGTTACTCCACAGTCAGTGTCAGAACTGGTTCCAGACCAACGCAAACCGGTGACAACATGTGATCTAGGTACACCGAAAAGGGGCTCCAGTAGGTTTACATTGACCTTGATCTGGTCGAGTTAACGGGAGACTCAAACTTTGTACTTTTTTTTCGCACTGTCAAGGTGTGGCTTTGCTCGCTTGGTGTTGAGGTAAACAAGGATTTCTGTAAGTTTTCTCCCATGGTAGCGGTTTAAGAACTGAGGCCACGAAGAATTCCATGACAGCCGACTGCAGAGTTCTCTTTGTAGAAAGGGAAGAGTGGCTGTCCTTGAACCAGAGTCAGAACCGTGACGTAGCGAATTGACTAAAAAAAAAAAAAAAAAAAAAAAAAAAAACCAACATCAAATAAGGAAAGGAAAACCTGCCACTAGACACAAAATAATGAATTCGAAATTCGATTTTTTTTCTTCCTTACGCAAACAAACAAACTTGTCCCTGGTATCGGCATTCTCAAAGTTTCGGTACTATACTTTTACAAACCGTAATTTATTGGCAGTTACTGGTTAACGTGATCTTTGCGCGCGCACGCGCGCGCGTGAGTGAGTGAGTGAGTGAGTGAGTGAGTGAGTGAGTGAGTGAGTGTGTGTGTGTGTGTGTGTGTGTGTGTGTGTGTGTGTGTGAGAGAGAGAGAGAGAGAGAGAGAGAGAGAGAGAGAGAGAGAGATGTAGATACATAAAAAACATATGGTCAGATTTCTAGGGATTTAAACAAAACGTCACAAAGGTACATTTCTACCAGGGCGAACATTTAGTCTATCCCTACTGACAGAGCAAATGAGTTATCATGAACAAGAAGATGCTTAAAGAAGATTTTTTTTATTCCAGATAAAATGAATGATCACTTTTGGAGAAGTACAGAATCTAAGGCAGAGCATCCAGTCCTTGAAATGTGCACATGTTGTTTTCCTTCACACTTTTCTGTGGCAAACAACGCAGGTGAGACTTAGGCTGCCGCTTTTTTTTTTAAATTCATTTCCTGCTGTACTTAATCATGATACATATAGTAAATATAGGGAATTGTAGCCAAACGTTAGGCAAGAGTTGTCAAGGTGACAATTCTACGTGTTGATGGGCAATTTAGTAAAATTCAAATTGACAAACAATGCTCTCACTTAAATGAACAACGATCAAATGACATCCTTACTTAATAAAGATTGTGATATGTTCCACCAATGAAGTTAATAATAAACTACAATATTTTTTATCAGCTCCACTAAAACGTAATGTAAATATTAGAGTAAACAAACACATGCAGTCAAATATAATTTTCTGTTTTCTTAAGAAACGACTAAAACAATGAATAAACATTTCTTTATATTTCAATATTCCTTATTTCTTTAATTGTCTTTCTTTTTTCATTTGCAGTTGTGCTCCGCGTTGTTCATGTGTGTGAAGAGTGCAATCCGAAAATTGATTTTTGCTTCATGAGAGCAGTTTCATGCTCACGATGGTGCCAGCATTCCCCCTCTTCCCTCAGCCTCAATCCCCACATCTGTTCTCCCCCTCCAGGTTCCTTTTCTCCCTCCATCGCCCTGTCATTTCCCCAAAATCCCTAGCAGGAAACATACTGAACATTACAACAGAGTTAACAGTGGAACATCACACGGTTAATCAATTAAAGGCTTGTAACTTGTACAATGTTCACAATTGATTTTAGTGTACAATTTCATATCCTGGCCACAGATGTATTCAACTGTGATGTGTTTTTTTTCTCTACCAGATCTGATATCTATTTTAAACAATGTCATATGAACTTACTACATTGATTCTACAATGTAATACATTCGTAGACATTAGCGCCATTCATATCGTCTTTTGTGTGCAGTGAAAGAACATCTGCCCACGAACTCTCATGGTATCCCCCGTCCCTCCCTCCCTGTCCATTAACGAA
The DNA here is from genome assembly GCA_033310375.1 of Conus canariensis. Taxonomy (NCBI): domain Eukaryota; kingdom Metazoa; phylum Mollusca; class Gastropoda; order Neogastropoda; family Conidae; genus Conus; species Conus canariensis. The sequence continues at coordinate 4,919,869 of CM065723.1, read as the reverse complement.
AGATTTGATTAAAAATCCAAGAACCAGGTCTGAATGGCATACATCTTTTATGAGTTCTCGGCAGTTCTGTCTGGACTAGGAGATTTGTAGTTTTATCTTCTCAATAATCTTAGAGAGGAGAGGTAGATTTGAGAAAGGTGTGTAGCCTGTGATGTTTTCAGCATCTACAAACTGTTTTTAAGGAAGAGGGATGTGATAATTGCAACTATCAAACCAGACAGAAGAAAAAACAAAAGTAAGGAATCGTTCTCTATTACAATTAAACGTGGCATCATATTATCCAGAAATTCAGAAAGCAGTGAAGATGGATCTGGTTCACAACTTCCCCCTACAGATTTTTTTTATCATCACTTCCTTAAACCACTGATTCAGATATTGGTTCAAAGTGTGATAAAGGTATGCCTGAGAAGGAACTATGTTAAATATTTGGCGATGACAGACGCTGCGAATCAAGACAGTTAGGGCGGCTAATAATCTTACCAATAAGGAAATCAGAAAACTTTGTGGAAAGTTCACGTACAGGAATAAACAGATACACTTGCATTCTTCTATTGAAAAATGTGGATTTTGCCCGCATAACAGTCTTATCAACAAAACTGCTGGAAGGATCTACGTAAGCACACAGATCTTGTCCGACAAGTAGAGCAGCTTTTATACAGTGATTTCTACATCTGTCTTCAGTGCTTTTCAAAGTATTGCGGTATTAAGATGGTGATTTCTATATCTGTTTTCAGTGCTTCGCAAGGGATTTTGTTTGAACCTGCTGTCTTGACACCTTGAGTTAGTTGATGGATTGCCTAATCTCTTCTTCGGTGGGCCTTGTACAGTTTATAGGGTGTCCTTACTGAGCCAGGGAGATATGGAAGGGGTTCAGTTTGGCCTGAGTTTTCAGCGCAGTCTCCATCTGTCAGGTTGGCCTTATCTAACCATTATGGTCAAGCATGGTGTCAAGAAAGTTTTCTTTTTCCATATTATTACTGGCTGCTTTCCCCCCACTGTTCGAGACTGGTATATTCTCCTCTTTTGTCTGTCTGGGCTGTCATCTTCACTTCTGTGTTGGCGTTGGTGTATCTCTCCCATGCCTTTGTCTTTGTGGTGTTTTATTAACAACTCGTTGACTGGTCTTTTGTTTCTTCTTCTCTACCCTAGCAGTGTCTCCGAAGAGACCTCGTCTTGCTCTTGGTGCTTTTGGTCTAATTTCAACCGTCCTTCACGTGTTATATCACATCTCAGCAACATTACCCTGCCTTCCTAGCCACAGTAAGTCTCTTTTGTGTTCAATTGTGAATTTGGGTAATAATCAGTCATGAGATTAATTCGATTTATCATGTCGCGGGAATTCCTAGGAAATTGTAGAGTACAGCCCTGTCATGCAGTCTCAGATCAGAATGGAAGTTCATAAAATCATTTTCAACAGCCTCATCGATCATCCTAACAGCAAGACTCAACGTCTGCGGCACCTTGTGCCCTCCTGTCAGAGTGACCTCAGTGTAGTCTTCTTCTCCACGCCTAAGCCCTTGGTGAGTTCGAGTCGATGTGGCCGGTATTGACGAATTCAAGGGCACTGTCGTTAGACAGACGTGGAGGCGCCCTCTGGAGGGGAATGCTCAATCACGCTGGCTCTGTGATGAGACGATTATTGTCCTCAGTAGGAGGTTTAGCTGGTAAGGTCCTGCACATGTTTCTTCAGAACAGGCATCACTGAACACCACCAAGATGACTCGGCAGCAGAATAGTGTTTCTTCCAGTGGGCTGCCTTATGACGCTTGACGTTGAGTCTCCCAGTGGATTGCCTGAGCCAGGCCTGCGTCGGGACAAACCGGAATGTGACACGTGGATGAGGAGCCGGAATAAGCGACGTGGGGTAATACCATTGGAGTGGCACAGTAACTGAGACAGGAAAGAAGGATATGGAGGAAAGAGTACGCGTGCACACGCTTACTAGAAGTAAGCATACTGAATACAACGGCTGTGCGTGATGGTGTTAAAATAAAAGAAATGTTCCTGTTTGGGGGATGTCCTATTATATTTTATCTAGTTTTGCTTACATATGGTTTTGTTATGTCATATGGTTTTGCTGTTGGACGAAGTTCTCTTAAAATGCATTGAATCGTTCATCCAAACGCAAACCCATGTTAAAATCAAAATCAACGAATACCTTCCGCCCAAGTGTTGTCACTTTTCAATCTTAATAAGCCCAACAACATTTTTGCATGCTTTATATTGCAATCTCTCCGTATCTATAGAGAAAGTCTTGATCTTCAGTTTCATGCATCATAAAGGTGAGTTTATATGAATGAGATAATGGCCTGTTTTGCCATAAGCGTTTTTAAGATGAACTCCACATAATTCATTCAGAGAAAGCGAGTGCATCCTACCTGTGTACAAAACAGCCATATCCACCTCCCAAATATCAGCTCCATATCAAGGAATCGATCGAATCTCAGCATCAAGTGTTTTAGGATCAGTATTAAAAGACCATTTAGCGTACACGCCTTTCACATGACTAAAACAAGCATACTTCGCCTTGTGTCCTAGATCCAGGGAAGCAGCTAAAGAACTAAGAGAGTACAGTAATAAATTCCAACATTGGTGTAGTAGTTTACAACACCATTGCATTTCCATTAGAGATCCATCTCTCCCTAGCTGCCAGTTGCAGGTTTGACGAACTCAAACCGAAGAAGAAACCACTCTCCAACAGTAGTTTCTGGATGGTGTTGATCAGGTTTTGCTCGATGTTACATTTCTTCATGGTAGCATACAGCGTCTACTGCCAGACTCTGTCGAACGCCCCATGAAGTCAACAAATAGGCAATAGAACTCCTGTCAGTGTTAGAAGTGTCTGTTGGAGGTACAAGGTCTGTCTTATCGGAACCCAGTCTATTCTTCTGTGTAATCTTATCTGCTTTCAGCCGTAATTTGTTCAGGCTGATTTTGAACAGTATGTCATATGTGACCAGCATGGCTGATCAAACTGAAAAGGTGGGATCTTCTGGCAGTGTTGAAAATTTTCTTTCTTGGGAAGTGTGACGATGAGTGACTGAGTCCATGGTATGGGCCACCTTCCAGTGTGACAGACTGTGTTAGCAGATAGCATTACAGTATCAGTTGCTGCCTGTGCGCCATGTTTCAAGAGTTTTGCAGGGATGCTGATCATTGCTGTCAATACTTGCAATCTTACCATGTCTTAAAGACTTTATGGCTGCAACGACTTCTTTGCAGAGTATTGAAAAATCAATCGTCATCTCTGCTATTAGTACACTTCGCTCTGTTTGTGATAAAGTTCAATGCAGTTTGCAGACTATATTTTTTTCTGACGCCTTCTTCCCGTGTAAGAGTGTCGCCGTCTTTGTCCTGATAGGTGCTGACTTTGCTTTGCTACTCTTTGGGCGGATCCCTTACATTAGCGTCTTGTACAACTTCTGTCTAATTTCATTTTCATTGTCCTAACAGTGTTGTTTTATTAAGCGCTTCTTTGCATTTTCATTGATTGTCTTGTATACAGCGCTGTATTTCTCCTCTTCAGTCTTCGTGAATGGTCTTCAGCTTCTTTGCATTTTCATTGATTGTCTTGTATACAGCGCTGTATTTCTCCTCTTCAGTCTTCGTGAATGGTCTTCAGCTTCTTTGCATTTCATTGATTTCTTTATACAGCGCTGTATTCTCTCTTCGTCTTGGAATGGTCTTCAGCTTCTTCAGTGTCCATACTCCCAGAACTTCTTGGATTCGTGGCTTGATTTCCATCGGTCATCTTTGTGTTTCAGTATCACTTGTTGAGAACTAATTTGAGGACTTCAAGCTGACTTCAGCATCAGCAACGTGACAAACATAATTGATGTGGCCCCTTGGACTTGTTCGACGATGTCAGGACATTTAGTATGTCAAAACTGAAGTTAAGATGGTTCTTTTCTATTCTCTTATTGTCCTTCAACAATATTTTAAAGTTCATCTTCACAAACGTCAGCTTCTCAAAATTTATATGTATTAGTTTTATCAATACCTGTTCCAGTTCTTCGCAAGAATATAATTTGTCTGTTGGTGATACTGACCAGTTATTCATTTGCCATGCTCATCGTTAAGATAATATTCTCAGCGACAGAGTTGACCCAAGTCATCAGCACAGACGAACGCAAGTAGGCGTAGTCGCCTAGCACTGTGTTTTCATTATAATAGGGGCCGCACACACTCCTCTGCTCTTCTTGGGTATCTATAGCTAGCCTTGGCATTCCGGGCATCCTGAACGATGAGGATGCTTTTCTTGTCAATCTTGTTGACGACCGTTTGAATTTGAGCGTGAAAGTTATAATCTGATCTCCATCACAGCATCATGCGAGAGTGCAGTATTTGTACTACCACGATGTTCAACGGCTGTCTTTGCTTGCAGGTGGATAGTTATTAGAACTAGAAACAGAGCAGCATCCCACTACAATTTTCCTTTTATTCTTGTTAACTAAAACCAAGTCAGCTAGCCGTCCTGCATCTGGTATGCCAACACACACACACACACACACACACACACACACACACACACACACACACACACACACACACACAAACACACGCACGCACGCGCGCGCGTGCGCGCACGCACACACACACACACACACACACACACACACACACACACACACACACACACACACACTTATTCATGCAAATGGGTAAAGAAAGAGCTTCACAAGGGCCTAGTCCTCGTGTTGAGTGAAGATATACGCTGGTGTGATAAAAAAAAAAAGTTGTAAGCATGGTGAAAGGCATCAAGAAACCCCTGTTCCAACATCCAGGTGCTTTTAATACCTGATACGGCCAAAAGCCGACCACGAGAAGACTAAGAAGAACTTGTGTCAGCAGAAATAATCGCCGTCATCGTTAAGGCTCTTTCTGTGCGGATATATCTCGTCAAATTGGTAAAACACACACACACACACACACACACACACACACACACACACACACACACACACACACACACACACACACACACACACACATGTTTTCATCGAGAAGAAGAACACGCTATGTGGACAGAAATGTCATGATGGGGAAGGAAACATTATGCGGATAAAACTCTCATTGCGTAAAAGAAAGAAACTCACGGGAAGAGAGAAAATCTATGCAGGTAAAGGTGTCACCATGAATAAGTAAACGCCATGAAGGTAAAACGTCATAATGAAAAAGAAAGAAACCATCTTGCTTGTAGAGTGCCGTTATGACGAAGTCAACGTCATGTAGGCAGAGGTGTCTTTGTGAAGAAGGAAACAATATGGAAGTAGAGGTGGTATATGAAGAATGTAAAGCTATGTAGGCACAGGTATCATTGTAGTGAAGGACTAATCATGAAGTCAGAGGTGCCATTGTGAAGAAGAAAACACTCTGTAGGTACATTATGAAGAATGAAACATTGTGTACATAGAAGTGTCTTTGTGAAGAAGAAAACACTCTGTAGGTACATTATGAAGAATGAAACATTATGTACATAGAAGTGTCTTTGTGAAGAAGAAAACACTCTGTAGGTAGAGGCTTCGTTACGAAGAATGAAACATTATGTTGTCAGAAGTGTCATTGTGAAGAAGGAAACATTGTGTTGTCAGAAGTGTCATTGTGAAGGAAACAACGTGTTGTCAGAAGTGTCATTGTGAAGAAAAAAACATTGTGTTGTCAGAAGTGTCATTGTGAAGAAGGAAACATTGTGTTGTCAGAAGTGTCATAGTGAAGAAGGAAACATTGTGTTGTCAGAAGTGTCATTATGAAGAAGGAAACATTGTGTTGTCAGAAGTGTCATTGTGAATAAGGAAACATTGTGTAGTCAGAAGTGTCATTGTGAAGAAGGAAACATCGTGTAGTCAGAAGTGTCATTGTGAAGAAGGAAACATTGTGTTGTCAGAAGTGTCATTATGAAGAAGGAAACATCGTGTAGTCAGAAGTGTCATTGTGAAGAAGGAAACAACGTGTAGTCAGAAGTGTCATTGTGAAGATGGAAACAACGTGTAGTCAGAAGTGTCATTGTGAAGAAGGAAACATCGTGTAGTCAGAAGTGTCATTATGACGAAGGAAACATCGTATAGTCAGAAGTGTCATTATGAAGAAGGAAACATCGTGTAGTCAGAAGTGTCATTATGAAGAAGGAAACATTGTGTGGTAAGAAGTGTCATTGTGAAGAGGAAACATCATGTAGTCAGAAGTGTCATTGTGAATAAGGAAACATCGTGTAGTCAGAAGTGTCATTATGACGAAGGAAACATCGTGTAGTCAGAAGTGTCATTATGAAGAAGGAAACATCGTGTAGTCAGAAGTGTCATTATGACGAAGGAAACATCGTGTAGTCAGAAGTGTCATTGTGAAGAAGGAAACATCATGTGGTCAGAAGTGTCATTATGAAGAAGGAAACATCGTGTAGTCAGAAGTGTCATTATGACGAAGGAAACATCGTGTAGTCAGAAGTGTCATTGTGAAGAAGGAAACATCATGTGGTCAGAAGTGTCATTGTGAATAAGGAAACAACGTGTAGTCAGAAGTGTCATTGTTAAGAAGGAAACAACGTGTAGTCAGAAGTGTCATTATGAAGAAGGAAACATCATGTAGTCAGAAGTGTCATTGTGAAGAAGGAAGCATTGTGTGGTCAGAAGTGTCATTGTGAAGAAGGAAACATCATGTAGTCAGAAGTGTCACTGTCAAGAAGGAAACAACGTGTGGTCAGAAGTGTCATTATGAAGAAGGAAACAACGTGTGGTCAGAAGTGTCATTATGAAGAAGGAAACAACGTGTGGTCAGAAGTGTCATTATGAAGAAGGAAACAACGTGTAGTCAGAAGTGTCATTGTGAAGAAGGAAACATCGTGTAGTCAGAAGTGTCATTATGAATAAGGAAACATCGTGTAGTCAGAAGTGTCATTATGAATAAGGAAACATCGTGTAGTCAGAAGTGTCATTGTGAAGAAGGAAACATCGTGTTGTCAGAAGTGTCATTGTGAAGAAGAAATACCATGTAGGTACTGGTTTCATGAAGAAGAAGGAAGCAGTCTGTGGCAAGGGTGTCGTCGTGAAGGTGGAAACTTTATGTAGGTGAAG
>CM065723.1:4897802-4907802 GCA_033310375.1 Conus canariensis | reverse complement strand
CACTCAATTTCCTTACTTCCTTCATTCTTTCCATTTCTTACGCATGGTGCATGCTATGTGTAACGTGTCATCCATACCAACGGCCAAACGAAAGTTGGTGACGGGATTTTACGTGTGTGCAAGATGTTCAAGATGTTATGCGTGTGTTCACACACGGAACCTCGGTTTACAGTCTCATTCAAAGGACCGTATGGGAAATGGAGTCAGCATCAATGTTAACTCCGAGGAAAAAATCCCCCTGTACCGAAACGGCCTGGCGGAGATTCGAACCCGCAACCCCAGGATCACGAGTCCGGCGCTCTACCAACTGAGCTATTCCGGCTCCCTATTTGAGCATGTCCTCTTCATTCGCACAGCTCCTTTCTCTGTGATAACTGACCACCACCGCTATACACGTTTTGCCTGTGGCACACAACTCTGTCCACAAAGCGATTCTGACTTCTCAAAACTGCATCGACAGCTCGGATGGCATTCGACAAACTACAGGTTAATGAGGCAAGAAATCTTATCTGAACTTTCTGATTTGAAAACAACCCCTTACTTCCAGGCCGTATTAATGACACAAAAATTCACTTCTTCCTAAATGTTTACGATGATGACATCAATGAATTTTGTTTCGATAAACGCTTTCTTTCAGCGTGCACACACACACACACACACACACACACACACACACACACACACACACACACACACACACACACACACACACAAATGTTTGCAAGGTCATATTTCTAGAGCATTATGCACAACACAGTCGGCCATCACCTCTTTTCAAGATGCCATAAAAAAGTATCACTTTGATGAAGGTTTATCTGTTCTTTCGTCCTTTCCAGTATTGCTCACAGCAATGGACTGCCTGTTCACACCCAACAGTGTCTACTTCAAAAGCTCGACAAACTCCAGGATAATGCCGCCTGGCTGTCTCAAATCCTCCAAACAGAAGCGCACCACACCGTTTTTCAAATCTTTGTATTGGCTGCCAGTTCAAGAAAGAATTTTCCACAAACTGTGTTCTCCGCTGCTTTTCACCTAATACTAGTGCTGGCTCTGAATATTTGTCTTAAGTACTCTGTTGTTGTTTTTTTAATCGCCCAGTCTTCGTACATCTGAGGATGGCGTTCCATCCATTTGTTGGTCTTGCCTCTGTTTGCGTCACTTTTATGGTTGGCCCAACGTTTTCAGGTTTGTGGTTGAGCCTACATACCACTGCTGTGGGTATAGACTGCACCTGATGACATATATCACATTGGCAGACGTACACGTGAGATGTTGTAGTATTTTCCACGACCGCCCATCCCATGCAGACACCAGTTCCTGTGTGTCCTTGGCATGCTTACAGGTGTCACATTTCCTTGTACATCTTAAGAAGCCAATGCACTCTTTGGGTCCATGCTCTACAAGTCGTCATGGTACAGTGGGTTTGTAGATTTCCACCAAGTTTTTGAGTCTCCTGTCAGCTGCAATGTTACACTTGGATGGAAACACAGATTTGTTTTGGGGATTTGAGTACAGGAGATGGAGGTTCCTTTTAATGATGGCAGTGCTTGACGGAGCTCGAGGGTCAAATTTTGTGACCCAAGCTATCTTTTTGCTCTGCGTTTCTTTGTTGATAGTGTCCATTTTTTTCAGGAATTCTTTTGTATCTATAATTTGATAGGGTAAATGATTAGTTAAGTGGCTTATGGCTGTCTGGATAAATTTTGATAGTGGTTGTATTGACGTTCCACTGCCAGATAGGAGTAGTTTGCATGAATAGGGGAAGGATTTGTGGGTCTTGACCAGGGGCTTACATTTGGCAGGATGTGCATCAGGATTGTTTGTCACGAAAGCGTACACTTCCTCGTCATTTGGCGTCATATACTTTACCATGTCAGACCATAGCATTCAACGGCAGTTAGCCAGCTCTGTCAGGCCGAATTTTTTCCGTGGCCAATGCAGTCATAAGACAGTCACGTGATGTCACCCCACTTCCGGCCCCGGAAGAAGCCAGTGTCAACTTCCTATAAGTCATTCATCTTCGGCCTGCCGTCAAAGCAAGATAAGTCTTGTGCTCTGTCTCGCCTATACTTGCCTTTGTGTTAACTTTGCTGTGTTTTGTTCTATACTTGATTCAGTTGTGGCTTGCAAATGTGAGGCTCTTGGTGGGAGCGTATTTATCAAAAGATTTGTCTCTTTTACCGGCACTCTCGGGAGCGTATTTATTAAAAGATTTGTCTCTTTTACCGGCACTCCCGCGACTTTGTTACTCGCGATCGTCGGCACCGCTCGCCGGTCGTGTTCCCCCACCATATTGCCGAGCCTCGGGTTCAGCACGCATTTTGTGCTGGTTCCGGCTTGCACTAGACCCTGAGTATTTTTGCCGTGTGAGGCTCTTGGTGGGAGCGTATTTATTAAAAGATTTGTCTCTTTTACCGGCACTCTCGGGAGCGTATTTATTAAAGATTTGTCTCTTTTACCGGCACTCTCGCGACTTTGTTACTCGCGATCGTCGGCACCGCTCGCCGGTCGTGTTCCCCCACCATATTGCCGAGCCTCGGGTTCAGCACGCATTTTGTGCTGGTTCCGCTTATTAAGGTTTAGGGCTCAATAACTGTACTCTTTACCCTTCACAGGTAGAACGTGTTCGAGTAAGGGTGTGTGACACTGATCTGCTTATTAAGATTTAGTGCCCAAGAACTATCACACCTATACACAGTGATACTCCACGTGTAGAGATTGCTATTAATAGCCATACCAGTCACACGACCGGTGGCGTGTACGGGTAGTTCGAGTTTTCAGTCGATCTCTCGAGCACTTTGCACGACACCACACGGACGATCGAGATTAATTGATTTTCTCGATCGGCCACCTTGTCTCCTCTTTGCGGTCGTGTGTTCCGGGTTTGCTCTATCCACCTGTGCCTATTCCTTTTGACCTCCTCTCCTTTAAGACCACCTTTCTCCTCGCCCTGGCCTCGGCCAGAAGACGAAGTGAGATTCACGCCCTCAGCGGTGACCCCACAGATATCGCCTTCCACAGGGACGGCTCAGTCTCTCTCAAGTTCCTTCCGGAGTTCTGACATCTTGGGAAAGGGAGAAAAAGATGGAGACATGGACCTTTGCCCCTCCAGGTGTCTCAGGTACTACTGGGAACGCACACGCCCCAGGCGCTCCTCCCAGAGACGACTCCTTATCTCCCTCAACCCCAACAATACTAGAGATATCTCGGCGGGAACTATCTCCAGGTGGCTCTCCAAGACGGTGAGATCTACCTACGCTCAGGCGTACAAGGATCTCCCTGTCCTATCACCCAGGGCCCACGAGGTCAGAGCACTGGCCACTTCCACAGCGTTCCAGTACTCTGTCCCCGTGCGCCACCTGCTGGAGGCAGCCTACTGGCGTTCGGAAAATCCCTTCATTAATTTTTACCTGAGGGATATCCGCATGACCAGAGCTGATGGGTCTAAGGGGATTTCCTTTGTGGCGGCCAATGCAGCCATATCGGTCAACCCCAAGAACCACTAGGGCGCTCGCCCTCCTCCGATTCCTTTAAATTCTGCTATGGTCTGACATGGTAAAGTATATGACGCCAAAATGGGGAGTTTGTGTTATACTCCCTGTTTGGCTAGTATACTTACCATGTCAGACTCTAATTCCCTCCCTACCTTCCCCTCTGGCGCCAAGGTTCTCGGGGTCACCATACACCAGGCCTCGCTGAATGACTTATAGGAAGTTGACACTGGCTTCTTCCGGGGCCGGAAGTGGGGTGACATCACGTGACTGTCTTATGACTGCATTGGCCACGGAAAAAATTCGGCCTGACAGAGCTGGCTAACTGCCGTTGAATGCTATGGTCTGACATGGTAAGTATACTAGCCAAACAGGGAGTATAACACAAACTCCCCATATCTCTCCCCTCTTGAGCCACTTGTCTGCCCAGCATTTGACTTTTTTGCTGGTGTCTCTAGTTGGGTCTTTTGTTAGAATGTCAAACTGGTTGTCGTCTGTTAATGCTTGTTGTATTATCTTATCATCATAAGATAGTGGGGTGATGACTGTAGTTGCAGATTTGTCTGCTAACTGACAGGCTGCTTGATGTGTTTGATGCAGATTGCGAAGCTCTTGCAGGGCATTGCGCTGGCTTTTGGTGAGGTTGTCCTTGATGCGCTTTCGATTTTTAATGTCCATGAAATCCCTAGTGCACGCTTCAATGAATGCCCCCAGGGCAGGATCATCTCTCGGGGCACTTCGTTTGGTAGGTCTATACCATGGTCTTTTTACAAAGGAGTCTTCATGGTCGTCATCTCTCCCAGTTTCACCCATCCCTCTCCCAGCCCACTCATCCCTCTCTCAGCTTCGCCCACCCCTCTGTTAATTTTCTGTTTCTCATGGAAGCGGTGCCATCGGAGATGCTCAGCCTAAGCAAGGGTGCCCAACACCTGGTCGCTTACATCCAAGGGTTGTCTTGGTGTCGGTGCAAAGCAGTCAGACATTCTGCAAATGGAGATCTGATCTTCTGTCAGAGTTACATTGGATGTCAGTACTACAGGATTCTGATGTCCCTGTTTCTACTGGAACCAATGCTGTTTTTGTTTGTTCTGTTCCTTTGGCCTAAAAAAATGACCACATGCGCGACTCGACTCAGAGTAGTAAGAACCGCCCGATTGTCCGTGATAGTAGTGTGCGTTTCCACGGTATCTGCACTCATGGCCTACACTGGAGCTGATGTGGTCAGTCTTTAAGTGTCGTAGATAAACTGTCGCCAAACAGCTGGGACCGGTTCACAGATCCGCGAAAACTGCTTGGTTACACGTGGTCTGATGCCACTGCGTCTGTGCAACCAAATCTCGCGCGAAACGTGACCCCAAGATAGCCACCACATTGGTACAATGCTTAAACGGCTTCAGAATTGGCCTCTGAACTGTGCAAGCACGCACGCACGCAGTCACCTCCTTAATGACCGCTCTCTCAATATGCTGCATTTTCAGGTTGATGGCCTCAGACGGTAATGTCGACCAAATTTCGTTATTTACCGTCAGGACGATCAATTCTGACAATTTGCCTGTTGTAGGATTCAAATTTCTTCTTCTGCAGATCCGGGCTAAGTTTGTTCGTGAACCGACCATTAGCAATTTCTGCCAGTTCCTCTCTCATTTCTTTGCTTACAGGTTGGTCTGTACCGCTCAGTTCAGCGGCTATTTCTTTCAGCAAGGTCAGATTTGTCTCTGACTGGTCAGCTTTTTTATTCTGTGACGCGAAAAGCTGTGCCTCTTTTTCCTCTAATTCTTCCAGTTCCCCATCTACTCTCAGCTCCAATATATCACTGTTGTGTTCCTGTTCTGACTCTAAATCGTCTCCAGAAACTCGGCAAATTTGGCGGGGTCTGCGGCCCCATCTTCGTCTGAAAGTTTCCTCTTAGGCATATGTAGGGTCTCGAATGTTTTGTTCCAGCTCGCATCTAGCTCTTGAATCAGGCTTCCAACTTATTCTAGGACGGTTGTGGGCCCGCTACTGTTCGTGGGTTCTGAAAGACCCTCCAACATGGCTACCGAAAGACCCGCCGATGTGTGCTCAAAAGTTCAGCTTCTGAAAGAGCCGAGCACAAAGGATCAAGACTACTGGTGTCGATCAGCAAGCCAACCAGTCTAATAAGATAAACTTTGGGATGATACTTTCATACATTGTTAGAATCTAATGATCCCACTGTGATTATGACATTTATTACTGACCTGAAAGGGATTATGAAGGTCCAAGGAAATTTTTCACGCTAGATAGTCACTGGGAAAACCGCTTTCACGCATCCGTCTGGCACCGCCTGTTGGCATCAACTGGGGTGCGCGCGTGGTTTCGTCCTCCACATGTATACGTCTGACCAATCAGCAGACAAGGAATCATGTGGATTAGACTACCAAGGCCCATTCACAAAGATGGACTATAGAGGAACAGGGTGGATGAACAGGGTAGGAGGGGGGCTACTGAGGAATAGGGTGGATGAACGGGGTAGGAGGGGGACTACTGAGGAACAGGGTGGATGAACGGGGTAGGGGGGGCTACTGAGGAATAGGGTGGATGAACGGGGTAGGAGGGGGGCTACTGAGGAATAGGGTGGGGTGAACGGGGTAGGAGGGGGGCTACTGAGGAATAGGGTGGATGAACGGGGTAGGAGGGGGGCTACTGAGGAACAGGGTGGATGAACGAGGTAGGAGGGGGGCAGGAAGTAAAGTGAGGAGGAGGGAAGCATATACACATGATTTTAATATAAAAAATGCAGTTCAACTGGCTTTTACAAAAGTTCATCGAGACATAGATTCCGCATCGCGGTATTAAAGATATCTGTAATTGATACTGGGACTGCCAATCTTACGTTGTAATAGTCCACGTCATAACTGCATCACAGCAGTGAGGATGGTCCTGCTGAGAATTTCCTTTGTCAGCCTCTGTGTTCCAGGTGAAAGTGATCTGTTCAACTTTGCCGAAAACACGGAGAAGACTGTCCAAGCTCTTCCCTCTCTCCTCTATGGTTTTTATTTGTGTTTGAATGTTGTTTTGTTCACAACATTATGTGAGCTCTTGCGCATTTTAGCTTCTGCACTGAGCTGGGCGCTGTCTGTAACACATCAGAGAGAGAGAGAGAGAGAGAGAGAGAGAGAGAGAGAGAGAGAGAGAGAGAGAGAGAGAGAGAGGAGGCAGTTCTTTGGACTACATACATGTTTGGATGTATTCTCCACCTTCGAAATGAACTCGGTCTGGAATGAGTGGCTTGCCTTAAGCAAGCACAGACGCCAATCGACCACACTGATGCCATCTGAACGCAAGGTCAGGAACTGTGTCAAATGTCACCAAACTCAACAGGGAATGTCATTCTTATCTACACTGCGACAAAGTCTGTCAAATTACGACTACTAGTATTGTAACAAGGATCGTTGGAGCTCAAATCAGTGGTCATAATATCTGCCCCTCCACCTCTTTCCACTTTGTCCACCAAAAGTGAAGCATAGAAGTTCAGTCTAGACAGGGGAAGGGGGTTCCAGCATAGTCGTGGCTGTGCACAATAAGCAGACAAAAAAGCAGACGACGTACAAAGCTATGCGCCAAAACGTAATGTGTATACAATGCATACTGACCAGCTTTTCACACGCACACACACACACACACACACACACACACACACACACACACACACACACACAACACACACACATCACACACACACACACACACACACACACACACACACACACACACACAACAACACAGAGAGAGAGAGAGAGAGAGAGAGAGAGAGAGAGAGAGAGAGAAAGTTAAAGGCACAAATCTTCACACAAATGATTAGGCTGTCTGACAGTTTAAACAAAGAAGAGGAAAGCAGACGGTAAAAAGCAGTTGACTGGTTGGGGGTAATTTCTCTACTTCGATAGAAAGTAGCCATGGGTACACACCAGTCTCGTGGTTTCTGGCATGTCTCACACAGTGTGCTGCCTGTGATGACACTTTGTCGCTACGTGTCACGGGCAGTTCATGCAAGTGTGTTCCTCACGAATTTTTCATGGTACCCAATCACCTGAGGTAGCACAATGTAGCGCAATGAAGTTGCTGAGCGCCTATCGGTTGATGTTGACATTTTGCTCTCCTATTTCGTTACAGGTTAGATCGGAGGTGTTCTGTTCTTTTCAACAGATTGATATGACAGAACGGCCCTTTAGGGATGTCTGCAACGTACCGGGTTCTTAGAATGTCTGCCAAATATAAAGGAAATCTGTCTGGTAGCACACTAAGTGATACTAATCAAGTGGCAGTCAATTCCACCTACCCTGACTTCACTGTCAGAGAGATCCGACGTTTATTTTAACATCACATGCCTTCAATACATTTGAATACTTGACGACAAGATATAATTGCCTAAAAATCACTGCAGTTTTCCCTCAGATATGTAACACATTATTTTTGCACCATGTTCTCTCTTTCTCCCTGTAAATGTTTTTCTCCCTCATCTGTAAGGTTACATTACTTTAGTCATGTGCCTACAATAATCTCCTACGTAATTGTACAGACAGGTCTTCAAAAGTGCCAATCACCCATAAGACAAACCAACATCGAAACCTGAGAGTTCACGTTTATCAAATTTGGTGGAAAGATGAAAAATAGCCTAGGAACGAATCTGGGGTGGGAGGGGGTACCTAGGCACCGTTAGTAATATCAGATTCACTGTCATGTGTTCAGCATCAAGTATGTATCATATCGATTCACTGTCATGTGTTGAGCATCAAGTATGTATCATATCAGATTCACTGTCATGTGTTCAGCATCAAAGTATATGTATCATATCGGATTCACTGTCATGTGTTGAGCATCAAAGTATGTATCATATCAGATTCACTGTCATGTGTTCAGCATCAAAGTATATGTATCATATCGGATTCACTGTCATGTGTTGAGCATCAAAGTATGTATCATATCAGATTCACTGTCATGTGTTCAGCATCAAGTATATGTATCATATCGGATTCACTGTCATGTGTTCAGCATCAAAGTATGTATCATATCGGATTCACTGTCATGTGTTCAGCATCAAAGTATGTATCATATCGGATTCACTGTCATGTGTTGAGCATCAAAGTATGTATCATATCAGATTCACTGTCATGTGTTCAGCATCAAAGTATGTATCATATCGGATTCACTGTCATGTGTTGAGCATCAAAGTATGTATCATATCGGATTCACTGTCATGTGTTCAGCATCAAAGTATATGTACAATGAATAGTCTCTACCACTCAGAAAAAAATTTCAGATCGCCACTGGGATGAGGAGAAGAGTAAATTAAATTCGCCAAACGCAATTTTAGGCACAGTCGATGATTTGGCGAATGCAAAATATCAACCCTGCTTTAATCGAGAGAAATGTGCAGTCAACATTAAGATTAGAAAAAAAAGCTCGGAAGGGCAAAAAAATATGTGCACTCTAAATTTGATTTTAAAACGATTTGCACAAGAAGTATTGTTGAAGATGTGGATTAAGATATCTCAATGTAATTAAAATGAGGTTTCTGCTATGGGATAGTAACATCGCAATCTTCAATGTTGGCAACTTCTGCTGAAAACACAGTGCATCGGGCAAGGGGGGTATTAACATATTATGTAATGAAATTAGGCATGGACACTTTTCAGCTACTGGTTACTACTCTAAACCAATAATAAGTGATAAAAATAAAACAAAACAAAACAAACTCTGAAAATGGATTATGTTATATACATCATTTTGTTGTGCGCTAAATCTACATACATGCAGTCAGAAATGTTAACACGTCCTTACAACACTTTTGTTCTCGTTTTACTGTTCTGTTCTTCATTGGCTGCTTTGGGAGGTCGTTGGATTGTATTTTTGAACTCTGGTTGGTGACAATGCCACAGAATTATAGACTGTGGTATATCTTCATTTGACGCCAAGGGAGGCACTGACATAGTCAGCCACATCTCTCGATGAGTCCGAATCAGCGGATGAAAGGTTAATGACTGACAGATTCTCCCATGAATCCGAGTTGTCCACACTCTCTAGGCGAGGCTGGTGTCATTCATTAAGCTAGCGTTCCCGCAGTTCTCTTACCTGGTTTTAGGCCAGGAGTCACAGACCACACTACCCCGAATGGAAGGGAGGAACTGTCAGAGAAGCTATAGACTGTCACCTTGACGCGTTAGGACGAAACCACTTCTTATTCCCTCCACTAAGGAGATGATGTTTTCGCTTGGTTTTATAGTTAACGAGAGTCCCCAAGACAACTGTGCCAATTTGACAAACAAAAATATGTGAAAACGTGGGAAGTGGCCCAAGAACAAAGAATTTAAATGTTGGGGCAAATCCGTGGTGCAGGTTTGAATCAAACAGCGATCTCTAACTCATTTGGCAAGTTCATCCTGCACCTTGTTTTAACCATCATTCCTTCCCATGATGACTGGTATTGCGTGGAACAGGTTCAACTGCTGGAACTTAGTAGTTGTTAGGATCTCGCTGGAACACGATCA
>CM065723.1:4892802-4895302 GCA_033310375.1 Conus canariensis | reverse complement strand
TTGTTCAAAAAGGCTGTGCCAGTCTTGAATAAATGTTGACTTGTTTCTGTTCATTTCTCCTGCTGTTGCTGTATACATGTGTCAGATACAAGGAATACGAGCGAACTTTGAGCATTGTGTGTGTGTGTGTGTGTGTGTGTGTGTGTGTGTGTGTGTGTGTGTGTGTGTGTGTGTGTGTGTGTGTGTGTGTGTGTGTGTGTGATATTTTCTTGTTTGTTCTGTGTGCTGTGTGATGTCATTTCTACTAAGCGATTCGGTGTCGTAAGCAGCATTCGTTTGGAGGAATGGGCGTGTGTTTATGACACAATGGGAGGAAGATGTACTTTACTTTTGTTTGTTATTTACTGTTTACTGTTCCCTGCCCATTCAAGACTTCCTTTCGTATCCGTCAAAGGAAACTGCCTGTCTTTGAGGCTGTTCGTCCGTATGTTTTACTATAGTCAAGATCGAAAAGGCTTTGCCAGTTTGAATAAATGCTAACCTCTGTTTCTTCGTTTGTCCAGTTGTTGTTGCTGTGTAGATGTGTCAGGTACATGGAATATGGGCAAGATTGAAACATACTTTTTTAGGGGATGTCTTCTTGTTTGTTCTGTGTGCTCTGTGTCGTCATTTCTGTTAGGCAATTCAATGTCGTCAACAGGATTCGTTTGGAGTTATGGATGTGTATTTCTTAAACCAGGGAAGCAAGAGTTACCCTGCTTGTTTGTTGTTTACTGTTTACTACTTCCCTGTAACATTTCATATTTACTTTTATTTCAATCAAATCGAGGTTACCTGTGTTTGTTTCTGTTCGTCCATGTACTTTCTGACTATTTTCAAGATCAAAAAGACTCTCTGTCTTTGTTCAAGTCTTAGATAGATGTTTATTTTCATTTGCTCATTTCTCCAGTTGCCTTTTTCCTGCGTAGATGTATCCGTATACAGGGTACATAGGCAAGCTTGGAATATCTTTTTTGAGGCGGTTTCCTTGTTTGTTCTGTGTGCTGTGTGTTGTCATATCTGCTAGGCGATTCGGTGACGTAAGCAGCATTCTTTTGGATTTATGGCCGTGTATTTATTTCATCATGGGAGCAAGAGTTGCCCTACTAGTCTTTTATCTGCAGTTTACTGTTCCCTGCCTCATTTCATATTTACTTTCATTTCAGTAAAATCGAGGTTAACTGTGTTTGTTTCTGTTCGTCCACGTACTTGTCAAGATCGAAAAGGCTGTGCCACTCTTGACTAAATGTTAGCTTGTGTTTGTTCGCTTCTCCAGTTGTTGTTTCTGTGTAGATGTGTCAGGTACAGAGTATATGGGTAAGCGTGGAATATCCTGTTTTGGAGCGTTGTCTTCTTGTTTGCTGTGTGTGCTCTGTGTTGTCATTTCTGTTAGGCGATTCGATGTCGTCAGCAGCATTCGTTTGGAGTTATGGATGTGCGTTTCTTTTGTTTTTTTTCTTTTTTTTTTTTTTGCTGTCCCAACCTCTGCGCCACCTCAGAGGCAGTGCACCCACGCCGCTCATTCCGACACCCCGTCCACAGCCACAGCCCGGTCGGCCCGCCGCAGCCCCGGCACCGGCAATCCACAGGGAACAGTCAATGTCAAGTCGTCAAGAGGCAACCCAACGGAGGAGACACTGCACTGCTGCCGAGTCACTTCGGTGGTGTTCAGTGGCACCTGTTCTGATCTAACATACGCAGGACACCACCTACTAAGCCCCCTACTGACGACAATAATTGCTTAGTCGCGGAGCCGGCGTGAGTGAGCTCTCCCTCCGGAGGGCGCCACCACGTCCGTCCAATGACAGCCCCCATGGACTCGCCGATACCGGTGATCCCGACTGAACCAAACCAAGGCCACAGACGTGGAGAGAACATCGAATTTGAGGTCACCATGAGAGCAGGACAAGAAGGGCCACAGAATTTGAGACATTTTTTTATGCTGATCGATGAGAATGAGGATGATTAAGATGATGTTATGGATTTCCATTTCGGTCTGAGACTACATGACAGGGCTGTACTCTACACTTCCTTTCATAATATATCCCAGCGTCAACCATGCCCGAGAGATACAGGCACCTGCAGTGTTGGTCAGGAAATTTGAGCAACACTCTCAGAAACGCATCCATTAAGTGGATGAAACTCGACAGTGTGGTCCCAGTCTTCCCAACTGAGTCCGCAGCAAACTCAACTCTGGGTAGGAGCCGGTCGGGGCAGAAAAACCCACATGACTCTGATGGGATTCGAACCCACGACCTCCCAGCCGGGAGTCCGCGACGCTAATCACTTCGCCATGGCGGCTGGTATGTGCGTTTCTTTAATCAGGGAAACAAGAGTTGCCCTACCTGTTTGTTATTTACTCTGTACTGTTACTCTTCTAAGCTGTGCGTCTTGAATGAATGTGAACTTGTGTTTGTTCGTTTCTTCAGTTGTTGTTGCTCTGTAGATGTGTTAGGTGCAGGGTATATGGGCAAGCTGGGACATATGTCTTCTTGTTTGTTCTGTGTTGTCATGCCCGCTA
>CM065723.1:4882802-4887802 GCA_033310375.1 Conus canariensis | reverse complement strand
AATTAAAATGGTTTCAAACCAGAATATGCTATGAATTCTGGTGACAAATAATGTCTTAAGCAAAATGGGCATTACTGACAGTAGTTTGTGTACTTTCTGCCAAAAAGAGAAAGATACAATAGAACACTACTTATTTACCTTTCAACATTCATGTCTCTTTTGGCAGGAATTAGAGAAAGTTATGAAAGAAAAATGTGGAAACTGCAAACGTCTTCATTTAAACTTTGAACGTGTTCTCTTCGGCACAGAAGGTAACAGTAAAGCTGATGAAGTATTTGACCTTATTATTTTGTTAGGAAAATTTCATGTATACAAATGCAGAATAAAATAAAACAAAGCCAAATATACATGTCTTTTTGAAAGAATTGCTTATCAAATACAAGATAGAAAAATATGCACATGATTTAGAGAGGATTAGCAATACGAGTTCCAAACAAAATGGTATCCATACACCAGTTTACTAAAAATGTATTTTCCCTAACTTTTACTGTGCATTCCCTCCAAATTAAAAAGTCATATTTAGAAATCCAGACTAAGAAATGTTTACACTTTTGCTTTTGTTTTCTTCTGCTTATTCGAAGTGAGTGATGATATCTTCTGCTATAAAAAAAAAAAATCATTAAACGACCAGCCGCCGTGGCGAAGTGGTTAGCGTCGCGGACTCCCGGCTGGGAGGTCGTGGGTTCGAATCTCATCAGAGTCATATGGGTTTTTCTGCCCCGACCGGCTCCTACCAGAGTTGAGTTTGCTGCGGACTTAGTTGGAAGACTGGGACCACACAGTCGAGTTTCATCCACTTAATGGATGCGTTTCTAGAGTGTTGCTCAAATTTCCTGACCAACACTGCAGGTGCCTGTATCTCTCGGGCCTGGTTGACGCCGGGATATAGTATGAAAGGAAGCGTAGAGTACAGCTCTGTCATGTAGTCTCAGCCCGAAATGGAAATCCGTAGCATCATCTTAATCATCCTCATTTTCATCGATCAGCATAAAAAAAAATGTCTCAAATTCTGTGGCCCTTCATGCCCTGCTCTCATGGTGACCTCAGTTTCGATGTCCTCTCCACGTCTGTGGCCTTGGTTTGGTTCCGTCGGGGTCACCAGTATCGGCGAGTCCATGGGGGCTGTCGTTGGGCGGACGTGGTGGCGCCCTCCGGAGGGAAAGCTCACTCACGCCGGCTCCGCGACTAAGCAATTATTGTCGTCAGTAGGGGGCTTAGTAGGTGGTGTCCTGCGTATGTTAGATCAGAACAGGCGCCACTGAACACCACCGAAGTGATTCGGCAGCAGTGCAGTTTCCTCCGGTGGGGTGCCTCTTGACGACTTGACATTACTGCTCCTTGTGGATTGCCGGTGCGGGGCTGCGGCGGGGCCGACCGGGCTGTGGCTGTGGACGGGGTGTCGGAATGAGCGGTGTGGGTGCACTGCCTTTGAGGTGGCGCAGAGGTTGGGACAGCAAAAAAAAAAAAAAATTAAACCTCTCTGACGATAAACCACCGTTCTGAGTCTTCTAGCGTGCCAATTTACAAACTGTAGGCTAACGTGAACTGAAAGTTCCTATAAATGTAGAGATTACATCGAGATATCATGTCCTTGTTATCATCTATTTGACATAATCAACTTTAGTTGTCCATCGCTGATTTTTTCCTCTGTGTGTGTGTGTGGGTATGTGCGTGCGCGCGCGCGTGTATATACATGAATGTGTGTGTACTTCCTTTTCATTTAGAGGTTCTTGTTTCGTGTTTGTTTGCATTGTTTGTTTGTTTGTTGTCTGAAAACATTTGCTGAGTTCGATGCTAGCTTTTTCCCCTAAGCATTATTAAATACACTTTTTGCAGTCTTCCTTACACTACAGATATATTTCACGGTATGCTGAAGTGTATGTCCTATGTATAGTTGATAATTGGCACTGACTTCGATGTAATTGCCATTTCATTTGTTCATCTCATTGATATGTTGTAGTGATAATTTAAAATGTCTGAAATTAAAGTAGAACCTTCATTGCAAGGGGAAAAAAAAACGGTGAGAAAAAAAACCCTGCCCGTTTGTGCCCACCGTTCCATTTTTGGGACGCCGACCTTCTATTGCTTAGTAAGAAATTTCAAAGTTTCAATACAAAATTAGGGCAATACGTTTTAATTTTAGTCGATTATCGATAATCCCACGTTGCACTTTGAAAAAAATACGGGTACTAATGGGTTAATTCAAAAACAATTCTGCTTTAATCGCAGCCTTCATTGATTTTTATAAAGCATTTGATTCCATTGATAGATATCTTCTGTTGCCTTTACTTTTGAGTAACGGCATGAAAGGCAAAATGTTCCAGTGCGTTCATAGCATGTACATGACTTTTACAGTGCGATTCAGAAGTGGATCTAGACTGACAGATTACATTAATTGTATTTGTGGTGTAAAACAAGGAGAAGCACGTAGTCCTGTTTGTTTTCTTTAATTATTAAAGATTAAGCGTTGGAGGTTAACAGAGAAGGGAAACATGCTGCCAACTTTTGCATGATTATTTTGAACGGTTTAGACTGCTTCTGGCTGATGATGTAGCATCGCTGTCTGAAACTGCCATGGGCCTTCAAGTACAGTAAAACAGTTTGCATAGGGCAGGAAATATGGATAAAAGTATTATCGTTTCATGAAAGGGGTGGGGGTAGGAGTTAGAGAAAGATGGGTGTGCGATGGAACCGAGATACCTGTAGTTAATGTTTATAAATGCATAGGAATTTATTTTTCAACAAGATTGGGTTTTGTCGCAGCATGTCATAGTCTAGCCAGCAGAGCACAAGAAAAACTCTCCACTGTGCATTCTACAAAAGCTATTCAAATAACAAAGTAGTTCTCTGGCTGATTTTTTTCTTAAATTATTTGATTTGCAGATCCAACCTATTGTTCAATATGGGGCAGCGTTATGGGGCCTTGATAATGCTACATTCCAGTGTAAAAAGGTTAATTTACATGATCTAAAAAGATTTTTAGGTGTAGAATTGCAAATTCCCAATGACTTTGTTTTACAGAGAGAAAGAGGTATCCTGTCTATAAACTCGGCTGTGAAATGCGTGTGATTTTGGCTAAAACTGACAAGAAATAACTAGATCTGCCTTCGAGAGGGATTACGATGGTTCCCTTATGCAGCTAGTCAAGGGTTTTCATATTTATAACATATTTTCTTAATTTTATGTTCCCATTTGTGTATGTGTGTTGGTGGAGGATATTGCAGGCTGGTGTCGCGGTGGTGGACAGGCATATGCTACTTTTGGATGTTGATCCCATGAGAATGGAGGGTTTCGAGTCTGAAAATAAAATAAGATTGCCGTGTAAGGCGCTCCAAGCTTTCACTCTGTGATTGCCAAAGTGCCAGGGCTTTGACATGGTTGATGTTATACTGGAGGTGGCTGAAATGTGTACCAACTGATTTTGGCCGATGGTGGCAGATGTCAGCCAAATGTTCAGATATGCGCGCCTCAAGTGTATGGATGTCTCACATACAAAGATCTTGCCACATAGCTGGCAGTGGATATTGTATACAATGTTGCGGCTCTGACAGGAGAATGTGTCTAGTTGTGAATGAGTCTTTGGGGCCGTGTAGGATGGTGTCTGGTTTGTTTTTAAGTGGACAGATTTTGCAATTGGGCTTTGAGCAAGGGAAAGTACCTGGTGGATTGAGTGTGGAGATTTTCTTCAGTTTGGATCACACAAGTAGGTCTGTGAGGTTTTAGTCACATTTAAAACTGATCATCAGTTTAGTCTCAAAGGCAGGTTTGTGATTTTCTACTCTGTGCCAGTTATATTTCAGAATTATGCAGATGGGGAGAATGTATGGATGGAAGAGGAGCAGGCGGTGGGTGCATAACTGATAAGTTATTAATTGCTTGTTTATTTCAATAGATGTTATGCATATTTTTCCAAAATGGTCCTTCGTTGTTTACTGAGGAATCAAACCTATCCAGCATCAAGTAATGATACCGTTTTGTTCTGCATTTTTGTTTTGTTTTGTTTTTTACTGTTTTTTATCGTTATACTCCTGTCTTGCTATACAAAATACATCACTGTCAGTGTTCTTCTTTGTTTTCCTAAAAACAACATAAAGCAGTTGTTTTGTTTCGCGCTGCTTAATTTACTTTCTTTATAACGCCAATCATAATTTCTGTCATATATTGTCAAAGTTCTCTTTTTCATACAAAAGGCTTTGTTTTTCATGCACTAATTTAATATAACCAGGGCGCCATTGTGATCAGAATCATCTAGACTAATCGCCCTATCACCTCCTAACAGTGTTTTGTCGGAAGTCTCTTTGGGCGTATGTTATTCCTGAGTCATTATCCCACACAAACGTTTCAATAAACTGGTGTTTGTCTCTGGGATACATACTTGCCACATCTCTTTTTACCGTGAATTTTAAATGTGGTTCAATAGGCAAATGGTCTGACTCTCTTCTCTCTGAAATAATCACTCTACACGATGTGACAACAGTTGCAAACAACTCCTTTGATTATAGAAAATAGCCATTCACACTGTTTCCCAATTCAGGTACATGTGTACAATGTCTGTATCCCCATTGCAAACGCCGTCAAGAATACACAAACGAAGAGCTGTTCACATATTCAACATACATTTTCAATAATTATTAAGAACACTATCACTCAATTTTCAAATTGTGCTTTCATGGACATCACTATTGTCAATATCATCAGAAGCTATATTAGAACTTCTACTGTTAAAGTCACCGGACAGAAACCAATTCACATCATACAATTCAAGCATGCGATCAGACGGGCATTCTTCAAGCTCGCTTATACCATTGAAAGAGAGAGAGAGAGAGAGAGAGAGAGAGAGAGAGAGAGAGAGAGAGAGAGAGAGAGAGACTCCACTTCTATAAAAGATAACTCCTCCACATTATTCTCCTAAAGATCTACGGCACAATGATCTGCCTATTAATCTTACTCATGCGACAGAGCAAGTACTTGAGAATCAGACCTAGGGAAATTTAGAGAGG
>CM065723.1:4865302-4875302 GCA_033310375.1 Conus canariensis | reverse complement strand
CCAGGAAGGGGAAGAGTCTTGAAGGTGGAAAAGAGAGGGGAAGTCAGTCTAAGTAAGAGTAACGTCGCACACATTACATATTATAATGAATGACATAACATTTCAACTCTAGATCGTCCCCTTCTTTTTTTTCTGTCTTATCCTCACTTCTGAAATGAGGGGTTGACCCTAAAAACATTCCCTTAGTTTACCCCCGTAAATTTTGCAAATTATAGCTTATGAAATTTAGAAATTTTACAGCATGAACTGGCAAAATAGCTACTACAGAATTGTGGCCTTAAAAAAAAAAAAACGTTCTTGCGACTCCCATACGAATTTACAGTAGAATGGAAGAAGAAAAAAAATAGCGAACAAGAAAAATAAAAAGGGCAGCCAAGAGAAAATATTAAGACTTGTCGGCCACACCCTTCGCGCTCGACCTGACGACACAGACAACACGGGAAGGGGAAAGCGAGCGATAGCAGGAAGAGCGCACGGGGAAAATTTAGGAAAATAGCTATATTATAAAAAAAACAACTCTGCGACCCTCAAAACCGTTTACTGACGAACAATTCCTCCATTGCTCGTTGCCGTGACCCGAAACTAGTGGCGAATAAACCAGAGTACCAGAAGGATAGAAATGTTCTCTACCAACGAGAATTTGAAATACTTTTGAAGAAAAGTAAATTTGAAACAAAACATTCTATCACGGGGCGACAAGAAACGCGCGACTCAACGTTCTAATTCGGGAGTACTAAAAACTTACCAACAAGCTTGTGGATGAAGAGCCTGGTCGGACGCCCAAACCAGCGAAGGATGGCGTCCCGCCCCAGGAAAGCCCAAGTCCCACAGCGAAGGGAACTAACCAGCAACGAAGCTGAGCTACGGGAAAATTCTGGCCAGAGGAGAGAGAGCTCTCCGAACTGTAGCAGGTCTGACTTCGCAAGTACCTGACCAAACCCCGGTTTCAAGCCGCTGGCACACCTCCCGTTAACTAAGTTCATAGACGGCCCACGTGAACTACCTGAATCTCTCCAACCCTGCAGAACATGGCTGAGGCCAGAACCACGTGCAGGAGGAAGGAAGGAGGTTGAACAAGCTATACTATACGAGGGGAAAAGAACGGAAAATCTCGGGCTAACAGAAAACGCCACACTACATAGATGAAAAGAGGACAGGTTATATTGAGGATGGGGGAAGGAGGAGGGTAAAAGCCAGTATGAAAACAAAACGCATACGACAGCTTTTGACATAACACTCGAAATCGATCTGTACTGTACATGTGAATAACTCTTTAAATGTAAATAAAGAAGAACCATGGCGTGACTTCATCTCTTGTTATCTGCTGTGTGGATTAACAACAAAAAGCCGATGGAAAGAAGGGAGCTATTAAAAAGAATATGGGAGGAACGGGGTGTTTGGGGAGGGTGAGATGCCGAGAGGTGGGGTGGTGTGTGTACTTTTTTTTTCACTGCAAGAATAACAGTAACCGTAGAAAGAGGCCCATTGCCAATGTTACGGACATCATTCAACTGAACAAGTTCTGCTTGAAGACTGGCAGTTCTTTAAATCGAGTCAAGAGAAAGCCGCCTTTAGATGCAGAAAACTGGAGGGAAAACATCCTACAGGAAGGTTACATGGACACTTTTTCTTAAACATCATGAACAGAGCATTTAAAGACAGTGATCCTACAATCAGGTGGCAAGAGGAGTCTTCCTATCGGAAACGTTTGTACCAAAGTTGCTAAGATGCTTTCATCGCCAGCACAGAACAAAACCCAAATCTAGTGACAGATGCGTTGAGGGATGGTAAGGGAGCAGGAAGGGAGAGTGACAGATGGGTTGAGGGACGGTAAGGGAGCAGGAATGGAGAGTGACAGATGGGTTGAGGGATGGTAAGGGAGCAGGAAGGGAGAGTGACAGATGCGTTGAGGGATGGTAAGGGAGCAGGAAGGGAGAGTGACAGATACGTTGAGGGATGGTAAGGGAGCAGGAAGGGAGAGTGACAGATGCGTTGAGGGATGGAAAAGAGCAGGAAGGGAGAGTGACAGATGCGTTGAGGGATGGTAAAGAGCAGGAAGGGAGAGTGGCAGATGCGTTGAGGGATGGTAAGGGAGCAGGAAGGGAGAGTGACAGATGCGTTGAGGGATGGTAAGGGAGCAGGAAGGGTGAGTGACAGATGCGTTGAGGGATGGTAAAGAGCAGGAAGGGAGAGTGACAGATGCGTTGAGGGATGGTAAGGGAGCAGGAAGGGAGAGTGACAGATGCGTTGAGGGATGGTAAGGGAGCAGGAAGGGAGAGTGACAGATGGGTTGAGGGATGGTAAGGGAGCAGGAAGGGAGAGTGACAGATGGGTTGAGGGATGGTACAGGAGCAGGAAGGGAGAGTGACAGATGGGTTGAGGGATGGTAAGGGAGCAGGAAGGAGAGTGACAGATGGGTTGAGGGATGGTAAGGAGCAGGAAGGGAGAGTGACAGATGCGTTGAGGGATGGTAAGGGAGCAGGAATGGAGAGTGACAGATGCGTTGAGGGATGGTAAGGGAGCAGGAAGGGAGAGTGACAGATGCGTTGAGGGATGGTAAGGGAGCAGGAAGGGAGAGTGACAGATGGGTTGAGGGATGGTAAGGGAGCAGGAATGGAGAGTGACAGATGCGTTGAGGGATGGTAAGGGAGCAGGAAGGGAAAGTGACAGATGCGTTGAGGGATGGTAAGGGAGCAGGAAGGGAGAGTGACAGATGCGTTGAGGGATGGTAAGGGAGCAGGAAGGGAGAGTGACAGATGCGTTGAGGGATGGTAAGGGAGCAGGAAGGGAGAGTGACAGATGCGTTGAGGGATGGTAAGGGAGCAGGAAGGAGAGTGACAGATGGGTTGAGGGATGGTAAGGGAGAAGGAAGGGAGAGTGACAGATGGGTTGAGGGATGGTAAGGGAGCAGGAAGGGAGAGTGACAGATGGGTTGAGGGATGGTAAGGGAGCAGGAATGGAGAGTGACAGATGGGTTGAGGGATGGTAAGGGAGCAGGAATGGAGAGTGACAGATGGGTTGAGGGATGGTAAGGGAGCAGGAAGGGAGAGTGACAGATGGGTTGAGGGATGGTAAGGGAGCAGGAATGGAGAGTGACAGATGGGTTCAGGGATGGTAAGGGAGCAGGAATGGAGAGTGACAGATGGGTTGAGGGATGGTAAGGGAGCAGGAATGGAGAGTGACAGATGGGTTGAGGGATCGTAAGGGAGCAGGAAGGGAGAGTGACAGATGGGTTGAGGGATGGTAAAGAGCAGGAAGGGAGAGTAACAGATGGGTTGAGGGTTGGTAAAGAGCAGAAAGGGAGAGTGACAGATGGGTTGAGGGATGGTAAAGAGCAGAAAGGGAGAGTGACAGATGCGTTGAGGGATGGTAAAGAGCAGAAAGGGAGAGTGACAGATGGGTTGAGGGATGGTAAGGGGGCAGGAAGGGAGAGTGACAGATGGGTTGAGGGATGGTACGGGAGCAGGAAGGGAGAGTGACAGATGCGTTGAGGGATGGTAAGGGAGCAGGAAGGGAGAGTGACAGATGGGTTGAGGGATGGTAAAGAGCAGAAAGGGAGAGTGACAGATGCGTTGAGGGATGGTAAGGGAGCAGGAAGGGAGAGTGACAGATGGGTTGAGGGATAGTAAAGGGGCAGGAAGGGAGAGTGACAGATGGGTTGAGGGATGGTAAAGGGGCAGGAAGGGAGAGTGACAGATGGGTTGAGGGATGGTAAGGGAGCAGGAAGGGAGAGTGACAGATGGGTTGAGGGATGGTACAGGAGCAGGAATGGAGAGTGACAGATGCGTTGAGGGATGGTAAGGGGCAGGAAGGGAGAGTAACAGATGGGTTGAGGGTTGGTAAAGAGCAGGAAGGGAGAGTGACAGATGGGTTGAGGGATGGTAAAGAGCAGAAAGGGAGAGTGACAGATGCGTTGAGGGATGGTAAAGAGCAGAAAGGGAGAGTGACAGATGGGTTGAGGGATGGTAAGGGAGCAGGAAGGGAGAGTGACAGATGGGTTGAGGGATGGTAAGGGAGCAGGAAGGGAGAGTGACAGATGCGTTGAGGGATGGTAAGGGAGCAGGAAGGGAGAGTGACAGATGCGTTGAGGGATGGTAAGGGAGCAGGAATGGAGAGTGACAGATGGGTTGAGGGATGGTAAAGAGCAGGAAGGGAGAGTGACAGATGGGTTGAGGGATGGTACAGCAGCAGGAAGGGAGAGTGACAGATGGGTTGAGGGATGGTAAGGGAGCAGGAAGGGAGAGTGACAGATGGGTTGAGGGATGGTAAGGGAGCAGGAAGGGAGAGTGACAGATGGGTTGAGGGATGGTACAGCAGCAGGAAGGGAGAGTGACAGATGGGTTGAGGGATGGTAAAGGATCAGGAAGGGAGAGTGACAGATGGGTTGAGGGATGGTAAAGGAGCAGGAAGGGAGAGTGACAGATGGGTTGAGGGATGGTAAGGGAGAAGGAAGGGAGAGTGACAGATGGGTTGAGGGATGGTACTGTTTCATTGCATCTTGTGTTTTTATGTCAACAGGATGGAAAGCAAGAGGCCTATACTGCGCTCATTGTCCACGGTCCAGTACGAGACAATTCTGGGGAAAGTCAGAGGAACTTTTAAGGTTCCACGCCAAGAACGAACAGTTGAACAAAATAGTAATATCAGACGTTTTAATAGACACAAGACCAACTTCTCCGAAAGAAATGGCAAACTCCATTTTCATGGATGTGAAGTTGTACCAAAAGGTGATGCATTTCGAATTGTGAATAGACAATTCAAGAAAGACCTTGGTGCTGGAGCCAGACAAATCAGAGATGAGCTGAAAGAAAAGTATGCTAATGTCAGCGAGAACATTGTCATGACATGTCTACAAAAGTCTAAAGATTACCAGAAATCCTTTGCGAAATGTGCAAACAAATGTCCTCCCCAAACAGTGTCTGCAAAACATGTGAATGAACGGTGGCAGACAGATCTCATGGACTTGTCAGGCGATATAGCCATCAAGAACGGAAACAGTTCAGATATATTCTTACTATTGTTGACGTGTTCTCAAGACTTTTAATTATGAGACCATTAGTCACACAGAAACGCTGCGAGGTAAAACACAAAATGAAGAAGATATTTGCAGATCATGGTCTGCCAGAAGTAATTCAATGTGACAATGGAACTGAATTCCGAGGCAGGTTTGAGCAGTATGCTGAACGTAAACGCATAAAGATAAGAGGCCGTCCAAATCATCCCCAGTCACAAGGAAAGGTAGAGAACAGTCACAGAAACATCAGAAAGAAAACAAACTAAAAAAATGACTCGGAGCAGTGGCTTCAACTGGGCTTCCAATCTCTGGGAAATACAAGAAGTCATCAACACTACATCAAAACGAGTGACTGGCTTGCAGAAACCTGTTGATGTTTACCTCGGTCTTCCTTCATCAACTGCAGTGAGGGAAAAGGCACAGAAAGCCTCGTCTGTGTATGCACAGAAAAGAATGGCTGGTTTGTGTTCAGTGTACAGCATTGGAGAAACAGTTCTCATTCGATATCCTCCAACCAAAAAACTCAGAATCGGTCACAAGAAAAGGCATGTTCTGGAAGGTGTTGTGAGGAAGAGGAAACTGAGTTCAGGAAAGTATTTGATCAAGGTCAAAACTCCTTCTGACAGTACTGAAAAGGTATGGACAAATGGCGAAGATATCACCAGCACCACAGTTAGAAAAGAAACGCTTAAGAAGATGATGTCCAAGAAAGAGATCTTAGCAGCCATGTCCAAAAAAGCCCACAGAAAGAAATTCAACATTCCTCTTACACGTAAACATAAGCTTCAACAGTTTCTACACTCTACGGACGTGAACGTTTTGTTAGACCCAAAAGATGAACCTGGTGACTGCCACTTTGCTTCAGTTGCTCACCAGTTAAACCAATTCTCGACACACAGAACTTCAGAGCAACTGAGAGAAGAAGCTGTTCAACACGTTGAATCGTTTCCAGAGGCATACAAGGACGCGCTAGATGAGCCTTTCGAGCACTACTGCGACACTATGTGGAAATCTCACAGATATGGAGGCCATATGACATTACTGGCGCTTGCAAGAGAGTATAATGCACAGATTTTGGTTCTATCGCACAATGGTCCAGATTACAATCAGTTAGTATCTGAAGATGGCATCTTCCAAACAGATTTGCTACTGCTTACCGTGGGTCACTTCCCAGAAGGTGCAGGTGAGCACTACATCTCCATACCTTTGTCTGTTGATGCAATGGAACAGCTTCTCCAGCCGTTCCAAGAAGAAGATCAAGAACGCCAGTGGGAGGAATGCCAGGGATCAGAAGACAGACAAGGATCAGAAAACAGCCAAGGACAAGATATCCAAAGATCAGAAGAAAGCCAAAGATCAGATGTCAAAGAATCAGAAGAAAGCCAAGGGCCAGCAGATGTCCAAGGATCAAAAGAAAGAAAAAGAACAGATGGCCAAGGATGAGAAGAAAGCCAATGGCTAGCAGATGTCCAAGGATCAAAAGAAAGAAAAAGAACAGATGGCCAAGGATCAGAAGAAAGCCAAGGGTCAGCAGATGTCCAAGGATCAAAAGAAAGAAAAAGAACAGATGGCCAAGGATCAGAAGAAAGCCAAGGGCCGGCAGATGTCCAAGGTTCAAAAGAAAGAAAAAGAACAGATGGCCAAGGCTCAGGTCAGCAGATGTCCAAGGATCAAAAGAAAGAAAAAGAACAGATGGCCAAGGATCAGAAGAAAGCCAAGGGCCAGCAGATGTCCAAGGATCAAAAAAAAGAAAAAGAACAGATGGCCAAGGATCAGAAGAAAGCCAAGGGTCAGCAGATGTCCAAGTATCAAAAGAAAGAAAAAGAACAGATGGCCAAGGATCAGAGGAAAGCCAAAGACCAGAAGATGTCCAAGGATCACAAGAAAGTCAAAGTCCAAGGATCACAAGAAAGTCAAAGACCGGATGTCCAAGGATCACAAGGAAGTCAAGGACCAGAAAAAAGCCAAGGATTACATAAAACCAAAAAACAAAAAGAACCAATAGAGCAGCTTCGGTCTTTTCAAGATCAAGAACACAACGAACGCCAACAAAAGGAACCACGTAGTTTTCTCCCAAGGCTGTATATTCGTGCTGAAGTCCTCCCCTATGTCCCAAGGCCTGTGAGTGTTGTGAAACTCGTTAGATGTGCTGGTATTGGCAGCAGATTGGCTCTGGAGATCAAAAGAACAATCCACAACTCTAGATGGTTCAGTGCATGGCTGTTTCTCCAAGAAGCTGAGCATAGGTGGTTCGCGGGTACAGGGATTTCGTGGAGGAGAAGCCTCAGACATGGGCACTGTTGACAGTGCTAGACAGCAAATATAACTGAGAGGAACTGATACTGTTTCCCATGCTATCTCATGAGTCACATCTTGTAAACTGCCCATTATAATCTATCACATTTGTGGTACAAGTTACATAAACAGCAGCCTTGAAAGTACCAGGAAACAGATGGAAAAATGATTGCTTATATTTTGTAATACACATGACTGAGTAATGCATTGTAAGACGCATTATGGTGGAAACTGCCTGACTTTGATAGAATCGCCTCACCTTGGATTTTTGTTTCCAGTTTTGTTAATGATATGCTATACTTTGAAATACACAATATTTCCTTTAATTATCATTGCTCCTTTTCACATACATTTGGACATTATAAGTAAAGGATTCTTTGGTCTGCAAAGCAGACCCGACAGAAATTTCACTGGATTACTGTAAAAAGCATGGTAAATACATGTGTACTTTAGATGTGTAAGGTAATAGTTCTCTCTCTCTCACTGTGTGTGTGTGTTTCTCTCTCTGTCTCTGTCTCTCTGTTTCTCTGTCTCTGTCTGTCTCTGTCTCTGTCTCTCTCTCTCTCTCTCTCTCTCTCTCTCTCTCTCTGTCCCCCTTTCTCTCTCTCTCTCTCTCTCTCTCTCTCTCTCTCCACACACACACACACACACGCGCGCGCGCGCGCGCGCGTGCGCGTGCGCGCACAGGGGAATGCAGCTGTATTGCGGTGGTATAATTTTGTCTGTAAATAATTTGTTTATGATTTAATTGTATTTGTGCTTGTTGGTTGTTGTTTTTTTTTTCTGGGGGGGGGGGGGGGGAGGGGGGAGGGGGGGGGGTTGCGCCAAAGGCAGATTCTGTACAGGAATTGTTATATGTAGTAAGGGCATTTCCACATTTTTGACAAATAAGAGCTTTTTTCTTTTCACAGTCTCTGTTTTGTTTTTGTACTCCCAGTTCTTATAGAACGGGAGTACTTCAGAATGGGAACGAAGACATGCTGTCTGTGTGTCTGTCTGTCTGTGTGTCCGTGGTTCGTCCATAACCAAAATGTGTTCCACTCGCTCCAGACAAACCTACTGGGCCGATCTTTCTGAAAATTGGTAGGTATGTTCATTATGGGTCAAGGATGATGCCCGATATTTTATTTTACCAGAATAGCCGTTACTAACGGCTATAAATGATAATTTTTTTTTTAAACCAAGTCCAATAAGGGAAACAACCACCGCACTGTCGAGGTTTTTTTCTTCCACTAACTGGAAATTGTCCCCTTGCTTGCACTGTGCTGGGAGTACGTTTATATGCTTTGCATATCTTGTTTTCTTTTACATTTTTTACCCTTTCACGTTTTTGGTTCTGTCCTTTCAATTTTGCATCTGTGAAAATATGCAAGATCAATGTATGTGCACAAATCATATTTTCTCTCGCTCTCCTCTCTCTCTCTCTCTCTCTCTCTCTCTCTCTCTCTCTCTCTCTCTCTCTCTCTCTTTCGCTCCCACCCTCTCTCTCTTCTCTCTCTCTGTGTTTCTCTGTGTCACTCTTTCGCACTCTCAAAGGTTTATGTTTCTTTGGTGGCTAATATCCTTTTTCAATAATGAGTTGCTCAGACGCTTTTGAAATTTAGTAAAAAGGTTATGCATACAGAGGATACATTTTTGATTATGAAAGCATGACAATTCCTTGACATGGACAGGCACATTTGTACAGCATGAAGATCAGGAGATATTTTCAATGTAAATTAATAAATGTAAGTGCTCTTGATTTGCTGATTATTGTAAATATTTCCTGCAATACACAATACTGTATCATGTTGAAGTAGTTTTGCTTACAACATTGCGTTTGCTTTGTTTGGCATTTTGATCTGTGCCAAGAGGGAATTTTTTACTCAATTGGTTTCTTTACAGTTGCGAAATTTTTCCCACAGTTCTTGATAGAAAATTGTGTGTGTGTGTGTGTGTGTGTGTGTGTGTGTGTGTGTGTGTTGTGTGTGTGTGTGTGTGTGTGTGTTTTAATCTTGTTAATTTGCCCAATGAGAACGTTTGTGAAACAGTTTATTTGTAATTTTGGAATTGCAACCTGCCAGCCTCTCTCTCTCTCTCTCTCTCTCTCTCTCTCTCTCTCTCAACGATTTCATTTTATTTCGCGGCTGCTATCCTTTAGAAGAAATGTTTGCATGGAGCCTTGATATCTTTTCCTGGAATTCTGTTCAAAGTGTGTCGTTGCAGAGAAGGTATTTTTGATTACGAAACCATAAAGCCTTTTTTTTTTATCGAGGATTAATAATGTACAGTGTGAAGATCATGAGATCTTATCAGAGTAAACTATACCACATTCACTGATTTGGCTATTATTTTAAATGTTTCCCATGATACTACATGCAGTATCATACCGAATTATTTTTCCTCGCAGAACATTGGGATTGTTTGGGAGGGAACTTTCTTATTTTTAAATGTCCCAAGGGAAAATGGGTTAAAGTTTGTTGCTTTCCTCAGAATTGCGAAAATTGTAAATGTTTGCACAGTTTTGAGCAAATTATCGTCCTTATTTCACTTCTTTTTAATTTTATGATTACTAGAAACACAGGTTCATTTATGTTTTATGATAGTGCCACATTACCTGATTTGGCTATGTAAATATTTCCCACGATGCAAAATGCTGTATCTTTCCTTGCAAGACACTGCGTTTATTTTATTTTATTTTTTTAACTGTGT
>CM065723.1:4847802-4860302 GCA_033310375.1 Conus canariensis | reverse complement strand
TTTTCTTTGCCAAATGAATTTGTATAAAATTGTGTTGATTTTATTCAATATATTTTCGGGAATACCAATGGCTTGCATAACGAAAACAAGTTGGCTCACTATGCAAGTCTTTATCACTAAAATTTTACCTTGAATGCTAAGATCTTTTCTGCTCCAGTCCTTTATTAGTTTTTGTATATATTCAATTCTTCCTTTCCACTTCTCTTCGATGTTTTTTGCCATGGTGACATTTCGAAAATACATTCCTAGAATTTAATTCCATCTACCAATATAAATGGAAGATTTTGTTCATACGGTTGTCGGACCATTCTTAAAGCCTTAGTTTTGTCCATGTTAAGTTTTAGTCCTGAAAAAGTTTCAAATGTTTTTAGAATATCAAAAGCTAACAACATGTCTTGTTTGTATTCAAAAATAATTGTGTGTCATCTGCCAGTTGTTTTATTTTTATAGCCTGGCTTCGTTTGTAATCATCATTTGGCACCCTAGTGCCAGTTATGTTACTGTTTCTTACTTTAGTAGCCAGTAGTTCTACTGCTAATACAAAGGCTAAAGGTGAAAATGGACATCCTTGCCTAATACCACATTCCACATCAAATGGTTCAGATAACCATCCACCATGGTTGACATTGCTTTGGCTCCTGTTGGTCAAAACATGTATCCATTTCTGGAAATCCGTTCCAAAACCAAACATTTTAAATACATGCAAAAGAGACGTTTTTGAAATGGAGTCAAATGCTTTTCAGTAGTCCAAGGCCAGTAAGTACCCAGCTTTATCAGTTTATTCAGGTAATTAATCACATCATCAATGGTTCGTAAATCGGTTGCTATATTTCTTCCTTTTATATATCCTACTTGATCCTCATTTATCAATTTATGTATTATTTTGCTGAATCTTTCTGCCAGAACCTTTGCCAAGATGTTATAGTCTGTATTTGTCAAGGTGATTGGTCTCCAGTTACTAAGCTTTTCTCTTTCTAAATCTTTCCCCTAGTGTATCAGAGTTATAATGCCTTGTCTTTTTAGTTAATGAGAGCTTTCCTTTATCAAATGCTTCAATGAAGGAGTTAGTCACAGTACTACCAATCCTACCCCAAAAGAATTTTTAAAATTCTACTGTCAGACCGTCGCTTCCTGGAGCCGAATCATTTTCCAAGTTTTTAAGAGCAGAAGTTGTCTCACTAAGCGTAACCATGCCTTCGCATACTACGGCTTCATTTTCATTTAAGCGTTTTAGTGATTCATTTTCCATGAATGTATCAGCTGCGCGTTTTACATCATTCACTTCAGTCTTCTGACCGTACAACTTTTTATAAAAAAAGAGGCTTGTTCATGTAGAATTTCTTTTTGATCTGTGAGAATTTCCCCTGATTCTTTGCAGTTTTGTAATAATCTTATTTTTACTTCGCGCCTTTTCCAGGCTGCAAAGGTATTTAGAATTCTTCTCTCCTTCCTCGATCCATCTGATTCTAGCTCGAGCTTGAGCGCCTTTAGTTTTATGAATTTGCATTATTTCTAGTTTTTGTTTGGTTTTTATATGATCCCCAAGAATGATTTCATTTTTGGGATTGTCTACAAGATTTTTTTTCTAAATCTTTCAAGTGTGTTCCAAGTTTTAGTGATTCGTTTCTTTTCTGACATGATGATTTTTTTCCAAATTAAATACAATTTCATTATATGTTATAATTTTGATGTATATTATATTTTTTTATTTCGTTACGTCAATTTTATTAGTTATGGGATTGATAAACAGGCACAGGAGAAACGAAAAAAAGAAAACATGACACATCAATTTTTTTTCAGCTTGTCTCTAAAGATGAAATAGAGTCAAACTAATCGAAGAGCTGGATAGCTCAGTCAGTAGAGCGTTCGACTCTTATTCCAAAGGTCAACGGTTTGAATTCCGGCATTAATGAAACTGGTTCACTGGTGTCAGGACAATGTGATCAGCTGTCTCTGATCCGCGAAAGTGGCTGAGACGTAAAGCACCAAAACAACCAACAGTCAAACTAACCTAAATATGTGCATGCTCGACTCCCTTGGTGCTTACTTTATCAAAACGATCTCTGTTTTGCAGACGATACAACGTAAATGAAGTACTGGATATCCTTGAAGCGGACACTGCTTTCCAAACTGTCAATATCTACACTGATCCCCCACCTACAGATGAATTGACGGACGAGGACAGTGGAGATGAAGATGCTGAAATTCACAATCTGAGTGGGCGGCAACTTCAGTCATCTGCTTCAGCAACAGTCATTTATGCTGACGGAAGACAGATGACCGGTGGTGACAGCACTCAGTCTACTCCCCAAGAGAACGACATGGTCAGTTTTTATAGTTATTTTTCTCTTATTTTTTCCTACCTCCCTCTATTCCCTCTCCCTCCCTCCCTCCCGAGAGAGAGAGAGAGAGAGAGAGAGAGAGAGAGAGAGAGAGAATCAAGAAAGAAAGATAAAACATTATAATTCAATATCTAAAACGCGCGCGCGCGCGTGTGTATGTGGTGTGTGTGTGTGTGTGTGTGTGTGTGTGTGTGTGTGTGTGTGTGTGTGTGCGTGCGTGCGTGCGTGCGTGTGTGTGGTGTGCGTGCGTGAGTGTGTGTGTGTGTGTGTGTGTGTATGTGTGTGTGTGTGTGTGCAGGATTCAGATGAACAAGTTTCTGAACTGGGGAATGCAGAGTACGGTGCAACCTCTTCACAACGTGGCAAAAAAAAACAAAGCTGACTCTGGACACTCGGCCTTTGGAGCTACAACTCCACAGAAAATGCCAGCTAGGTCATTCCAAGCACGGCAACCAGCAGGGCGATCTTGGAAAAAAGTTGACTTGTCACAGCGCCAGAAAGGTCGCTTCAAATGGTCCACCCCAGAAAGGAACACCTCCTCCCTTCCAACTGATCCAGTGGAACTTTTCAAACTTTTTTTCGATGAAGATGTGATTGAGTTGATCACCGAGCAATGTAAAAAGTATTCAGCGTTCAAAGGTAATCATACCTTTTCTCTTTCACCCGATGAGGTTCGCACCTTTCTGGCCATCCTGATTCTATCTGGTTACTGCACACTTCCCCGACGCAGAATGTACTGGTCCAGTGACACGGACATTCATAATGCAGCTGTCACCTCAGCCATGAGCCCAGACAGATTCGAGGAGATCATGAGATACCTCCATGTGAGTGACAACACCAACCTTGATGCCGATGACAGGATGGCCAAAGTCAGACCACTGCTTACCATGCTGAATGAATGAAGCCTTCGTTACTTTCTAAGACAACAGAATCTCAGCATTGATGAGAGCATGGTCCCGTACTATGGTCGTCATGGCTCAAAACAATTTATAAGAGGCAAACCCATCCGATTTGGATTCAAGATGCGGGTCCTTGCTACCCCCTTGGGATATGCCGTCCAATTTGAGCCCTACCAAGGGGCGAAAGGAAGGCAAGCTGTTGCGACCTGCCCTGGTGTGGGAATGGGAGGATCCGTTGTCATCGATCTTGTATCTGAAATCCAAGGACAAGATGCTTTCCACCTCACGTTTAACAACCTCTTCACGTCACTGAAACTCGTGGACTACCTCTCTTTCAAAGGCATTGCATGCACAGGAACCATTCGTGCAAATCGGGTTGAAGATTGTCCGCTGCGATCGGTGCAGGAGATGAATAAAACTCCAAGGGGCACCTTCGACTACTACACTGACACAAGCAATGCAATAATCGTGGTTCGTTGGAATGACAACAACGTTGCCAATGTAATCTCCAACAAGGTGGGCGTGAATCCTACACAGAAAACAAGAAGGTTTTCCAGGCAAGCCAGGCAGCACGTCAACATTGATCAGCCAGCTCTCATCAACCATTACAACAAGACCATGGGAGGGATTGGTAGGATGGACCAGAACATTGACAAGTCCCGCGTCTCCATCCGATCGAAGAAATGGTGGTGGTCCATTTTCTCATTTTGCCTGGATTTGGCCGTTCAGCAAACTTGGCACTTGTACCAGGCCACGCCCACTGGAGAAGAACCCCCCCCCCTCCCCCCGGATCTTCTTGCTGTGCGACGAGCCATTGCCACTGTCTGCCTGCCTAGATCAGTGAAGCAGCATCGCGTGGGACGTCCACTTGGTCGCCCTGCCCAGCTTGACAAGCGAGTTGCACTGGCCCTTCGCTTTGACGGCAGAGATCATCTTGTGGAGCGTGTCCAGAAGCGACTCAGGTGTGCTTCCTGTGGCAAGAAGAGCAGTGACAAGTGCACCAAGTGCAATGTGGGCCTTCATGCTAAATGTTTTGCAGCCTTTCACACAGATGGCTGATCAATGACAGTATGCTTACGAAGACACGATGAGTGAACTATGTCAATCTGCTGTGACTTCACTATGAGTAAAATGCTCTTTTGTTCTTTGTGTGTTCAGTTATGTACAATTAATCTGTCAACAATCTAGTCGATAATACTATTTCATGTTTTGATGCAAATGTCAAGAATATATTTGGCTGAACTATGATTTCAAATGAGTTCTGTGTCTTTGTATGTATCATAAAAACCTGTACCCTCTCGTGCCTAGCGTCCCTATAGTGGGACGGTAGGTTTTATATGTCTAAAACACAAACCGATAAAAAAAAAAGTAAAACCAGCCTTCAAACCTCAATACCTGCAATACTGTACACCCCTGAATACATGAAAACCAAAGAAAAAAAATTCAGGCATATATGGGTTAAGGATGTATCACTTGATGATGCTGACCATAGATTAAACATTCGTTAAATGGCGAATTTCTAAGAAGCTCTAGAGATATATACCAAAAGAAAAGAAATATCAGGATTAGAAATGAACTGTGAAAGGAGAACAGCATCTTAGCTGAGAAGTGAAACCACAGCTGACAGTAACCTATCCCTAATCCTTGACGCTGCAGTCTGCCTTGGATAAACCGGTACCAGTGCATGATGAAGGCCTTGGTGATGACTGCTTTGAAAGCAGCACTGACCACTGTCAGTCAAAGGTAATGTGCACCCTGAAGTATTCACCACCACAACCAGTCTGCTGGCCGCAAAAAGGAACGTCTTTCAAGCAAGAGGACAGCAAATGTCTGGTTGCGGTACACAGACACGGAAGGCAACGAGTGATCGACTTCAGTTTCATCTTGCAACTGTATGCAGCATGCTTCCTTTTCTGGCTGGAACTGAACCTATACCTCACACCAGATTGGTATGTTTGTGTCTTATGCAAATGCCTGAGCCAAATAACGTGGAACTGAACCTATACCTCACACTTTCTTCCTTTCCACACTTTCGTTTTGTTTCATTTACTACCCTTCGCTGGCTGCTTTGGGGTGCTGTTGGATTCTTTTTTGAACCCTTGGTGGTGAGAACACCACAGAATTATGGACTGTGGTGTCTCTCTATTTGACGCCAAGAGCACAGGCACAATCAGCCGTGTCTCCCCAATGAGTCCGATCCAGCGGACGAAAGGCCTAGGAGCAGGCAATACAAATAGAGCTGCTTTCAGGAGGGATTACAATGGTTCCCGCATGCAGCTAGTGAAGGGTTTTCATATCTATAATATGCTTTTCTTAATTTCATGTTCCCATTTTCTTCATCTTCAACCCCCCCCCCCCCCCCCCCTTTTTTTTTTTTAAAGTTCAAATCTTTGCCAAGTCATTACTATAATGACGGAAGAATTGTTAGCCTGCACTTGTTTTCACCCACTACTTAGTTGTTCAGCATTATATTGTTTGGTCAATCAGTAGGCGAGTGCATCTCTTAGGAGATCCAAGTAAAGGTTGTTCTGCACAATTCTTAGCTGCTGAAAATGCTTGGGTTATTGAACAGCAGAGCTGACCACTCAGACTGTTCCATATCTTTCGATCTCCCTTGCATCTTTGAATGGATCCTCAAGCATAGGCTCAAAGATTGTCCCCTACAGTTTATACTGTTTGCATAATGTTGTTAGTTTTTCAGCAACTTTTTTCCTTTCCACACTTTCGTTTTGTTTCATTTACTACCCTTCGCTGGCTGCTTTGGGGTGCTGTTGGATTCTTTTTTGAACCCTTGGTGATGAGAACACCATAGAATTATGGACTGTGGTGTGTCTCTCTTTGACGCCAAGAGCACAGGCACAATCAGCTGTGTCTCCCTGATGAGTTCGACCAGCGGATGAAAGGCCTAGGAGCAGGCAATACAAATAGATCTGCCTTCAGGAGGGATTACAATGGTTCCCGCATGCAGCTAGTGAAGGGTTTTCATATTTATAACATATTTTCTTAATTTTATGTTCCCATTTTCTTCATCTTCAACCCTCATCCCCCTTTTTTTTAAGTTCAAATCTTTGCCAAGTCATTACCATAATGACGGAAGAATTGTTAGCCTGCACTTGTTTTCACCCACTACTTCGTTGTTCAGCATCAGATTGGTATGTTTGTGTCTTTAGCAAATGCCTGGGCCAACAGACGTGGAACTGAACTTATACCTCACACCAGATTGGTATGTTTGTGTCTTTAGCAAATGCCTGAGTCAAAAGACGTAGAACTGAACTTATACATCACACCAGATTGGTATGTTTGTGTCTTTAGCAAATGCCTGAGTCAAAAGACGTGGAACTGAACCTATACCTCATACCAGATTGGTATGTTTGTGTCTTTAGCATATGTCTGAGCCAACAGACGCTCATTCGAATGTGCAAAACGTTTGTGCCAATGATGTACGTATCGTCAGATGGAATGGTCACTGTTGGGATGGAATGTTCACAGATCGAATCATTGAACAAATACTCATGTCCTCATGATTTATCTAGGTACTCGTCCTTTTGCAAATGGTGAATCTTCTCTATTCTGAATAGTCCCCATTTCGGAAAATAAGGTGGTATTTCTCATTTAAAAGGCCAGTGACGTCATAACTTATAAGAAGACACGTACCAAACCTTACACGTCTCCCTGCAAAGAGCATGTGCAAACATATGCCAACATTGTGAATATAGCTTATCATCCACCCGTCGTGTTTTGTTAACATCCTGATGTAGTTCATATTTTGTTCGGTGCAAACATTCGAAGAAACCTTCACATTCACTTAATTTTGCTTCAGTTTAGAATATGTGTTCCAAATATCAGGACATGTGTCTACTATGAGCATCTTCATGTCGCAAATCTTCCTTGATATTGCCCATAGTTGTTGTTTTTTTTTAATTAAAGGTCAATTTAGGGAGAAAAAAGCAAACAAACACACATTGACGAAATATTGTAAATGTTATTAACGTATACCAAAAACACCTAAAATGATATAGGTGACAATTAAACACTGGTTTGAACAACATGCAAGCCTTGAAGTGAGTGATGGTCACACACACACACACACACACACACACACACACACACACACACACACACACACAGAGAGAGAGAGAGAGAGAGAGAGAGAGAGAGAGAGAGAGAGCATTAAACAATTAGATAGTGGTAGAAAGTAAGCAAACGTCAACCATTCTTCTGTCACCACAAGAATAACCTACAAAAACGAGGAGAGAGAGCAAGGGGGAAGTTGTGTGTGTGTGTGTGTGTGTGTGTGTGTGTGTGTGTGTGTGTGTGTGTGTGTATGTGTGTGTGTGAGAGAGAGAGAGAGAGAGAGAGAGAGAGAGAGGACGGGAATGAAAAAGAGGATGTTAGATAATAAATATAAATTCCTTCACTGGCAGCTTATGAAGACCATCAGAGTTCATCTTGAAAACGGAACTATTCATATTTCTTGCCTAGAGGCCTTTCGTCCGCTGATCAGTGGGACATGGCTTATTGTGTCGGTCTCTCTTTGGTATCCAATGGAGATATATCACAGTCTATAACTCTGTGGTACTCTCGCCACCAACGGTTCAAAAACAGAATTCAATTTTGCCCCAAGGCAGCCAGTGAAGGGTAAAAACAAAATGAGAAGCAAAGGTGATGAAATGAGTTGCTGGAATAATAAATCATTATGTAAAGAGTAACAAATAAAAGGGAAACATCTTAAAGCTGTTGCTTGTGGATCTTTTTAAGAATGCAAAGAAGATCAAAACGTTAAATAGCCATGCGGTGCCAATCAAATAAGTGCCAACAGCAGCTAATAATTGTGTGGAACAGCTACTATGTGGATCTTCTAAGAGATGCAATCTCCCACCTACCAACCAGGCAATCTGCTGAACAAAAATTATAGTGGAAGAAAACAAGCACAGGCGGACAATACCTCCATAATCGCAAGAATGTTCTGGCAAAGAAAATTAAAAAAGAAGGGGGGAGGCAGAGTCCATCCTGAAATCAGAACCATTCATATTTCCTGCCCTATATAAACACTAACACTGAATAATTTGTTAATCATAAATCAAATCATAGTGCGATTCCAGCCATTTCAGAAGATCGCCTTCATTAGCTTTTCTCCTTTTTTCAGCTAGTGTATTGAATGTGTACATGAATGGGTTGATGGCAGAGTTCAAAGGTAAAACAAACACAGCAAGGGCCACATTCACTTCTCCAGGAATCGGAATACCACCCAATGCCAACATCCCACACAAGCCAACAGGAAACCAGCACAGGAAGTCTGTCATGGCGACAGTGATCAACCTCCGGGCTATGGTCATGTCTCGTGACACTTTGGTAGAATTCATTTTCATAGCGTTGCTCTGCACGGACCAATAGATGAATGCCTGACCAGTGGAAATGAGTAAAAACAACACAAAATTTAATATGATCAAAACGCCTATAGAATAAAATCTTCCTTTGAAATTTCGTCTCGTAATCGGCAAAGGGATGCACATTCCTGTTTGGCCGTAGAATTCCCAGTCTGATGTCAATGGAAGTAAAGGCAACACGGCTATAAAGCAACCAACCAGCCAATTTAGCAGGCAAACTGCTGATGCTGATGTACTGCCAAACCTCACAGAACTGAAAGGAAAGTGGAGAACGATAAAACGATCGATTGTAATAAAGAAGATGATTAAAACTGACACTTCGCTCGACAGCAAAGATAAACACCCAGCCGTCTTGCAGGTCAGACTGTTTTTCCATGTGTCGTCATTGTAAAGATATTGTCCACGGAACCGTTCATCAGCCACCCCAATGGCAACAATGTAGACACCCATCAGAAAGTCTGCCATGGCGAGGTTGGTGACAAACACACTGAAGCCACTTGAAGACGTCATGCTCTTCACGAACAAACGCGCACAGCAACAGAAGACATTACCAGTCAAAGACAGACAGGCAACCAGCCACAGAAACACTCTATACGTCCATGACTGCAACAAATCTTCGCATGAAGAAATTTCATCTTGGGGAGCGAGACAGGCTAATCTATTCAAGGTATTAGGAAGCATTTCAGTGCAGCAGAATTTATAATTCTCTGTTGATATAAAGCGTAACTTGGAAAGATGTTTCAATAGATCAGGCGGAAAGATTTGTACAGGACTGTGATCCATGTAGAGCATATGTAACTGAGGTATGAACTGAAATCCCACAGGGCTGATTGTGTGGATTGAAGTGAACGATAAGTTCAGTTTCTGTGTGCGAGGAAACAGTGAGAGAAATGTGGTGTCCAGTACAGTCAGTGTGGTGTGGGACAGGTGCAGCTCAGTGAGAGCAGAGTGTTGGCCAACAGAGGGGAGATCAGTGCAGAGAGTCAACAAAGGGTTGTTGGACAGGTACAGTGTATGGAGACTTTCTAAACCCAGTACAGAAGTCATATTGACATACTGCAGCTGGTTACCACTGAGATCAAGACACCTCACATTCACCAACTGGACTTTGGGCAAGGACGTCAAAGAACACTGTGCCAGGACCACAACAATGAGGAGGGTGTTGTTACTCACATCATGCAGTGTCATTCCTGACCCTGTGGCATCCAGGTAGCGCAGCTGAGGAAAGAGAGTTGCAGAGAAAGGCTGAGGACACAGAACGGTGCTACCCTGACAAAGACAATCTACAGGACACATCACACCGCAAAACAATTCATCGTCATGCTTCGGGCAGTGAGGCCAGTCATCACACATATAATCACTGTGTAAACAGATTGTGGACAGTCTGCATCGAAAAAGGCCTGGACAACTCATTTCCTCGCAGCCCTCTTCGTCCTGGTGATCAATGCAGTCGCGTAGTCCATTGCAGCGTGTGTAGACAGGCAGACAGTCATTGAAGTCACCAG
The DNA here is from genome assembly GCA_033310375.1 of Conus canariensis. Taxonomy (NCBI): domain Eukaryota; kingdom Metazoa; phylum Mollusca; class Gastropoda; order Neogastropoda; family Conidae; genus Conus; species Conus canariensis. The sequence goes on along the minus strand of CM065723.1, from coordinate 4,850,169 downwards.
GACAACGATAATGGGTGGCGGGACAAGACTCATTGGACTTCATTGGGGTGGAAACGAACTGCGCGATTCCATTAAAGTTAACAAGAACAGGAGATGGTAATGCTTGATGTATGTACCCAGCGTCGGCCCTGAAGTCACGACAGTTTCCTTCGTCCGACTCATCCCAGCAGTTGGCCATGTCATCACATAATTTTTCAATAGGCAGACACTCACCATTGCTACATCTAAACATCCTGGCACAAGCAGGGTGTTTACAAAATGACTCATCACTCTTATCATTACAATCACTTATGAAGTCACATATTACAGTGTACGATATTCGTGTGGTGGAGTCATCATCACATGTAAAAGTGGGTACAGGAGACAGACGGAAATGTGAGTGTTTCCATTTGCCTGTAAGCAGAAGTCTGCCAGAAAAAGTGCAAGGAGACGTCCGTTGTTGACCACAGATTTTGTAGCGGTCAGAACCACACAGAAAAAATGCAAGTGTCACATGACCATCCGGGCACTCTGTCATATATTGCTGTCCTGTTGATGATAAAAATGCATGACCATTTGTCAAGATTTTCCTTGGAAGATAATTCTTTGCCACTGTCTTATTGTTTGTAAATTCACACACTGTTCCATAATCAACGTGATAACTTCTCAACACACAAACGTAAGCATATGTTCTTGTAACAAAATGCAAAGTGATAACATTCTTCAAGCACAACTTTGACCGTAGATAGCTGACATGGTGAAAACTCCAGAAATGATGCAAGATCGTCTTGACGTGGTTAACCAGCGTGTGTCTGTACATCTTTAGCAAAGAGCTATCTCTATAGTACAAACCAGGCCAGAGATCCTGCAGCCAGAAAGGATGTAACTTTGCTTTTTGTCTAATTATACCGTACCAATTATTAGCACACAGTGGACGACTTTGTTGGCTTTGCATTGAATTACAATACTCATTGGCCCTCTCATTGCGATCTGTTTTATCACTGACAAATCCACTCAAAGTGTGGACAAGCTTGTAGCAATGATTACACATTGCAATCAGTCCATTGCACTCAGCACTGCTGAAGGGACAGTCCCCTGTTTCATCCCGTCCATCTTCACACTCTGTCTGCAGGTTACAGGCCAGGTGGTGATGGAAGCTGGGGTAGTGTTTCACGGAACAGTTCCAGAAACCTTGGGGTGATTTACGAGGTCGTCCACTCTCAGAAAAAAATGAGAAGAAAAGCTTAAAGCAATACGTCTCCAAAGCTTCAATTCTGAATTTGAAGGCATGAAACAGTTGGGCAAGATCAGACCCCCTATGAAGCTCTCGGATCCACACCAAAGCTTTCTTTGTTTTGAACATTCTGTGAGTATCATTGCAGTGATAAGTGATAAAGTAACGATGGAGATGTACATATGCCAACCTGTGAGTTTCTTCCTTGAGGCTGACCATGACTGTATTGTTGACAGGCACAAACACGTCTTTGATACGGCTTATCAGGCTAGTACGATTTGGTCTAAAACTGACACACCCAGACGATGGTGTGGACATCACAAGAAATATACCATCTGTACAATAACAGTTATGAAAAACAAACTCACATTGTATTGATACCATAACATCGAACAAACTGAGAAAGCACATAACTTATAATTACTCACCTGTAAACAAGTCAAGACAGAGAAAAACGACTGAAAAGAAGGAGCCGGCGACAGCAGAGGAAGGAGGTAAGGTCATGTTTCTTATTGCCCAGCCGACCGCAGAGGGCCATATTAGGGCTGTCACGGTGCTGAAGTCAACTCACAAGTCATCAAAAACAAAACAAATCAAAACAATACAAAAAACACCTTTCACACATCTTTTTGAAATATGCCTTCTAAAAACGCACCAGAAACTTCATTACAAATCTTTCTTCCGTAAAATCTTAGATCAGTTGAAAAATGTTAATCTCTTTCAGAAACTCAAAGATCACGTCAGGTGGGACATCTCTGAACAAAGTCTTCATGGAGTCTGCTGTAAAGTGTTTATGTCTCACATCGTGCAAGTTCCAACATTTTAAAAGTATATGTCTCACTGTGAATGGAGCATGACATGGAATGCACTACGGAGCTTCTTCACCTTTTAAAAGGTAAGAATGGGTGTAAAACGAGTAACCTGTATGCAAACGGCACAAGACTTTCCTCTTTACGACCACCCTGGGAACATGGTAAAAGATCTTTCAGGTTTGGACGTATTTTGTACAATTTGTTATCAGTCTGCGAGTTCCATTCTTTTTGCCAGAGGTCTTTGACATATGCCTGTGTTTTGGGTGTCAGATCAGTGTGAGGAATAGACAATCTGCTCCACATTTCCTTTGTGGCACTCTTGGCAAGTTGATCGACCACCTC
>CM065723.1:4802802-4842802 GCA_033310375.1 Conus canariensis | reverse complement strand
GCCCTTCATTGTGGCCGTCCTTGGAGTCGAAAGAAATGATTAAATAAGGTCGTTATCTTTTACTATTCAGTTGATGAGTTCCTCTCTCTCTCTCTCTGTCTCTCTCTCTCTCTCTCTCTCTCTCTCTCTCTCTCTCTCTCTCTCTCTCTCTCTCTCTCTCTCTCTCTGTCATTCTATGTCTGTCTGTCCGTCTGTGATTTTCTATCTGTCTGTCTCTCTGTATGTGTGTTTGTAATTTGTATTTTTTCCTTTGTCTGCCTGTCTGTCTGTCTGTCTGTCTGTCTGTCTTTTTTCTTTGTCTGTCTGTCTGTCTGTCTGTCTCTGTGTGTGTGTGTGTGTGTGTGTGTGTGTGTGTGTGTGTATGTGTGTGTGTGTGTGTGCGTGCGTGCGCGTGTATGTGTGTTCCAAATATTTATTCTGTGCCTGGGGTTAGAAAGAACACAAGTATCCACTATGAAATAGATGGAAGTAGATGGAGTGTAGATTGAAAGTGTCTTAAAGAGATAGCTTGGAGAAGAATCTGTGACTATGTTGTAGCAAACGGATGATTCTTTGCACTACATTCTCAAGGAGGTTAGAAGCCATTGGAGTTGAAACAGAAAAAAAGTAATGTGAGTTTGCTTGATAAATTAAAATTTGGCCGTGCCACTTGATGTTTCTTGAGTTGGTTATCAGGATGTAGAGCCAATAGAACATTGTAGCAATCAAGTCGAGAAGGAACGAGAGAAGTAGCCAGTGTCTCTCTGTGTAGCAGTCCGAGATTGTGTGACGAATCTGCCCTATTTTGAAAAAGTTCAAGATACAAAGGATGAGAGAATTGAAGAAGATGGTCTCGTGGTTATGACTTTGCAGATGTCTGAGCTACACAAAGGATGAGAGAATTGAAGAAGAGGGTCTCATGGCTATGACTTTGCAGATGTCTGAGCTACACAAAGGATGAGAGAATTGAAGAAGAGGGTCTCGTGGTTATGACTTTGCAGATGTCTGAACTACGTATGAGCCCAACGCGTTGGTCAGACCTTCAGTACCTACCTAACATTGCTTGTGCCATTTTTTTTTTCATTGTCTGTGTGTGCAGTGAATGTACAGAGGTGTGTGTATGGATGTGTGGGCACAGGCCCATCTGTGTGTGTGCGAGCGTATGGGTGGATTTATGATGTGTGTGTATGCGTATGCACGCGCACGCGCGCGCGCGCGCGCGCGTGTGTGTGTGTGTGTGTGTGTGTGTGTGTGTGTGTGTGTGCGCGCGCGCTCGCGCACGTACGTGTGTGCGCTTGTGTGTGTATGTGTGCACGCGCGCACGTGTGTGTGTGTGTGTGTGTGTCATGTGATGTAGCCTCACATGGCGACATGTGACGTTCCGTCGCGTACGCCCTTATTTGTTATAAAGCATTTCCCTAGGTAGGGAAGAGAAAAGGTAAAAGAAACAATAATTCACGTGGCCTGACCAGTGTGATCGGTGTCGCTGGTGGCTATAGACGTAGGGCGATCATTGGTTGAATGGACGGACGTTGTCCATTGGTCAGCAACCATGGGCTGGTAATCCGTAGAGTTAGACGAGTACTCACTGAACGTGTACTCAAAAAGAGCGCAGGAGGGAAAAATAAGGAATAGGAAGGAGATGGCTTGGGGACTCTGACCGGACAGGTTGTTGGAAGAACGAGTTCCACCTTCAATTCACCATTACCAGGTGAGGTATAGACAGATGGGGAGAGAAAAAAAAGAGAGAGTTAAGAAAAGGGAAAAAGGGAAAAGAATTATATTTATTCAGATTTTGAAATAGATTACTTACATGGACTTCATTCGTGTTTCAGCCCTTCCCAGTGCTGTGGCAGCACCAGTTAGGCGACTGAGGCAGTTGCACAAATATTTGGGCTACAGTGCTGCGGCAGCACCTAATCGTCTCCAGGGTTGGAGAATCGAGCTGTAGAAGACAACGACTGCACCAGTCGTGAGAAAAGAAAGCATTTGTCATGTTGACTCATAATGACTTTTAATTGTCCCCCCTTAGATTGGAACTCACTTGATATACCTATATTTTAAGCCATCTTTTTGATTTTTCTTTGAAAATATATACATTGTTTCTCCAGTGAGGAGGAGAAACCGGTAAAAGATATATTTGTGAAGTATTATGTATAATGAGATGAAATTTGGTCCCAACTAGTGGATCTGTGGAATGATTGTACCTCCACTGGAGAGGAGGAATGAAAAATAATTCCTTGAAAACAAACCAGTTGAATGTGATGGAAAATTGATTATTGTTTAGTAAATTATTCCCCGGAGAGGAAGGGGAGAAGAAGAGTTATTGTAGTGCGCCTTCTGGTTGTTTGGAGAGAGTGCGTGTGCACGGAGTAAATGCTGAGCTGAGTGTGTGCATGCATTTATGCACAGTGTGACAGTGGTGACCCCGACTTAGGACATAGGACAAGGGTTTTTTTTTCCTACCCCCTCCAAGAAAAAAAAGATTTCTATTTGTACCCCTCCAAAGACAAATTAAGATTTCCCCTCCAAGAAAAAATATCTATCTGTGCAAAGAAAAATTTGTGTAATTGAGTGTTGTGTTTATTGTTTGTAGTATTTATTTTTCATTTGTTTCTGTATGTGCGTTTTCGAGTGTTTCAAATTTCTTTTGTTTGCTCTACTCTGTTAGGATTTTTTTTTGTAGGATTTTCTTTTGACCCTTTTCCCCCCTCAGGACCGATAGCCTCAACCTCCTCTTGCTCGTACCTGGCAGCAAGGGGGCAGGGCGTTGAGGAGTCGTTGTCCTTCCCTTAGCTTAGATTTTGTTTTGTCCCCTTCCCCAGGACTGATAGCCCCAACCTCTTCCTGCTCTGTTTCAGCAGGGGGGCATGGCGTTGGGGAGTCAATAGTCCCTCCCTTTCTCATTACTATCTAATTCTTTATCTTTCCTTTCGTTTTATTTGGATTTTTTCCCTTACCCCTCTGAGTGTGGGATCGACTTCACCTCCGTCACTCAACTAGTGTAGGTGGTGGAGTGGATTACCGCTCACTCCAAATAAACATTTTTTTTTTTTTGGTTTTGGGTTGTTGTTTTTGTGTGTGTGTGTTTTTCTGTTTGTATATTTATTAGATTGTTTATTGCATTGAGTTTTAGTATATTGTGTGTATTATTATTTGAATACTTCCCCGTCTCCAGCTTTATGGGAGACAGTTGCCGTTAGGGTTCTGTCTGAGGGCCTCTTTTGCTTTTTCTGATTTCTCTTATCTATTCCGGACCTGTCTATTCTTTTATTTCCTTTTCACCCCCCTTTAAAAAAAATCTCCAAACCTTCTCTTCAATAGGCGCCTATCTAGTTTTCTTTTCATCATTGTCATCTTTTAGGTAGGATTTCCGTTAGTGTACGTTTTCTCCCCTCTTTTTAATTGTTCGTTAATTCATTTGTTTTGTAACTTTGTATTCACTTATTGTTTAAGACGATTCATTTGTTCTGTGATTCATTTATTTTGTTGTACCAAGTAACTAAGTAAGAAAGTAACAACTACAATAAGAACAGTTAAGAACATAAACAGTATAAAGAATTTATTTCCGGGGAAAAAAAAACTTTATATTTTGTCTGTTTTCTTTTCATTCGGGAAAAAAGTTATTAGTATTGCATTTCATTTTCTTAGCTGTTTTTGTTCCCTTTCGGAAAGAATATTGGTGAAAATCTCGTTTGGAAAGATCACATTGCCACTTCTTATTAGTGCTTCTCTTTTGTAAGCCTTTATTATTTTTCTGTTTATACCGGCATTTAAATTCTTTATTTGTACATACTGTAACAAGGTTGGTTTTTTTGGGGGGAAACGTATATAACATCACATATCGCCTTATTTTAATCATATTTAGCCATTGTTTCTTGTTTCTTTGTGGTAACTATTCATGATGGAAAATTTTGATGAATATGTACGACAGGCCGAGCGTTTAGGCCTTGAAGGTGATAAATTAGCAAACTATGTCCAACAATGTCTGGATAGGGCAGACAGAGAGATAGAGAGGGAGAGACAGGAAAGACAGAGACAACTAAAAGAAAAAGATAAAGAACGACAAGAAAAAGATAAAGAACGACAAGAAAAGGATAAAGAACGACAAGAAAAAGATAAAGAACGACAAGAAAATCTAAAAAGATTAGAGCTTGAAGAGAAAAAACTACAGAAAGAGATGGAAGAAAATAAAAAAAATTAGAGTTTGAGGGAAAAAAACTACAGACAGAGAGAGAGGATAAGGAACGGCAGTTTAAACTGAGACAACTTGAATTAGAGACTGATGCAGAAATTAAAAGATTACAGGCATCGGGAGAACCTCCATCACCTCCATCGGTCGGTTCCGCGAGTTCATTTCATCCGAAGTCAACTACATTCCGAAGTTGCCGCCGTTCGAAGAAAAAACCGATGATATTGACAGATTTCTTTTTCGGTTCGAGAACCACGCTACTTCTTGTGGTTGGCCGAAGGAGAAATGGACGTTGTTTATCGCGTCGCTGTTTAAGGGAAGTGCTTTGGCGCTATACCACACACTTGCGGCAAAGGAAGGGTTGACTTGGGACCAGTTAAAAGAAGAACTCTTAAAGAAGTTTCAGTGTTCAGCTGACCGTTTTCGTGAGCGTTTTCGATCTATTCGTCCTGACAAGGGAGAATCATTTCCGTCTTTTTTGATAAGAATGAGTCACTGTTTAGATAGATGGATAGAGCTAACAAAGACGAGTAAGACTTTCGAATCACTGCGAGATTTGCTACTTCGAGAGCAACTTTTTCAAAGCGTCAGCAAAGATTTGGCCACTTTTCTTAAGGAAAGACAGTTCGATAGCGTTGACGAAATGTGTCAGATGGCGGATCAGTACTGTATTGCTCATCCGGATAAAGGTGTTGCCCGCAAGGAACATTCGTCCCTTTTCGAGTCTCACGCGGCATTTCAGATACATTCTGGACAAGGAAACTTTAGAAGAGGAAATCGCGCTTCATTTCAAGGTCCGCACTCTTACACGTCTTTTGGCAACAGACAACGACCTTTCCGTGGTCAAGGCCATGTCGGTTCTGGCGATTTCCGTCAGTGCCAATACTCACCACCGGAAAGACCTTTTCCTTTCCGAGGGCGTGGTGAACAACAACCGCGAAGACCCTTTGGTCCAGTTCGTGGGCAAGGTCGAGGTTCACAGACTAATGGTAACCAGTTGTCCGCCAACCAAACCATGCGTTGCCACTTTTGTGAGTGCAAATTCCATTTGAAACGGGACTGTCCTTTCAAAGGAAGTGGAGCAAAGACTGGATTTGTTTCCACTACATGTGAAGAAGGTCTTGTTTTGGCACCAGATCAGTCCATTGATGGTCTTCTTTTGGAGGATTGTGCCATTAATGGTTTACAGGGTTCTGTTTTGCGAGATACAGGTTGTACCACAGCTGGTGTAGGGAAATGTTTTTTCTACCAGACCAATATCTTGACAGTGTTCAGAAATGCAGATCGTTTGGTGGAAAAATTGAAACTTTTCCACTTGCAAAAATTTCCGTTGATACACCATACTACTCTGGGTCGCTTACCGCCTGTGTTATTGAGAATCCAGTTTGCGATTTGATTTTGGGAAATCTACCAGGTGTTGCGACAGTACATGGTGGTGCCGGAGGATCTTTCATTCCTTGTCTCATTAGTACAAGATCAAAAGTTGTAGAGCAGGGAAAACCAACAAAACCGCTCAAGGTTTCAAGACTGAATGAACTAAAAGTTACGCCAGATGTTTTGAAGACCATGCAGAGAAGCGACGAGACATTGACGACTGTACTGTCTACTGCAAAGCAGAGTGTCTCTGACAAACCAACGGACAAGCCGACGTACATATTGGACTCTGACATCCTCTACAGGCATGTACCTGGACAAGACAACTTACAGATTGTGGTTCCCAAAGTGAAAATGGCAAATACTGAAAAGGTGTTCCATGTAAACATGCTAAAAAAAGTATGTTGAACGTACAAATGTTGCCATTAATGAGTCACTTGAATGGATGTGTCCAGTGTCTGGAACAGATGTGGCTGTTACAGAAGTCATTGATTCTGATTTTGTACCTGATGTTACATACAGAGACAGAGCAAAGACTGTGCAAACAACAAATGTGGGATTGTTGACATCTACCAGTATACATGATACTGTACCTCTGCCCACTCTTTCTGTCCAGGGAGAAACTTATCGTGATGTTGTTGTGTGTGATGATCTATCTTTGATTCAGAAGGAACAATTGGAAGGTATTTTGAAGGACTTTCAGGATGTTCTGACTGATACCCCAGGGACAGTGACAGCAATTGAACCCCATACTATTCACTTGAGTACGGAAAACCCGGTCCGAGTCAAACCACACCCTCTCCCATTTGCGAAAAAACAGGTTGTTGAAAGAGAGATTCAGGTCATGCTCGGGTTGAAAGTTATTGAACCGTCCTCGTCACCATACAGCTCACCCAGTTGTATTGGTGGACAAACCTGATGGCTCGGTGCGGTTTTGCATCGATTACAGGAAGTTAAACAAAATCACTGTGTTTGATGCAGAACCTATCCCAGACATTGAGTAACTTCTTTGTCAACTGTCAGAAGGAAAATATTTTGTCAAAATAGATTTGACTAAAGGATATTGGCAAATCCCGATGGCTGAAGCAGACAAAGAAAAAACAGCTTTTCAGACACCTTTTGGTCTGTTTCAATGGACGAAAATGCCATTTGGTTTACAAAACGCCCCAGCTTCTTTTGCCAGAATGATGCGTGCACTAAAACTTCATGAGTGTGGAGCAGTCAGTTTTTTTGATGACATTTTGCTTACTGCAAAGTCATGGAATGATCTTCTGGAAAACTTGAGAGCTGTTTTTTGTAAACTCCGGAATTTTGGTCTGACGGCTAGACCGTCCAAAATTCGTGCTGGATTCCAGACTCTTGAGTTTTTGGGTCATGTCATTTCTGTTGGGAAAATGACACCAGAGGAAAAGAAAGTAGAAAAGATCTTGGCCTTGAAGAGACCCAGTACAAAGAAACAGATCAGATCACTCATTGGATTGTTGTCCTATTACAGAAGATATGTACCGCACTTTGCGTCATTGACAGCCCCTTTGAGTGACTTAACAAAAGGAACAAAAAACAAAAGTATCGTCTGGTCAGATGAGTGCCAGAAAGCTCTGGAATGTGTTCAAGACACCCTCAATTCATTCCCTGTGCTGCTTTTGCCCTCTCTTTCAGAGGATTTTGTTTTGAGAACTGATGCCAGCTCCAAAGGCATGGGAGCTGTACTGTTGCAGGAAAAGAATGGATTGTTACACCCTGTCCAATATGCAAGTAAAAAGTTCTCTAACACACAAGTCAAATACTCAACAATTGAGAGGGAGTGTCTTGCCATTGTTTGGGCTTGTGAGAAATTTGCCAGATTCCTGACTGGAAGACAGTTTCGGTTACAAACCGACCATAGGCCATTGACGTTTTTGCAATCGTCCAAGACCAAAAATAGCAGGCTGTTGAGATGGGCTTTGTCATTGCAGGAGTTCAAGTTTGACATTGAGCCATTACCTGGAACTCAGAATGTCATGGTCGATTTTTTGTCTCGTGCGTGAGTGCACAGTATCATTCGTGCTGCTGTAACTGCTGTTTGTTTTCCTTGTGGACAGATTTTTTATTCTGCTGTTTGTTTTCATTGTGGAAAGACTTGATTGATATTTTGGCAGCGTTATGACTGCTATTGTCAGTCTGAATTGATAAGTAGTTGTGACTGATCTTTCTCTAAAAGTACATATGTATTGGCATTGGTGGCTCTTTGTAGGATGCTGTTTTGTGAATGTGTGCAGAATACTTCATTTGATGTCTTACAAGTGTTGTTTTTTTTCCATGTCGGTCTATTATGAAGAATGAAAAAAAAAGTGTTTAACTTTCGAGTGGACTGCTATATTGTACATTTTTGCTTGAACAAAGACTTTTCACTTGCCAATTTTTTTTTTCTTCAAGTGAGTCATGAGGAAATTCTCATTTTGTGATGTTGTTGGGACATATGATTATGTGTCAACAGGCTAGAAAAAACTGTTTACATTTTGGTATATATAAACATCATTGGTATTTGCAATAATCGGTATCATACGTCTTTCGTGTCAATGTAACTTGTGATTTGTGGTGATGGAGTATGAATTTGTTTTTTTAAAAAAGTAAACAAAACTGATTGTATTTTTTTCTCAAACTAAGATTTTGAAATGTGATTTTGGATCTTTAAGATGTTCATAAAGGCTAGTTCTATGCATTCATGGAAACTCTTGAATGATGAAAAATTGATGATTGATGGCTGAGGTTGTATATTAACTAGATATGTATGTGTATTTAAAAAAAAAAAATTTCTTGGCGAAAGTTTTTTTTTCACCGCCGGATGGGGGGTGTCATGTGATGTAGCCTCACATGGCGACATGTGACGTTCCGTCGCGTACGCCCTTAGAGATTAATAATATGCGGGCACTAACCTCCCCATCTTATTTTGCCCGAAACCCTCCATTTCACAAACAATCTCGTCCATCTTATGCTACTTTTTGCCAAAACTAGCACCTTTCTTACAATCAAAATTAACATGCAAAGCCTCCAAAAATTGACGTAATCGTTATTTTAAAATGGGGTCTTCGTGCAAAACAAAGATGTGCAATTTAGAGGCCCGCATATTATTAATCTCTCTCCTCTTCTGATTCTTGCGCAAAACAATAGGAACGGCTTACTTAATTTTTTAATTGGCGTTTATAATCTGGTTTAAAAATGAAGCCCGGAGCAGTTGCAGAACTTGTTAATATATTTAGAGATTGGGAGATGGAGGAAAGGAGCTGGGAGGTTGATAGAGAAGAGTTTGAAGAATTAATTACGGAGCTTTTTGAGCGCGTAGATATGCGAGAAAGCGTAAGGAACGCCATCAGTAAACTACTGCATTCTTGGCCCCATCCAGTTATAAAGTTGTTTGCCATTTTAATTGATCAAATAGCTCCGAAGATCTTGATTTGACTGCTTCTACTGACCCTGAAGGAGTAACTGTTACCTTTAAACCGGACAGTTTTTAAGATTAGAAAAAGACTATGAGTAATAAATAACAATTATTTTTTTATTTATTTAATTTTTAGGTTTAAAAATGACGGCCAAACACAGCGAATCTGATCTAATGATTTTAATAGAAAATTGTAATGAACTATTTGACGAAACAATGAAAGTGTTAAACATTGATTTTAGTAAATCTGGGTTTGAGAATGATGTAAACAATTTAATCAAAAATCATAGTGAACTATTTGGTGAAGCAATCAAAGAGTTAAACATTGGCTGTAGTGATTCAGAAAAAGCTAAAGTATTGGCAGGCGTTCTTGTAAGATTAGGGTGTCTTGAAGTATTGCAACGCCTGGGTGAAGAATAAAAGAGCATTTACTTACTTTTACTTATATTTATTTTTTTTTAATTTACGTAAATATTGTGGGTTAAAAATGAACCCAACAAGTAAGTCCGAGTTTGAAATACTTCCCAACAACGTACTGTTGGAAGGTAGTAACAAATCATTAAGCAATATGTTCATTGAATTAGACATGGACATCATTAACCCCACAAACGTTCAGGAAAGTGTAACACATGCTATTTCTAAAATCCCAGGATCTCTTCAAATTGCCCCGCCAGCAAAAGTGCTGTTGGCCATTCTGATTGAATATATAACCCCCGACGATAGTAGTATGCAAGTCTGGGTGTCAACTAGACAGAAAGAAGTAATCAGCTATTACGACTTTACACCCGGCTGGGCTGATTACATGCTTGCACAGTTTAACTATGCAAGTGAAGAAGCGAAATTGCGCGGCTCTGGCTGGTCTGAAGGAACAGTCCTCGAAATGAGATTAAGGCAAACAAAGTTCTATCCTATAATCGGCAATTCTTACATCCCTCTCCCCAGAGAGCTAGTGTTAAAACGGGCAGTCCTAAACATAAAAAATTCAGACAACTTATGTTTCATGTGGTGTATTTTGGCGCATTTACATCACGTTGGAAAGCACGCAGACAGAGTATCTATTTATAAACCTTATCTTCATGAGCTGAACTTAAATAACATAACCTTTCCAGTGAGCGTAGAAAGTATCGACCAGTTTGAAGAACAAAACAAACCAATCACCGGAAGCGTATACACCTGGGATCCAGTAGACAATCTAGTCCCTCTAAGGATTTCTCCCAAAGCTCCCACTTTAGGTGAATCACTTGAGAATCATGTAGACTTGATACTGTTTACGGACGATCTAAAGAGCCATTATGTATTAATCAGATCAATTAGCAGGCTGTTAGAATATACATCAAAGCATAAATCTAAACAAGAGCTTTGTAGAAGGTGTTTGGTTAGAATCCCATCTATAGAGGCAGCCGCAAAACATAAGAAGCATTGTAAAAGTTTTGTAGACTGTAAAATCGAACTTCTTACGCCTAAACCAGGGTCTAAGGTTGGTTTTAAGAATGTACACAAAATGCAGATGAGCCCATACGTAGTCTATGCTGACTTTGAAGCGATTTTGCTGCAGTACTATGGCCCTCAGCAAGACAAAAAAACAACCCTATTGTCCCGCCATCAGATCTGTTCTTATGCATTTGTTGCTGTTAGGTCAGATGGCGGACACACACAGCCGGAGATTTACAGAGGCCCCGACGCAGCTAATCGATTTTTGGAGCAGATGAAACACCTTCGCAATCAATTCTCTAATCAGCTGAACCTTTCAGACGTTAAGATGACCCCCGAAGATGAAGAACGTTATAAATCAGCCACCCACTGCTGGATATGCAAATGCAAGTTATTAGGTGACACCGTAAGGGACCACGATCACATTACTGGCAAATTCAGAGGGGCGGCACACAACAGTTGTAATCTTCAACTCAAGGTTGACCCCGAAAAATGGAAACTGCCAATCTTCTTTCATAACTTGCGGGGCTACGATTCGCACTTTATCATGCAAGCAATAACTTCTGAATGTAAGAGGGTTAGCTGTATTGCACAGTCTTCAGAAAAGTACATGACCTTTACTGTAGACTGTTTATCCTTCTATGATTCTGCCCAGCATCTGATGGGGAGTTTAAGTAAGTTAGCAGAATCTCTGCAAGACTATCCAATCACTAAAAAATATTTCGACCCATCTTTAGTCCGTAAAGGCGTCTATCCTTATGAATACATGAACTCGTGGGAAAGGTTTGATGAAGACTCACTTCCTCCTAAAGTCGCTTTCTTTTCTAGTCTTAGAAGAAAGGACATATCTGACGCCGACTATGAATACGCACAGAAAGCCTGGACAGAATTACACTGCAAAACGATGGGCGATTATCACGATCAATACTTGATGGCCGACGTGTGTTTATTGGCAGATGTGTTTCAGAATTACAGAGCTACTTGCATGAAACACTACGGTCTAGATTCATTACAGTACATCTCTGCCCCAGGCCTTTCTTGGGACGCATTCTTGAAGTCTACAAACATTCAGATCGACTTAATATCTGATCTGGATACACTCCAGATGATTGAAGACGGGCTAAGGGGAGGCATTAGCATGGCCTGTCATCCTTACCGCAGAGCCAACAACAAGTATTTAGACGATTATGACCCCACCAAGCCATCCAACTATCTGATGTACTTAGACGCCAACAATCTGTATGGGTGGGCCATGAGCCAGGCACTACCATTGAGAAACTTTAAAATGATAAACGGGCCTCATGAGGTTGATCGGGTGGTAGGACTATTGTCAGATCTTACACCCGATAATCCAATAGGACTAATCTTAGAAGTAGACTTAGATTATCCTGCAGAGTTGCACGACCTTCATAATGATTTCCCCTTAGCCGCAGAAAAATTAAAGATGAGTCCCACAGAACCGCCTAAACTCGTGCCTAATCTTCGACACAAAACTAAATATGTCTGTCATTACAGGCTGTTACAGTTTTACTTAAGGCACGGACTAAAGCTGACAGCTGTTCACAGAATAATTACCTGTGACCAAGAGCCTTTCATGAGACCATACATCATGAAGAACACCGATCTTAGGACTGCGGCCACAGACGCTTCAGAAAAAGACTTCTTTAAGTTGATGAACAACAGCTGTTTTGGCAAGACGATGGAGAACGTACACAATCGTAAAGATGTAAGATTAGTTACGAAAGAAAAACAAGCAATTAAGCTGGTCTCTAAACCTAACTACCAAGACTTTAGAAGATTTAGTGACAGCCTGATTGGCATTATGATGAAGAAACAGAATGTGAGGTTGGACAAGCCGGTGTTTATCGGGTTTACTGTGCTAGAGTTGTCAAAGTTATTAATGCTAGAATTTCTATACGATTACTTTAAACCGCTGTACCCAGAATCAAATGTCCTTTACACAGACACTGATAGTTTTATTCTAGACATCCCAACTGAAGACTTTTACAAAGACATGGAAATAGAAGTAGCTAAAGGAGCTGATGGGTGGTACGACACATGCGACTATCCAAAAGATTCGCCTTTACATTCAACTGTGAACAAGAAAGTGATTGGAAGAATGAAGGATGAATTTAATGGGACGGTTATACAAGAATATGTTGGCCTACGGGCAAAGATGTATAGTGTTGCTACCCAGACTTCCGTAACAAAGAAGGCTAAGGGCATAGGTAAAGAAGCTGTAAAAAAATATATAAGTCACGACAACTACAAGCAGGCTCTCTTTGAACGCAAAGTATTTTATCACACAAACGTTAATCTGCGCTCTACTCTTCATCAAGTAAACACAACTGCTGTTAATAAGAAGTCACTAGACTCTAACAATAGCAAGCGAACTTGCGTTAATCCCGAGCTTTCATACGCTATAGGCACCTGGAGAACCAACTTGGCTGACTTAAATTAAGATCTTAACTAGTACTTTACTTAAGATCTTAACTAGTACTTAACTAGTACTTAACTTAAGATCTTAACTAGTACTTAACTAGTACTTAACTTAAGATCTTAACTAGTACTTAACTAGTACTTAACTAGTACTTAACTTAAGATCTTAACTAGTACTTAACTAGTACTTAACATGACTTGCACTTTACTTGCGCTTTACTTACACTTAACTTGTTATAACTGACTTAACCAGTACTTAGCTTGTACTTAACAACACATTAAAAAAAACTAATTTATTAAAAATGGGTCTACAGCAGGAGGTTGTACTTTTTTTGCAGAAGCTGGTTCTTTTTCTTTTACTGTTTTTGTGGGGATTTGTGACTTTGTTGCTAAGTATGGCTTTAGGCGCTTGTATGCTAAAAGCCCTCCACCAACAACAATACTCCCCAGCACATAATAATACATCTTATAGTTTGATTGTGTTGTTGTTGGCGGCGGCGGCGGCGCTGGTGCTGATGTTGTATTACTATCTAATAATTTTTGTTTTGCTGCTTGGTTTGCTTTTTGCAGTCTGTTCCATTCAACTAGTTTACGACCGGACTCAACACGGCCCGGATTTTTAGACTTAGTAACACTACTCACTTGCGGGACACTCACTTGTGGAACACTCACCTGTGGATTCACTTGTGGGACACTCGCCTGTAAATTCACTTGTGGGGAATTCACTTGTGGGACACTCGCCTGTGGAGTCTTCTCCTGCTCGCTCATTTTTTTTAGTCTGATTAAAATTAATATGATTAAAATTAATATGATTGAAAGTAATTAATCCCATGATGAATGGACATAGCAACGTCCCAAATCTATAATACATGTCACATGCAAGAGATTCTAGAGACTTGGTTAAAACCGGATCTTGTGTTAAGTCATATTTTAAATCTTCTTCTGAATCAATCGGCGCTATCTTGCCTACTAACTTAGCATATAAACTAATCATTGTCTGTCCCACCGATCTAACCATTTTTTATCCTAGCTGTGCTTCGTACCTGGCGTAATACTTCTCAACGTCTGATGTAGACAATTGCTGAATCTGTTCAATACTTAGTTCAACACCTAAATACTGCCTGGTTTTCCCACACGCAGCCAGAGAGTATAATCTTTCTTTATGACAGAGGTCTGCTGCCTCCTCACACTTTAATAGCTCGTCGCAATCCATTTTTTAAACTCTTTTTAAAAACAATAAAAATAATAAAACCATGAGTTTAACGTTGGTTAATTATGCAGTGCCCATTGTTGGTGTTATAGTTTATTCAACTCTTGCAAAATGTTTGTTAAGAATAAAACCGCCCAACATGGGAAAGATAGAAGATTCGCCGAAACTAGTTACAACCTTATTTTTAGCTCTGGCAACAAAAGATTATCTGATTAAAAAGCACATAGACAGTCTTTCATATTATGATTATTTTAATTATTTTTTTAGTTAATAAAAAACATGAGCACCGCAAAGATCATCAATACTATTTACCACTCTGCTGTAATCAGCGGCCTTAGTATAGGATATAGCACGTTAGCAAAAAACATGTTTAAAATGAGGCCGGCCGATCTAGGAAGGTTAGACATTGAGGATGTTGTTAAGGTTATAGCTGTAATAACTGCAGGGATTGCTTCAAAAGACTTTCTTGTTGCACAGGGGATTATCCCAGAAAACATCAATGCATAGAAAGATTGATTTATAAAAAAAAAGTTTAATGCATAGAAAGATTAATGCATAGAAAGATTAATGCAGACTGATTTATAAAAAAAAGATTCATTCTAGAAAATATTGATTTATAAAAAGATTCATTCATTTATTAAAAAGATGTCTGGATTAGTTCTGATGGTGGGAGGAGCTATTGTTAATGCATTGGCTTTCTCTGGCAGCAATTATATGTTTAGTAAATTGCGGTCTGATGAAGAGAGAGAACGCCATAACAAGGCAATGGAAGATTTAGCTAAGGCAAGAGACGCTTACGAGAAAAGGAGAATTGCTCACTTAGACTTTATTAATAAAAAGTTAAGAGAACAGGGTCATGCAGAGCACACATTTACAGACGTTGATGAAGCAATTAATGAATATTACTTAGTGACAGGAAAGAAGTTTCTAACATCGCCACCGCCAGAACTGTCTGACTTTTATGAACCATCTGAGGATCAGAAAATGGTAGAAATAGGCTTTATTATAGGTGCTATGGGAGCAATCTTTCTTCTTGCATATTCAATCTAAAAAACATAGTTAAAAATGTAATAAAAACAGTCTCTTATGGACGATACGAAGTACAAAATATATTATTCTCCTAGAGGGTATTGGAAAGGAAAGGCTGCTATTGATAAACTGAGTAAAGCTGCTAGGGTGTCTGAATCAGAAGCGAAAGACTGGCTTTCAAAACAAGTGATCTGGCAAATATATCTGCCCGCCCCAAAAAGAATAATAAGGCCTCGATTTGTTAACTCAGTTCCTAATGACACCCACCAGATGGACTTGTTGTATCTTCCACATGACAAAGTTAGAAGAAAAAAGTTTAAGTATGCTCTGACTGTTGTTGACATGGCTTCGAGGTATAAAGATGCTGAGCCTTTAACGGATAAAAGCTCAACTGCTGTGGCTGTGGCTTTACAACAAATATACATGCGAGGCCCATTAAAGTATCCTAGGCTGATTCAGGTTGATGATGGAAAAGAGTTTAAAGGAGCTGTAAACCAACTGCTTTTAAGACACCGTGCTACAGTTAAGAGAGGGATCCCAGGCAACCATCGCTCCCAAGCTCTAGTAGAAAACTTTAATAAGAATCTAGCTGAACGTCTGTTTACCTATCAATATCATAGAGACCTTATGGACAAAGCACGCAACACAGAATGGGTCAGGAGATTGCCAGCAGTCTTACGTGCCATGAACAATGAAGAATTTAAAGCAACAGGTCTTAAGCCAGTGAACGCGATCAAATTGAAAAAAAATAAGTATTACTGAAGACATCCAAGGTAATCAAAAACTCTTACCTTTTGGATTAAAAGTAAGATACTTGTATGCACCTGGAGAGGCAGAGGGCGATGTTAGAATTAGAGCCACAGACCCTATATGGAGCGTAGACGTATATGAAGTTGAAAGAATTATGAAAACAGCCCCTCCCGTGTATTATTTAAAAGAAACTCTTTCTTCCAAAAAACCCGCCCCTAAAAGATCGTTTGTTCGCGAAGAGTTGCAAGTTGTTCCACCAAACACAGTGCCGATTAGTTTAAAAAAAAATAGTATTTATTTTTTGTTAAACTTATGATTTATTTATTTTTTTGTTAAACTTATGATTTATTTTATTTAGTTCACATCCTATTTTTTTAGTCTATTTTGGGTTTAACTGATTGTTTGCTTGCTTTTCAATGTTCTGTTTGATTGTCTCAGTGTCTACCTGTTGCGAAGTAAAAGTCTTTCTCCACTCCTTTTGAAGTTCAATTTTTTGTCGTCTGTAATCCTCACTATCAGCCATAAGACGCTGAAATTCTTCGTCTGTAATGTTTTCATCCTGCAATGCTTTGCTTATTCTCAGTCTTAATGAGCAAAGTTTTGCTGATGCTAGGGCTACAATGGCAGTGTGCTTTTGTAATTTAGGCGTTAATTTTTTTTAAAACAGCACTCACAATCATAGACATAGCACCTAAACCCAAACTAAGGCTCCCTAATGCTAAAGAGGCTGGCGCTCCAGCCCCAGTAGCTAAAAGAGCAACACTAGACCCAGCACTTACGCTCGCTACAGCTGATGAGCCGGTGATTATATAAGAAAGAGTATTTAAAACTTTAGCATATTTCTTTCTAGTAGCCCTATACTTATCCAAGTCACTTTCTATTTCTTCTTGAAGTTCAGTTATTTGCTCTAACCTAAACTTTTGAGCCTGATCATCCATTTTTAATTAAGATTAATTTTTTAATTAAGATTAATCTTGTACATATCTTCTTATTAACTCTTCTGGCAGCACTTCATTAGCAGAGTAAAACGCAATAAAATCAACAAACTTAATAAAAATAAAATCGAGTACTGTTAGTTTGTCTTTGTCAACCATCACAGTGACTTTGTCAGATGATAAGAAAGTCTTTATTTCATCCCCGTTTTTAGTAATAGCAATAACAAGCCTAAGAGGCCCGTCCAAGTTTTCAGACTTTATTTGTACACCTCTGATTAACGTATGTTCTGGCAAACTAGGATCAGACTCCCTTGGAGTAATAAATAAGCGAAAAAAGCATCGTCATTTTTCTAGGCAGTGATTCTAGTTTTGGGTTAAATTCTAAGCCGACGGTGTCACCCCCCACTTCAGCTAAGGACTTCTTTCTCCGCAGCATATATTCAGAGCCCTGCTTAGTTATTTCAATCTGCTTTTTCTGTTGTGTTCCTGGGACTAGGCTAACAAGAAGGTGTCCTTCATTCAAAGCTTTTCTAAAATTGTATTTCTTATCAAAGTATACATAGGGGCTTCGTAGTTCAAACTTTAAATCGCAGTTAATTTTAGGAAGCAACGCCCAGGCATTCTCTCGTTTATGAAGTTTGTATTCGTGTTTGCCAAAATCGTTTGCCCTTAGATTTCCTATCTCTTCCAGGGTAGGATATTGCTGTCGTTTTTTATCTTCAATTTCTATTCGTTTGTAAACCCCATCGTCGGTGTACTCAAATCCATAAACATTTCCTGTCACTCCTATTAGATCAAAGTCCGTTGTGTCTGCTAGATCTTTTATCTCTACTGCAACGCATTTAGGAGCTAACTCTGCTTTTGATTCTGGCCCTCGAGACATTCTTTTTAATATAAACAATTTATTATAAACAATCTATAGTAAACAATCTATAATAAATAATCTGTAATGTGCAATCTATAGTAAACAATCTATAATGAGCAATCTATAATGAGCAAACGTATTGAACTGGCGGGTCAGTCCGTAAGCATAGTTTAGCGTGCTTAGATTTTTCTAGCTGCTCTTTTATTTTTTTTAGTTCATCCTTGTCCCTGATTATATAATTTTCACTTAAACACTCTTCAAAAACTATCCCTGTCCTTAGTATAGAATAAGATGACTGATTTTAACTGCGATCTAAAGTCTTTTAAGACAGCATTGTATTTTTGAGTTAAGAGCCAAACAGAAACTAATGCGTGTCTTCCACTAAAGGCCAGCTTAGACAGAGTCCTTCTTTTTTTAACAATGTCTTGTTCGGCTGAACAGTCATCAATAATAAACAGCGTTTCAGTTCCCTCAAACAGCCTATAGTAATGTTCTAAACAGTCACTTAGCTTGTCAGTAGGATCAACTAAAAATATATTCTCGTCTGTCCAAACAAACTGTCTTTCTTTGTAAGACTTGTTGTGCTTAATGGTTGTGCAGAATATAACAATGTACTCGTAATGAAATCTATAGATTGTTTGTAACAAATCAAGTACGAAGACAGTTTTCCCACACCCAGTAATCCCACAAATAAGCGAACAGTGCGGGTCTTTAGGCAAAAAGTTCAAACTATCCATCTGTTTTAATAGGCTATTTCTTTCAGTCTATTTTCTTCAATGTTCAGCTGGGCGTCATAAACCACAAAAACGTGCATTTGTATCTGACCATTCTCCTCCTCTTCCTTATTAATCTGTATGAGTATGCCATCTGACCCTACCCTTCTTCCACTCCCGTGCAGTCTGTTGTCATACGTGGATCTAAAATCCAGCCATAGTCCATATTTGTCTGTTAGATAATCTTCGAGTCTTACATCGTGAAGGTGAAGTTTTTTACACACATGATCGGCTGTGGGGCTTGTCTGTCTGCCTCCAGGAAACAATTTTCTTATTTCATCAAAGTGTTGGTCGGGTAAAAGTCCAGCTGAATACAACTGAAAAGGCTTACCATCTACTGTGCAAGACAACTGCTCAATTTTTGGATTGTAAAACACTTCAGATTCTCTCTGAAAAGGAGCTGAGGGTTCAGTAAATAGCAAGAGAACCCCCTTTAGGGACCTTAAAGAATTGCTTATAGCTATTTCCCAGACAGCGTCTTGCTTGTTTTTAATCGCTAGACTGTGGTGTAAAACTCTTTCAAAGTAAACAACCGTCCTACTTTTATACTGGTTTAAGATTGTTCTAGCCAGTTCGGGGTTAGTAACAACGTCAAAATTAAGAGAGATGTTACTGACTGTGTACTTGGCTTGAGGATCATCTGATAAAATAACAGACCCGCTGTCATTGAATGTCAGTTCGTAAGTAAGTTTGTCTCTTAGTGCGCCTTGGTAATATGGTTGATGGGTTTTTAACAGTTCAAAATCTAGAGGGATGCAAAATCTGTTCTTAAATGCTCGCGCTATTGCCTGGTCTCCCTCGTCTTCCTTTGCATCTGAAGCATTAAGCCTGTGCTTAAGACCGTTTGGGCTCTGGATCCCCTGGAAGATTTTGTCTTTTCTTTCTGTTCTAGGCAGCCACAGATCAGAATAGAGATTAAAAATGTCTGCGCTACTCAGTGAGAAGACTTCTCTACCTTCCAGTTTAATTACCATATTTTTAATGATGGCCCTGCCCAGGTTAGCAACGACAGTAGCATTAGGATCCGCCGACTCAATATCTATTTTGAATGACAGCCTGGCAGTGCCTGGCATTATAACATCGTCAGCCCCGAGGTCACTAAATCTTACTGTTAACATTTCATTGGGCTCAATTGTTGATGGATTATTTACAACGCGCACAGTCTGTCTTATGCCTTTTATGCCGTGGGGCTCCTTCGCTTTTCTGAATGGATCGAGGTCGCAGCCGTATGGGTTCATTTTTTATAAAACAAAAAATAATAAATATATAAATATGGCTGATGAAGATTTTGACGCGATTAGTCCTATTGAAGAAGATGAAGATGAAATAGAGCCGGGCCGTTCATTGCAAGAAGAACTTGAAGGAGCACGTCCTTTACTCCCTAGACGGCCTCAAGATGTAGGTTCTTCACTCCTTAGTGCTCGTCAAGAACTTTTAGGAGTAGGCTCTTCACTCCCTAGACAGCGTCAAGAACTATTGCGACAACGAATTGAATCATTCTATAAAAGTATAGAACGGGAGCTGCCAGCCGTGCTCGATCCTGACGATTTTGAAGAAGATGGCGGTCATTTGTATATTAGGACTAGTAAAGGAGACCGCGTAAGAGTTACTACAAAGCCAAACGCGACCAAGTTTTTAAGTCTAAGTACAATTAGGCGAGACCTCTCCGCTGCTGATGCAGAACGATTAAACATTACAAATCTAAGGACTGATGCTGTTAGACTTTTACAGAACTTGGGGCGGACGTTGCCAACACGATCTGAAATACAAATGATCTCTATTAAAGAGTTAGGTCAAAGAACGGATGAAGCAATAACAGAAATTGAGACGAGTTTTAATGAAGAAACAATTGCCGATTCGTCCAGTCAAAGAGAACGTGAGCTGAGTCCTGAAGAAGAAACGGCTTTAAAAACAATTGTTGATCCTTCATTGCCTGAGCGCGAACACGAGGTTCTTAAAGCTAGAATCAAGGATCTTGAAGCGGAACTGCGTGACCTCGGATCTGCTAAGTCTGCTTTAACAACTATGAACGAAGAACTAAAAAACAATTTGGCAAAATTTAATATACTAGAGAGAGAGATAAGAGAAGAAAAAAATAAACTGGCTGATGCAGATGATAACAATTTAGGACAAGAAGAAAAGGCTAGAATACAGGCGAAAATACAGGATTTAATGATACTAAGGGCAAGCAGGTTATCAGCGTTGTATATTAACAGAGAAAAAATAGATGCCCAAATAAGCAGAATCAGAGAAACTATAAACAAAATGATTTATGAAAATACTACGCTAGCAGAAAGAATAGGGACTCTGTTCAGAGAGCAGGGGATTACAATAGTTAGTATATTAACAGCCGTTGGGTTTGCTATCTCTACACTGGTTTATGCATTAACCGGCAGTGCGCCAACAGGGCCAGTAGGTCCTCCAACGCCTCAGCCCAGTAAAAGTTGGATTAGAAAACAATTGCACCATCTGGCAAACCTATTAAAGAAGTTAACTGTCAAAGCGCTTGATGCTCTGCCTGGCATAATAGGCAGTGTTGTTAGTTGGGTTTTGTCTACTATAGGCAAAGTGGCTGGTTATATGGCCGACCATCTGTGGACGTTAGGAGTGCTGGCTGCCGGTTTAATTTTTAGTGAAATAAAGTATGGCTAATCCAGTAAAAGTTAAAAACACAACAAGGGCCGTCTTTTCGCTAGTGTGTCTGTCGGGGTGAGGTACATCAACAGGCGGTGGACTGCTTTCTGGCTGTGGGCTGCTTATAACTGGCGGGGGGTCGCTTTCAGGGCTAGATACTTTTTTTAAAATGGCTGGTGCGGGCCTTGTGTTAAAGCCTTGATTGTGTCCTAAGTTTTGATCGTCTCCGGCTATGAGGATTTCATTATTATAATTCTGTATCATGCCAATCTGTAGTCTAAGGTCAGAAGGCAGCATGTATAATCCATGGCCCACAACAAAGTCAACCTTTGACCTAGCATGTGAAAGAACGTTTTGGTACCTTTGTATGCTGGAAGGTAAATCAACAGCAGAGTTAATAGCATCTTCTAAATTGGCTAGAAATTGTTTTCTGGCGTCAAAGCCTGTAGATTGATCCACTAAGCTAGACTTGGTCTGTGCTTGCGCTCCTAATAGACACCAAACGTACGTGCGTATGGAGTCATTAAGTCTTTGCACTCCTGGCATTGTTAGGCCTTTACTTTCATCTAAGATAAATGTTGCCCAAGCATTGGGGTGTTTTTGTTCTATTGATCCCAATCTAACTTGGGAGTTTGACTTAAAAGAGGTGTGGCCGGGCCAGTAGTCAAAATTATATTCTCTACGCTGGCCCCACAAATACAATGTGCCCAACCCGTGATTGCGGTCTAACTTTTGTCTAAAGTTATTTGAAGGGTTAATGTTAAATTCGTTGCAGATTCTTTCATATGCA
This sequence comes from Conus canariensis, assembly GCA_033310375.1. Taxonomy (NCBI): domain Eukaryota; kingdom Metazoa; phylum Mollusca; class Gastropoda; order Neogastropoda; family Conidae; genus Conus; species Conus canariensis. The sequence goes on along the minus strand of CM065723.1, from coordinate 4,820,983 downwards.
TTATTGTCCATTGGGCTGTTGAATGGATTAAACGCGTTGTCGTTTGGGAGGGGTACTTGTAGTTCAGTTAGTATGCGTCTATACTGATAATAAACATGAAAGTTATATACTGACCTTACTAAGAGATTGGGGTGGTATAAATGGTTTGTATATGAAACACCGCAGCCAGTAGTTGAGCAGTAAATGGCAAAATTTAACTGATTCTGGTAAAAAGCCATAGGGTTGGATGACCATGCTGATGGCACTCTATCGCTCTTTATTGGAGGATTTAAATATCTAGTTAGTGGGTTTACAAGTCTGACTAGAAAGCCATATGATTCATCCACTGTGATGGTTAGGCTACTAAAGTCCAAAGATTTGGGCTCATAAACCCCTCCTACGTCGTAAGTGGCACTTTCATTATATTTAAAAGGTTCCATTTTTAAATAGCTTTTAAAAAGGATTTAAAAGGATGTACATTTATATAACTAAACAAAACACAAGTGTGTTCTTAAAGTATCCAATTAACAATCGGCGCGGTAATAGTAGGGTTGCTCTTAGAAAAATTGGGTTTAAAGTTAAGTGGTTTAATATATCTGAAGAAGCTCAGAATAACTGGATTAATATTAGTAATGAAGAGGGCAATCAAATAACTCATGAAAAAATACCAGAAGGCTATTACAGCTTTTGTTCTTTAAAAGAAGTATTTAACGAATTAGGCATATTGCTAAAAATTAACGAAGCAAACCTCAGAATTACTATGCATTTTCCACTAGAAGAAAAAAGAGGGAATACACTTTTCCTAAAGGCCTTGCTAGAATCTTGGGTTTCCACAGTACTAGCAGATCTTATAAATTTAGTACAAGAGAAAACATCTATCAATTTGAAGGTAATGAACCATGTGATTTTCTCGTTAACCCGATGTTGTATGTCCATTTACGGGAGTTAAAAACAAGTACTAATTTATTTGATGGAAATCCATCTACAGTTCTAGGAGTACTGCCATCAATTAAGGCGGGGTTTTGCGATTATCAGTTAAGCACATTTGGTGAAGACAGCCGGTTTAAAGAATTAGTTGAAGGGCCTATAAATTCAGTGTGTGTAAAAATAACTAACCAAGATGGAGGCCGGTTGTTTGTTCTGATTTGTTGGTAGTGCTTGAGATAGAAGATTAATCAGAAGAGGAGAGAGATTAATAATATGCGGGCCTCTAAATTGCACATCTTTGTTTTGCACGAAGACCCCATTTTAAAATAACGATTACGTCAATTTTTGGAGGCTTTGCATGTTAATTTTGATTGTAAGAAAGGTGCTAGTTTTGGCAAAAAGTAGCATAAGATGGACGAGATTGTTTGTGAAATGGAGGGTTTCGGGCAAAATAAGATGGGGAGGTTAGTGCCCGCATATTATTAATCTCTCCCATATTTGTTATAAAGCATTTCCCTAGGTAGGGAAGAGAAAAGGTAAAAGAAACAATAATTCACGTGGCCTGACCAGTGTGATCGGTGTCGCTGGTGGCTATAGACGTAGGGCGATCATTGGTTGAATGGACGGACGTTGTCCATTGGTCAGCAACCATGGGCTGATAATGCGTAGAGTTAGACGAGTACTCACTGAACGTGTACTCAAAAAGAGCGCAGGAGGGAAAAATAAGGAATAGGAAGGAGATGGCTTGGGGACACTGACCGGACAGGTTGTTTGAAGAACGAGTTCCACCTTCAATTCACCATTACCAGGTGAGGTATAGACAGATGGGGAGAGAAAAAAAGAGAGAGTTAAGAAAAGGGAAAAAGGGAAAAGAATTTATCATTATTCAGATTTTGAAATAGATTACTTACACGGACTTCATTCGTGTTTCAGCCCTTCCCAGTGCTGTGGCAGCACCAGTTAGGCGACTGAGGCAGTTGCACAAATATTTGGGCTACAGTGCTGTGGCAGCACCTAATCGTCTCCAGGGTTGGAGAATCGAGCTGTAGAAGACAACGACTGCACCAGTCGTGAGAAAAGAAAGCATTTGTCGTGTTGACTCATAATGACTTTTAATTGTCCCCCCTTAGATTGGAACTCACTTGATATACCTATATTTTAAGCCATCTTTTTGATTTTTCTTTGAAAATATATACATTGTTTCTCCAGTGAGGAGGAGAAACCGGTAAAAGATATATTTGTGAAGTATTATGTATAATGAGATGAAATTTGGTCCCAACTAGTGGATCTGTGGAATGATTGTACCTCCACTGGAGAGGAGGAATGAAAAATAATTCCTTGAAAACAAACCAGTTGAATGTGATGGAAAATTGATTATTGTTTAGTAAATTATTCCCCGGAGAGGAGGGGGAGAAGAAGAGTTATTGTAGTGCGCCTTCTGGTTGGTTGGAGAGAATGCGTGTGCATGGAGTAAATGCTGAGCTGAGTGTGTGCATGCATTTATGCACAGTGTGACTGTGTGTGTGTGTGTGTGTGTGTGTGTGTGTGCAGATGTGCATGTGCACATGTGTGTGTGTGTGTGTGCGTGTGTGGGCTTGTGTGAGCATAAGCATGTATCTGCATATGTATGTGTACACATATGTGTGCATTTGGACGTATACGTATGTGCGTATATGTATGCGCATGCGCGTATATGTGTGTGCGTGTATGTGCGTACGCTTGTAGGTGTGTATGTGTGCATGCATATATATATATATATATATATATATATATATAATAAACTAATAAATTCCAAGGATAAGTACAACACAATTCCAGCAACTTACAGAGCAGCTTGGTGTTGCAATGACTGCAAGAAATATTCAGTTATAAACAAAGCTTGCTCTTATGTCTTAGATTGAAGAAATAGGGGGAGATAAGCATTCATATCTGCAGTGGTAGATCATTCTGCCTAACTAACAGTATGTGCTTGAGTGGGTGAATGGGGAAAAATAAAATAAAATAAATGCTTCTCAAAATGAGCTTTCAGCAAGCTTATAGTCTCCAAGGGAGAGACAATCTCCAATAGGGAGGAAACTCACTAACATATAACTCCTGGTCAGATACCGATATTTCGAAACCTGATTGTTTCTCCTCAGTGACCGGGGAAAGTGGTAATTTGACTCCTCTGCCTTTTCGGTTTTAAGAAGAATGTTATCCCAGAAAAGGCTGGTGTGCAATACCGTAGTATGTTTGTTGAGTTTTCAGAAAACCAACCAAAGGTGCCACCTAAGAAGCAAAAGGAAATCATGAAGGAACAAAACAAACTACATTTTCTTGTGAAAAGTAGAAAATATAAAACGATAACCTCTTAAGACACAAGTGCTGAGGGCCAGTTCTTGGAATGAATCCGCAAGGGACTAAATTACAATAAACTAATAAATTCCAAGGATAAATACCGCACCATTCCAGCAACTTACAGAGCAGCTTGGTGTTGCAGTGACTGCAAGAAATATTCAATTATAAACAAAGCTTGCTCTTATGTCTTAGATTGAAGAAATAGGGGGAAATAAGCATTCATATCTGCAGTGGTAGATCATTCTGCCTAACTAACAGTATGTGCTTGAGTGGGTGAATGGGGAAAAATAAAATAAATGCTTCTCAAAATGAGCCTTCAGCAAGCTTATAGTCTCCAAGGGAGAGACAATCTCCAATAGGAAGGAAACTCACTAACATATAACTCCTGGTCAGATACTGATATTTCGAAACCTGATTGTTTCTCCTCAGTGACCGCGGAAAGTGGTAATTTGACTCCTCTGCCTTTTCGGTTTTAAGAAGAATGTTATCCCAGAAAAGGCTGGTGTGCAATACCGCAGTATGTTTGTTGAGTTTTCAAAAAACCAACCAAAGGTGCCACCTAAGAAGCAAAAGGAAATCATGAAGGAACAAAACAAACTACATTTTCTTGTGCAAAGTAGAAAATATAAAAAGATAACCTCTTAAGACACAAGTGCTGAGGGCCAGTTCTTGGAATGAATCCGCAAGGGACTAAATTACAATAGCAAGCTTTGTTTATAATTGAATATTTCTTGCAGTCACTGCAACACCAAGCTGCTCTGTAAGTTGCTGGAATGGTGCGGTACTTATCCTTGGAATTTATTAGTTTATTGTAATTTAGTCCCTTGCGGATTCATTCCAAGAACTGGCCCTCAGCACTTGTGTCTTAAGAGGTTATCTTTTTATATTTTCTACTTTTCACAAGAAAATGTAGTTTGTTTTGTTCCTTCATGATTTCCTTTTGCTTCTTAGGTGGCACCTTTGGTTAGTTTTTTGAAAACTCAACAAACATACTACGGTATTGCACACCAGCCTTTTCTGGGATAACATTCTTCTTAAAACCGAAAAAACAGAGGAGTCAAATTACCACTTTCCGCGGCCACTGAGGAGAAACAATCAGGTTTCGAAATATCGGTATCTGACCAGGAGTTATATGTTAGTGAGTTTCCTCCCTATTGGAGATTGTCTCTCCCTTGGAGACTATAAGCTTGCTGAAGGCTCATTTTTGAGAAGCATTTATTTTATTTTATTTTTCCCCATTCACCCACTCAAGCACATACTGTTAGTTAGGCAGAATGATCTACCACTGCAGATATGAATGCTTATCTCCCCCTATTTCTTCAATCTAAGACATAAGAGCAAGCTTTGTTTATAATTGAATATATATAGATATATATGTGTTTGTGTGTGACTGTGTTCGGCTTTGATTGTGTGAAATGAATGTTCAGAAGGTGACTTAGGAAGAAGAACAAGAACAATAGCATGAAATACGACATACATGTGCGCGCGCACGCACACACACACACACACACACACACACACACACACACACACACATAACAATTAGAACAACATCCCCCTTCCCACAAACACACACTCACTGTCTCACTCACACGCGCGCTTACACACTCACACAACAAAGTTTCACACTCACGTCCGTGGACTCTCTAATTAACACGACTGCATCACCCCACTGATGAACACACACACCAGCGCACACTCGTCTACAGTATGCACTGAGGTTTCTGAGAGATTCAAAGACTTATCTCGGCTTACATGTTTTTGATCATGTGCTTCTCTTACTGGAAAGGCCCAGTATGAGTTTGCCCCAATCTCTAGGAGCCATCACTGTGTTGGCCTTGATATTATTCCATCGTGTAAGCAAGACACTTTCTTTTTACTTTTTTTTGTTTTTATTCCAGTTTCCCATGGTAAACAATCTAAAGCTATGGAGAAAAATATTGGTGATTTACCCAGGTTTTCTGGTAATGGAAACTGACACAGGCTCAGGCAGATTTCACACTGGCAAGTGTACTTGTGCGCAGTTTTCTCCTTAGAAGATATTGGAGGAGACTCATGTCAACCTCATCCCATACTCAGGGGAGATGTTGTCACTTTTGGGTGGTTGATTTGTGGATGTGCTGCACCAAGGGGAGAGGTATCACCTGGAACTCCTTGTGGCTGATGGCACAGCCTGCAGTCATTTGAAGGGACAAAAAGGATTGGTAAAAGAAGGGTCTTCCACAATGGCCGCCCATCACTACATTAGCTACTAGATAAACACCAGGCTGGCTTTGAGAAAGACTTGGGGGGGGGGGTTCTCAGTGCCCTGACAATTTCCAAGGCTGAAGGCACTGCTGCACGCTGGAAGAACTCGAAAGAGATGAAGTGCCAGCGAAAGTCAATCAGTTATTGGGGCTCACCCACTAAAAAGGAAGAGGAGTAAACATTTGTGGTGATGATGAGATCACCCTGAACTGATAATTGGGCTTCGACCAGCACCTGTCTCCAAAGCTCAGTCACCTGGTTGCCATTCTGGCAGGAGGCAAAATCTTTCTGAAGCTCAGCCTTACCCAGGTGTATCATCAGATGGAGGTTGACAGGAGTCCCAGCATCTCTCCAACATCACCGCCCACCAAGGACTGTTACCACAGACTTCCATGTATGGTTTCTTCAGCAATGGCACTATTCCAGGTGAGTATAGAATACGCCCTGCGGCGAAGGTCAGAAATAGCTGCCTTCATCGATGATACTGAGCTGACATGAGCGACAGTTTTTTTCCCCTTTTTTAGTGTTCTTGTAAGATTGCCAATGTTTATCTTTGGGTTGTTTGTGACATATTCCAATTCTCACACAATCCACCGTGGACTTCTTCCAGCATCGAAGATCCGCGTTAATCTATTTCTTTCTGGAAGGGATACACTAGCTCTCTGGCGTAATTCCTTTTTCCCTCAACTCTTTAAGATGCTAACTTGTTCACAAACATTTACAGATGTTTCAGTCAAGAAAAGGGTTGATTGTTTTGCTTACTGCTAATCTTCGCCTGCTCAAGAATTCTGAAAACATCTTCTCCCAGATAGCTCCAGTTACACTTCAGAACTCCGATCTCTGGTCCTGGCACTTAAAGTGATCTATCAATTCAAACATGAAGACTTTCTCATTCTCTTTGACTACCTGCTCTGGAAGACGTATCTGGCTGAAACCTTCATAAGTTTGGACTCCTGAACCTATTCTTAGATTTACAATTATCTCCAACTTGATGCTTACAGCATGGTCCTTGCTTTGGTGCCTTCTCATGTTGCCATTGGAAACAATGTGGTGATAGATCATTTTTGCAAAGAACACCACAGACATATTCAGATCATCTATAGCATACTCAAATCTAAAATTCAAAGTTGAACTCTGTCTGTTCGTCCGTCGTTTTCTTTGTCTCTTGTTTTGTCTGAAAAAGACCAAATGGACAGAAACGCGTTGTGTTTGTATTGTAATTTGCTGGTTCTTTGGTTTGTCAGTGTGGTAATTCTGTTTTGTTCTGGTTCTGTAGTTTTAAAGAGTTATGTCAGAATCATCAGGCGAGAGGTCTGAAACTCAGGGACGCTTAACAACTTTTTTGTTTGTTTGTTTATTCCCCCCAGATCCGACTAAATCATAGCAAATTCCTACCATCTACCTCTGGTTTTCCAAAGAAGAAACAGTTTTGTACTGATTACATGCAATGCATATTTTGGACGAGACAGAAGGCACCCCAGTTCGTACCATCTCATGAGCCACTTACTATGAAACGTACTCATAGACAGATGAGAATCGACACAAACACTTAATAGTAGATTGCATGAATACCTTGTTCAGAAACGTCCCTACAGATTGAATTTGTTTTGTTTTGTAAGGTGATATTTGTTTTTCGTTGATCTGTAATTTTATGGAAAATGGATTAAGTTTTAAAGCGTTTTGTGTGCATTTGAAAAAAAAACTGGTATGTATTTCAGACAAGCATGCAAACAACAGATGGTGATGGTGTGACTGTCCTGATATCCGCCCACTCCCCATCCCCCTGCCATCAGCCGGACAATAGACTGCATACACGGAATGTGTATTTAATCTCCAAAGCCAAATGAAATCTTTCTTGGATGGAACTGAAAATGTCCAGAACTGTTGTCAGCCTTTGGACAGTCCTGTACTATATCCTTGGTATCCTCAACGATCTTATTTCGCTTCCGGACATCTTCATGACATTTTTCTTTTGTCTTTCCCCGACAAACATCAACGCCGAGTGCCAGAGTACCTGACGTTTCAAGAATGGTCCTGAGCCTTTCCAGAATCGGCGTGTAAATATAAAATTTCGATTATGCCGCACAATTTGAAATTGCTTAAGATTTCACACACACACACACACACACACGCGCGCGCGCGCGCGCGCGCGCACGCACGCACGCACGCACGCACGCACACACACACACGCACACACACACACACACGTTGTATCTTCACTTTTGTTTGTGTGATTGCTATATATAACTATGCGCTCGTGCAGTTATCAGACCATCGGAACCTGTACATCTATCCTTCTTCCTGTTCAGAATATTATAACTAGTAATTGTCTACATACCCATTTTGTTAAAAAAATCTCCTTTTAAGAAAACAATAACAAAAAGAAAACAACCCCCAAACATCAGCCTTCAATTACTTCTGTATGGTGTGATGTGAGTAGATGTGAGCACACACATACGTTATTAATCCAATACAATTAATACGTATGGGCGTTTGCGAACCGTCTTATGCAAAAAACGAATAATCCTCAAATTTCCAATGAAAGAGGCATGGGTGTTTGCACATCTACACCACACAGAAACAAATACTCACCAGAGTTCCTATAACAGAAGTATGGGTATATGTGCAAACAACACCATACAGAAACAAAACTCATCAACTTTCCTATGACGAAGTATGGGTATGTGCACACCCATCTATACAGAAATGAACACTCATCACATCTAATATATAAATGGCAAATTCTGTCTGCGTGTGTGTGTGTGTGTGTGTGTGTGTGTGTGTGTGTGTGTGTGTGTGTGTGTGTGTCTGTGTGTGTGTGTGTGTGTGTGTGTGTGTGTGTGTGTGTGTGTGTGTGTGTGTGTGTACGCTATAGACTCAAAAACGGCTCAACCGATTGTAATAACATTTGGCAGGTACGTCTGTTGTGACCCGAGGACGGTTTGGGGCTAATCTCTAAAATAAAACCGTTAAAAACAGTTAAAAAGCTGTTATAACGGTTTCAAAGACATCTTTTTCCTCTGCTTTTCATCAAATAGCCGTTGTGACATTGCACAGGTACAGGGCTACTTCTCGAAAATTAGAACCGTTATTTGGCAGTTAAAAAACGTTATTTATAACAGTTAAAAACCGTTAAAAACACCAAACCCTATAAAAACTGTTTAAAACCCGATCTTCTGAGGTTGGCGGCCACGAGAGTCATCGGATCGCCCCCAAACTTGACATAAGCCTACAGGAACAGCCAACGGGTAACATAGGGTCATTAGATAGTCATTATGACCATTAAATTTGACCGTTAAAAACCGTTCTTTTCAAAATTTATGCTGTTCTTGATAACATTTGGTATACATGTGCAGTTTTAAACGCAGAAAAATGATATACAACTTTTACGAACCGAAATTTAAAATTGACCATTAAAAAACGTTATTTTATAAATGTAGAGTATTCTTGAAGAATTTCGATATACATGTGCAGTTTTAAACGCTAAACAGTGATATACAATTTTTAAGATCCGAAACTTAACATTGACCGTTAAAAACCGTTATTTTCTAAATTTCTAAATTTACACCGTTCTTGACGAAATTCCGTATGCACGTACAGAGTTAAGCGCTGAACAATGTTATGCAAATTTTACGAACCAAAACTTAACATTGACCGCTAAAAACCGTTATTTTCTAAATTTACACCGTTATTGATCAAATTCGGTATGCGTACGTCCAGTAACGGTAAGTAATTTTGCAACATGGATGGGACAGGGTTGGGGTATGAAAAGGGAGGAATGAGAAGGGCCAGAAAAATGATTGTACCGTGCAAAGCCTGATACACTATTTTTACATTAGACACAGACCCGTTGATTAACTCAAGCAAAACCTAAATAAACTACTTCTGCACAAAGTCTGTTCCTACAAAATTAAGGGCAATAAGAAGAATGGGAATGGGAACAGTGAGTGTTCCCATTCCCATTCTTCAAAAGTAAAAAATATATATTAGATGTATAATCAATTCACACAATTATTCCTCGAAAAATATTTTGATTAAGAAAGGAAACTCAAAGAAATTAATGAGATCCTATTTCTCACATTTTCCAAAAATTTTACACGTCTTCCGATTAGGTGAAATGACGTAAAATATTAGATGTCAAATTCCTTTTTCTATTGCAAACTCGTAATTAATGCAATTCCAAAATATGTGCGTGTGTCATATACGTTGCACCACGACCTCCACCAAGAATGCCACCGAAGCGCTGTTCTACTGAGCGCCAAACTACAGGAGCAAAGAGGGCCAGACGTAACAGATCCCAGGAGGAGCCAAGACAAACACTTCTGCGGCTGGAGGCAAATCGAGCTAGAGAAGCATGTCGACGTGCTCGTGAAAACTCGGAAGAAAGGAGCCAGAGGCAGGCGGAAAATCGAGCGAGAGGAGCATCTCGACGTGCTAGGGAAGATCCAGAGGAAAGGGGCCAGAGGCAGGCGGAAAATCGGGCGAGAGACGCATCTCGGCGTGCTAGGGAAGATCTAGAGGAAAGAAACCAGAGACGGGAAGCAGACCGTGTCCGGACTGCATCTCAGCGTGCCCGGGAAGAACCACATGAGACGCAAGCAAGGCAGCAAGCGCACATGAGATCATGAGCCAATGCTAATGCTGCAAAGAACATTGCGTGGCTAAAAGCAGCGTTTTCCTACGATATGTCCAAGGAATATGCCACTGACCCAAAGATTTCCATTGGTCAAATGGACAACGTTTGTAAGTATTGCAATGCCAAAAAGTGGCCGGGTGAAGCTCCTGGATTTGTTGTACTGGAAGCAAAGTTATTCTTGAAGCCATCCAACACCATCTGAGGTTTTGCAAAAGCTGCTCACGGAAGACACCTCGGTCAAAACGCTTCCAGAAGACCCTTTGGAGGTACAACAGCGCCTTCATGATGACCTCCTTTGGAGCCGACAACAATGTCACAGATCATGGCTTCTTCACGACATATAAAATCCAGGGGCAGGTCCATCACAAGCTTGGAAGCCTGCTTCCTCTACCTAATGAAAAGCCAAAATATGTTCAAGTGTACTTGATGAACAACAGTGAGGAAGAAGCTCGGCGAAGGTGCACTCTAAATGATGGGGTAGATATAGACATCATCACAGATCTTCAGGCAGTGCTTCACAACATACACCCTTACATAGTTTCAAGTATGCTTTGGAGCAAATGGAAATACCTGATCATAAAGTAGTCATCAATGCTGACAAGCGACCCGAGGGAGAACATGCCAGGCGATTCAATGCTCCACTTGCAAATGAGGTAGGCATTCTCATGGTCAAAGAGGAACATGGCAACAGAGACATTGTACTCAAAAAGCGAGACCAGCACCTTGTACGGATCAAGGAAACACACAGGGCGTATGACTGCCTCCAGTATCCCCTCATGTTTGTGAACGGTGAAGATGGCTACAACTTTGCTCTCAAGCAAATTGATCCCGATACAAAGGCCAAGACGACAAAGTCTGTTTTCTGCAAGGACTTTTATGCCCACCGCGTGATGGAAAGACCACAAGAGTTTAATCAGCTGTTAAGGTTCAAAGAGGTTACCAGTCAGTTTTTGGTTGACATCTATGCCAAAGTAGAAGCAGAGCGTCTCAGCTATATCCATTCGCATCAGACAGAGTTGAGAGCTGATCAGTACATCCATCTGCAAGATGCCATCAATACAGATGACCATGCGCATAACGTCGGGCAACAGATAATCCTGCCTTCTTCACATGTTGGCTGTCCACGATATATGCACGAAAGAACACAGGATGCAATGGCCTATGTTAGGAAGCACGGCACACCTGCCTTATTTATTACGTTCACGTGCAACCCCAAGTGGGCAGAAATCCAAAAAGAACTCTTTGAAGGCCAAACCCATTATGACCGTCATGACCTCATTGCCCGAGTGTTTCATGAAAAGCAGAAGAAGATGCTCTGGTTGCTCTCAAAAGGAAACATATTTGGGGAACTGCATTGTCACATGTCCACCATTGAATGGCAAAAACGTGGACTGCCTCACTTTCACACACTCACCTGGTGCAAAGAGAAGATTCGGCCACAGCAGATTGACCAGATTATCTCTGCGGAAATACCCGACGCAACAGATGACAAAGAACTCCACAACATCATCAAGAAACACATGGTGCATGGACCATGCGGCAGACACAACCCCAAATCTCCATGCATGTATGACAACAAATGCTCAAAGAGGTACCCTCGAAAGTTCACGAACGAAACACAGACTGGCGCGGATGGCTATCCTGTTTACCGACGTTGTAAACTGGAAGACGGAGGGCACTCTTTCATTCTCAAGACAGGACGTGGACAAGAGGCACAAGTTGACAACCAGTGGATTGTACCATACAATCCTGTTCTGTCCCGTATCTTTCAAATTCATATCAATGTTGAATCATGCTCTTCGATTAAGAGCATCAAATATGTATGTAAATACATAAACAAAGGCTCAGACATGGCCGTCTTTCATGTAGACGAAGAAGACAGAGACGAAGTAAAACAGTTCCAGATTGGACGCTACATATCAACCAACGAGGTAGCCTGGCGCATTTTTGGCTTTGACATTCATGAACGACATCCCACTGTTGTTCGACTCGCAGTACACCTCGAAAATGGACAGCGAGTTTACTTCACTGAAGAAAATGCCCGGCAAGCAGTAGAGCAACCCTCAGCAACAACTCTGACTGCATTCTTCTCACTCTGCCATTCAGATGAGTTTGCCAGAACTCTCCTGTACTTTGAGGTGCCAACGTACTACACATGGAACTTGAATGGAATGTATGACAGAGAGAGAGAGAGAGAGAGAGAGAGAGAGAGAGAGAGAGAGACAGAGACAGAGACAGAGACAGAATGTGTATTTGTGTGGGGGAGGGGGAGGGGGTGAGAAGATGTGGGGGGGGGGGGGTGATTGTAAATAAAAACAATTACTACATGTTTGCCGTCACGTGAGTATCGCAAAGAATGTTCATATCCCGGGCAATGCCGGGTGCCCCTGCTAGTTTCCTATAAAAGAAGTATTGGCATGTGGCACACCCATCTCTGTCAGAAATGAACAATCACTGCGTTCCTACTGGACAGCATGTGTAAGTGCAAGCACACCTACATGGTAAAAGACACGTGTTTGTTTGTTTTCCCTCAGGGAAAAAAAAACTTTAGCGCTCAGTAGGGGCCTTTTTATTACATTGACACCAGCACCAAAATATCCATTGACACCAGCACCAAAATATCAACATCAACATCTGGCCCATAAGACTGTTATCGGCACATGCCTAGAGGAAAGACATCAACATAGGGTACAGAGAACTGACATCAACATAGGGTACAGAGAACTGACATATCAACATAGGGTACAGAGAACTGACATCAATACAGGGTACTGACAGCTGACATCAATACAGGGTACGGACAGCTGACATCAATACAGGGTACGGACAGCTGACATCAATACAGGGTACGGACAGCTGACATCAATACAGGGAACAGAGAACTGAAAACAACATAGAGTACAGAGAACTGACATCAACATAAGTTATAGAGGACTGACATCAACACAGGGTACATAGGACTAACATCAACACAGGGTACAGAGGACTGACATCAACACAGGGTACAGAGGACTGACATCAACACAGGGTACAGAGGACTGACATCAACATAAGGTACAGAGGACTGACATCAACACAGGGTACAGAGGACTGACATCAACACAGGGTACAGAGGATTGGTATAGAGGACTAACATCAACACAGGGTACAGAGGACTGACATCAACACAGGGTACAGAGGACTGACATCAACACAGGGTACAGAGGACTGACATCAACACAAGGTACAGAGGACTGACATCAACACAGGGTACAGAGGATTGGTACAGAGGACTGATATCAACACAGGGTACAGAGGATTGGTATAGAGGACTGACATCAACACAGGGTACAGAGGACTGACATCAACACAGGGTACAGAGGACTGACATCAACACAGGGTACAGAGGATTGGTACAGAGGACTGATATCAACACAGGGTACAGAGGATTGGTGTAGAGGACTGACATCAACACAGGGTACAGAGGACTGACATCAACACAGGATACAGAGGACTGACATCAACATAAGGTACAGAGGACTGACATCAACACAGGGTACAGAGGACTGACATCAACACAGGGTACAGAGGATTGGTACAGAGGACTGACATCAACATAGGGTACAGAGGATTGGTACAGAGGACTGACATCAACACAGGGTACAGAGGATTGACATCAACACAGGGTACAGAGGACTGATATCAACACAGGGTACAGAGGACTGATATCAACACAGGGTACAGAGGACTGACATCAACACAGGGTACAGAGGACTGATATCAACACAGGGTACAGAGGACTGACATCAACACAGGGTACAGAGGACTGGTACAGAGGACTGACATCAACAGATGACCAACACTAATACGTGGTGTAGAAATTTAAGAATGTCATGCGGTCATAAACTTTGGCACTACCACAGTATTAACAAGACTGGCTTTTCATGTCAGAAACTAGACATAGCCTCGTGTCTAGAAGTTTGACATAAACATGTCTATAAAATCCACATGAACACATGATACAGAAATCTGATATTGGCAATGGTCACAGAATGTTGTCATGAGCACGTGCTTTGACATACATATTCCAGAACATCGACTTCAACAGTAATTCAAAATGCTGACCGATGAAAACACCAGAAGACCGATTCCAGCATTTAGTACTGAACATTAAGGTGAACAGGTGGACCAGAACATCAATATCAATCGGAGATCAAAATGTTGACCAATAAACCATCCAGGATACGAGACCAACATATCGTTCAAAACATTAACACCAATCGGTAATCCACAGCATTCATATCAACATTGATCCTGAAAATTGATATTAGTGCATAATACAGATGATTGGTATCTACACATAGTCCAAGCGTTGACATCAACACACAGTTCATAACTCTGACATCACTCATGGTATTGAGGGCTGACATTAACACAGTCTATTTGGTTGCAAAGCGAGAGGACTGCAGGCGGAAATCTAAACAAATCTTAAATAAATGTTAGCGAACCGCCCAGAGAACGTGGACAAACGAGTCACAAGACGAAACACAACTAGTTTCGACCTCTTAGGTCTTCATCAGGTGAGACATTAACGAATAAAACAATGAAAATTCACTTAGCTTTGATCGCTTCAGATCACTTGGTAGGGTTCAGCGCAAGGAAGAAGGCGTTGAATCAACGCCTTCTTCCTTGCGCTGAACCCTACCAAGTGATCTGAAGCGATCAAAGCTAAGTGAATTTTCATTGTTTTATTCGTTAATGTCTCACCTGATGAAGACCTAAGAGGTCGAAACTAGTTGTGTTTCGTCTTGTGACTCGTTTGTCCACGTTCTCTGGGCGGTTCGCTAACATTTATTTAAGAACAGTCTATTTGATTTCAATGCATGGCAGATAGCATAAAGATCGTTACAGGATCCAAAAGTATTAATATATGAACACAATCATAGTCTATTTGATATCAACACTTTGCAGATAAGATAAAGATCGTTACAGTGTCCAAAAATTCACAGTCCACCCATGGTTCAGAAGCTGAGGAGTGATAGAATGGAAAGATTGTCAGCACGACATCTGAGCCGAACCACCGAAGACAACCTGCCGTCTGCCTGTATCACACAGCTTTGCAGGTTCCTGGGTTGTCTCCTCCTTTTCTACGTTGACATATCTATACAGCAACATAGCTGGAATGTTGCATCCTTTCATACCACTTCTGATCAACTGAACATTATTGGTGTGTGTCCAGGCGTGGAATATCTCATGAGTCAAAACAGCAGGAATTTCACAATCCTACAGTCCAATGCGTCTTCCTGTGGGAGAATCTCATTACCACACACCATTCACCAGGGCGTGGTGTATGGCTGGTGCGAACATTTCACACCTTTCTGTTCGCAACTTGTGCAGGTGCCTCAGGGTAGGTATGTGCGTGCTCGAATCCGACGGCTGTCACATGACTGTGATTCCAGACACTGGACAATTCATACTTTAGATTTCAGAAGTAAAGGTGGATCTTTTCATCTGGAATGCCACTTCCACGACCTGGAGGAAAGTTTTATTCACTCAGTTACCAACAAGATGTTGATGGTAAATATCAACAGTCCTCTGATAAGTGTTGATTTTGAGCCAATTACATACAGTAACTTTATCGTGAAACGCATCATGAAAGATTCCTGGCAATTGATCTCGCCATTTGATGTGGCTTTTAGACCACAAAGGCATTTTGTAGCTGAATGGAGCGCCTCTAAGATGCACTTCATAAGTGTTCAACTGATGTATACAATTCTGCCTTCTTTTCCTGTTTCAATACCCGTACTTCATACCAAACCAAACCGAACTCAGATGAGCGTCGAACGTGTGTGTGTCACATGTCGTCCATCGTCGACTGTTATTGATGCTTCACGCCTCCATATCACGTTTATTCATAATTCTAATAGATATTATGGTCTAAAACTGCTGATGTCGGTGCTTCTTAGGATGAAACAGTCAGTGAAGCTGCCCAGTGGTTTGTTCAACTGTTCTGTGCAGTGCTATTCTGATTTTCAACATCACCTGCAATGCAATCATTGGACAGAGTGTGAAGATGGACGGGATGAAACAGGGGACTGTCCCTTCAGCAGTGCTGACTGCAAGGGGCTGGTGGCATCACGAAACAAGTGTTTCAGGTTAAAAGTGAAGGAGGACACACCACCGCTGAACCTTGCATTTGCTGATAGCGAGTGCCATAAAACAGGCCTGCATGAAACACTAGCAACTGTGAAAACAAGGAAGGAAACGTTAGAGTCTTGGCGTGTTTTCTTGAATTATATTACGTTTACAGCAGCAATAGGTTTAAGGACGGGTTGGCGTTCAGTGCCATTCCTTTATAGCAAGTTCCGTGTATGGCTTGACACCACACTGGTTTATAACATGAACCACTTCCGTCCACATGATCACTGTCAGTATGTTCCTTCAAGAGTTTTTCAAAGCGTGTATTTCACGCATAAAGTCATTAGATACAAGGAACATGGCTATGTTTATTCAATAATATGCGAACTGAAATTACAGTCATTCGGAGTCTTCAATCCACCTGTATTTCTGCCCCACTTATGGTCCTCAAAATATATCCGCATGCACACACGACAGCATTTGTCTATTTGCTCTACCAGTTTCATTACACATATGTTTTTGTTGTGTGATGCCAAGAGTCACTGCAAGCAAACGACGGGTTTCAAACCCTCTACTGAGTTGAACGTAAGTTGTACACAGCCGGGTGACATTTCCTTTGAAGGAAGACGTCTGACCTACACCCCGTTTAGATGTGATGACGACAGGACAACGGTGCATCACACTTTGCTGTGTGATTTCAGACAGGATTGTTCTGACGGAAGTGATGAGTCATTCTGTGAATTTTTATGTGCCGGGTTCCTGTGCTCTAACGGTCAGTGTGTGTTCCTCAGTCAACGCTGCAATCAATACACGGACTGTGTGGATGATTCTGATGAGATCGGGTGTCCTGATGACGCCACCTACCATGCCCCGATCAAAGAGGAAGACATGAAGCAACAGTTTTACGTGGATCTGGATGGAACAGGTTACTTCACCCAACAGCTGATGACAGCTGATGACCCTTGTCCTCACAGTCATTATCGTTGTCAGTCTGAGTGGCTGTACTGTCTGCCTGTCTACACCAGATGTAATGGATTCTGTGACTGTGTCTATGGAGAGGACGAGCAGGGGTGTGAGGCAATGGCGTGCCCTGGTTTCTACCGATGTCGGGGTTCCAGAAACTGTGTGCATGGTGACCATATGTGTGATGGTTGGGGTCAGTGCCCACAACGTGACGACGAACTGATGTGTGACAGGAGCTGCCCTGAAGGATGTCAGTGTCAAGGTCATACATTTCTGTGTCCGAACCCGTTCTTTTCTGGGTACTTTCCTCTGCTAAGATACGTGGATGCAACAGGTTCCAATATGTCACTGACTGATTTCAAAACAAATGCGAATCTTGCGGCTTTGGTTTTAGCTCATTGTTCTATTAGTAATATTTCACACATAAAATTAGCAAACCTGAGAGATGTTAATGTTGCTGATAACAACGTTGAAACTCTCAGTACAGCTGTTTTCCGTACGTTACCTAATTTAAGAAGTCTTTGCATACAAAAGAACCCTCTCAGTAAACTTACACGTAAAACATCGAAGTACATTGTGTATTCACTGAATAGAGTGGATCTGTCTCATACGCATTTGAATATTTTTTACGATAACGCTTCTCTGTTTTTACCTCGCGTGAAAATGTTGAATGCATCATTTTGCGCTGTTGACGCTATCGGTCCAATAGGCTTTAAAACTATGCCACAAATGCAAATGCTGGATTTAAGGGGAATACGCTTGACAACTTTCCGCTCGATCTGTTTTCTGGGTCATTTGAATTACAACGTATCTTTTCATCAAACTACAGAATTTGCTGTGATAGTTTGATTCCTAAACACTCTGCTGAAGTCCACTGTGTTGCTCCTGACACTACACTTCCATCATGTGCAACACTGCTACCAACAGAACTGCTCAGGACTTTCTTTTGGCTTATTGGTGTGTCCGCTGTGACGG